>CM050164.1:262334852-262417352 GCA_027410445.1 Discoglossus pictus | reverse complement strand
GTGAGGAGGAGCTCACAGCTTCATTGAAGTACACAAGCCCCTTCACCACCACCACTTAGCAATGCTGAAGGGGAACATACACCACACTAATCTACTCCAACCCACATGGAGGCTGTGCAGAGGGAAGTGGATCAACAGCCAACTCATCTCCATCAGGGATAATCTCTACTACGTCCATCCTAGAAAGTCTGACGCCGTTGCTAGTGGCCAAGTGCCAAGATCTATACCCATTCCAATTTGGTGACCTCCCATTATGTTTTGGTATCCATCAATTTACATTAGCATGGTGTATGTTCCCCTGGTCCACTTCTGAATTGATAAGTGGTGGTGGTGAAGGGGCTTGTGTATCTGAATGAAGCTGTGAGCTATACCATGTAGGGCCACTGTCGGTGGGCAGGTCAAAGCAGAGAGGTCAGAAAAATCACAGGAAAAGGAACTGGCAACCCATTCCAGTATCTTTGGCATGCAAACCTTGTGAAACAGCACAGGCAGAGACCTAGCTAAATGTGCTGCAGTCCAAAGGGTCACAGAGAGTCGGACACGACTGAAGGGCTGAACAACAAATAATAAAATGTTCCTCTGATACTTGATATATGTGATGTGGCGGTGTAATTTGGCCACTATTTGTTTTCCCAATGTAAATGTGATGAGCGAGATGTATATGCAATCATATATATATTCCAGGGTCCACATTAGAGCCTCTGTGAGTGAGAAAGGGTTAATATGGCATTAGTTTCATAATTTTGCATTGCTATTTAATCAGGTGGTGTGTCTTTAATTTCTTTTTGCATGTTGCAGCATGGCTTTTCATATTGGCATGACCATTCCAACATATGATGAAATAATAATTTCTTGGTATCTTAAATGCCTTTTTTTGTGTTTGGGGATTGTTGTGCAAATAAATTTAAAGCCTTTCCATGCTATCCCCATATTTTAAAGTCCACTGGTGTGTTTATATTGTCTTTTACAGTCTTGAAAACTTGTCTGTAATCCCTTTACGGGCCCTATTTGGAGATCGTAATATTTTGCCTCCATTTGCGAGTTAAGGGTTTGAACTGCAGTGCTTCTTTGGGGATTCATAGCAATTTAATAGCGATTTGCGAAAGCATCATTTACAGGCTTGACAGATCAAAGGCTTTGAGCAACGGAGTTCAGATTTCGTCATCCCGTAGGTTTTTTTCCGCCTGAAACCCCGCAGATCATTTGCGGGTAGCTTTAAGAGACCAATTTAATAGCTGTAAGTCTAGTGGGCTTCGTTACAGGCTACGGGTTTACACGTTGGGGGAATTTAATAGGGCTGTAGGTATGCAGAGGAATTGGAGCAAGTTAGGGACCTTTCAAAGTAAGTACTTGCTGCAGAATTGAATTACATGGTTGGGTGGGGTCTGAGCTTAGATTTAGAGCACAAGGATATAGATTAGAGCACAAGGATATAGAGAGAAAGAGACTACATAGCCCAGGCTGCTTTGCAACATGGGAACCCCAGAGTATGATACAAATGTATCTGCTTTCGCCTGATTATGAATTTCATGCTAATCTTAGCAGGGATCTTCAGGGTGCCATCTAATAAAAGCTGCTGCTTGCAAACTGAAAAAAATTGCAAACATCAGGGTGAGTTTGTAAATGTTTATTTTGGTATTTTTTCACGCAAAAGAATGTTTGCATACACTACTGATTCTCCTCTATCCGATGCATTCATAATCCAGGAAACTTAGATATGCGTTTAAACTAACAGGAAATGCAAAGAGAATTCTGAAGACAACATTACTGCTTACTGGCAGATCAGTTAAACATTGACAATATTCTGAGAATCTCACAGATGTAGTAGGCCTTAAAGCAGAGTGAATTTGCACTGAAAGAAATAGAAAGAATGGATTGGTGGACATACAGTACAGTAAGAAAGGGGTGTTAGAGAGGAATGGGAGAGAGACCTTAGAATTAAGGTATGTGAGGAGAGGGAGGAGAGTTGAGGTAATTATGCCAGCCATAAACGGGGAAAGGATGGTGGAAGGTGGAGACTGCCAAGCAGGGTATAGGAAACAGTTAGAAATTGAAAACAAACAGTTAGAAATATTTGTATCTGCATACAGTAGTGATATTAATAAACATATTGGCTCCAGTGATGGTGCAGTTTCCATAGTCTCCTCCATACCTGCTGAGGTGTTGTGCATGCAGCTCTGAGAATCTCACAGATGTAGTAGGCCTTAAAGCAGAGTGAATTTGCACTGCTGAGGTTATGATGAATAGAAAAATTGTAAATTTGTAGTGCAAAACACCACCGTAGTAAGCGTCCATTGTCTCCAGCTACCCTGGACAGCCAATATAGGGGATTGGGATCAGTGACCACAGTGAGCCCCCTCCAGTATAAGTAATATTGCAACTTCCTGTGAGCCCACACCACAGCCAAACGTTCTTTCTCTACCACAGTTTATGCCACCTCCATAGGCAGTAGTTTCCAGCTGAGGTAGGCAATAGGGTGTTCACATCCTTGGTCAAGTTTTAGGCTGAGCACAGCCCTCAGTCCATAAGCAGAGGCATCAGTCTATACATGAAATGGGCGCTTGTTGTTGGAAATAGCCAACACAGGGGAGCAGGTGAGAGTGTCTTTTAGTGCTCTTAATGCAGTCTCACAAGCAGGTGTCCAGTGCATCATCCGGGGCATCTTCAGGTCTGTCAGAGGCTTGGAGATGGCAAAGAGCATACGTAAGTCTGAAAAAAAAACAACAAAACACACATTATCAAATACACGTTTTCAGATGCAACAACAGAAAATATGCTTCCAATGTCCCTTTGGAGGGCTAGTGTTAACTCTAAATAAAGGGCTATGAGTACCTAGCTCACCATTAGTTCAAGAAATTTGTATTTATAATAATAACGTAATTAAAAAAAAATATAATGGTTTTAAGATGAATATTACCTGCCTGGTAAGCTAGGCCGGTGTCCACTTCCCTCCTGCCACATGACTGAAAACAGGAAAGCCATTACCTGCTTTTTGGTATGGGGGTGGACAATGCAGCTATTCCTTTTAGCTTAGCATGTTTGGGCCTAATCTGCCCATTTCCCACCCAGTGCCCTAGGTACTGTACCTCTGCTACAGCCCACTTGTCTGGATGTATAGTGAGCTTAGCTTCCCCAGTGGCCTCTAAGATAAACCTATTTCAAGGTGGTAATTAATATGGCTATGGCATCTAGGTAGTCCTGGGCAAACCCCTGGTGTCCCTGTATTAGTTGGTCTACTAACCTCTGGACAGAATGGTCATTATTCATCCCAAAAGGCAACACCTTGAACTGTTAGAAGCCAAAGGGAAAGATGAAAGTCATCCTCTCCCTAGCTGTCTTGGCCATGCAAATTTGCTAATACCCCACAGAAAGATCCAGCATAGTTAGGTACTTAGCAGTACCTGGGTGATCCAACAACTCGGCCATGTGAGGAATAGGGTAAACATCTGTTTTGGTTCTCTCATTGAGCTTACGATAGTCCATGCACAAACGAGTTCTGTCACTTTTAGGAACTAGGACTACTGGGGATGCCAAAGTACTACTAGATGGTTCAATCACCCTAACTGCAACATCTCTTCCAACTCACTGTGAATATTAGCTCGGACATCCTTGGTGACCCAATAGGAGGGTTGTTTTAGGGGAGGACTGCCCTCAGTGAGTACCTCATGGACCGCTAGTGGTGTGCACCCTGGTTGATTAGAGAGCAAACCAGAATATAACGCTAGTGCAGCTACGAATTGGGCCTTCTGGGCAGCATCCAAGTTTGGAGACTGGTCTACAACCTCTGCCTAACTATTCTGGGTAGTGGGTGCCAAGAGATTAGGTAGGAGCCATTCCTCAGGGTGACTGCCAGGAGACACACATACTGCCAGTTGATTATGTGGCCTTCTTTGGTACTTCTTTATCCTGTTAATATGGGCTACCCTGGTGACTTTATGCTCAGGGTCTATGGTTAGGACATATTTGTGAGGTCTGAGTTTATTCATAGGGTATGGTCCCTCTATACTGCCTGTAATTTGTCCTGTGGGTGAGGGATTAACATGAGTACCCACCACCCCTCCTCCAGTTCTCTGCCCTTCCTTCCTCCCACCTTTAATGTCTTGCCTGGGCTGCCTGGACATGCTTGTTCACAACCCAGTTAAAGCAGCCATTCTCTCCCTAAAGACTTATAAATAGGATGCCACCAGTATCTGGTGCTTCCCATATTCCCCTTCTCAAGCCTCTCTGACCACATTCAAGGGATCTTACATCTGCCTACGATACAGGAGTTCAAAGGAGGAGACTCCTGTGGAACCTCACGGCAGGCAAAGAGGAGATATGTGAGCAGACGTTCCCAATCCCTTTCCTGCTCTACAAAAGTACACATCATTGTGCCATTGAAACATTCACAGAGCCCATTGATTTGAGGATAATCTCGCTTAATGCCACATGACTTCCACAGCTGTTGGGTTACCTTGGCCATAAACTGGGTACCCCTATCTAGCGTGAATTCTGGTGGACTTTCCCCCATATATGATGAATGGAAAAATTGTTAGTTTGTAGTGCAAAGCACCACCGTAGTAAGCGTCCATTGTCTTCAGCCACACTGGACAGCAAATATAGGGCTAACTCTAATCGGTGAACGCTAAATCTCTGAGGTACAACTAACTGTTTCCTTATTTCCCTTGGATTCTCCCCCACCTGGTCAGAAGCAATCCTATACAGTAACCCCTTCTCCCAGACATATTCCTCCCCAGCAGGTCCCTTCTGCTGGCGAGTAGCCCTACTAAAGTTCTGTCTCGTACCAGCTCTGCTTTTATCTCTTCAATGTTAGCCCCCCAGCAGGTAATGGACTTGTGACGAGATCAGTCTCGTCACTGCGAATTGGAGAAGCTTGGTTGCCCACATTCTGCCGTTTGACTACGGCCCATGTTGACTTTCCCCCTACAAAGACATGGGAGCCATGCTGCATTTGGTCAGAAAGGACTGTGATCTAACTTTTGAACCACTGGACCAATTTGTATCATTTTGACACATGTTTGTATTTGGAGTATGCTGATTCTGAAAATGTATGTTTTATGTGAATGTGATGCATACTTTTAAAGTTATGAAAAATGTGTAGAAATGTGTTACAGATTCTGACCATCCCCCCATTAGGTAAACACAGGGTGTCGCCAGGACTTGAACAAAGGGCCAGTGTATGGGGTTTCCCCAGGGGCATAGTCCAGGAGGAAACAGGAAGTGTCCACGGGGACAGTCTGGGTGAGAATGAGCATAGTAGCCACGCCTGGGGGTGGCCCATGGGAGGAGTCTCATGGTTCCTACGTAGGGACCCTGTCTGATTGGCCATAGGTAATTAGGGGTTGACCAAAGGTAGTCACTGCCCCTACTGTGTATGTGGAAATGGTTTTTTTATATATGTCTTTGTTTTAAGAAAGAAGAGAGTTCACTGCTTGACCCTCAACCACAGAGCTTATGTCTCATGCTTGGGGGGATTCATGGGGTGCTGTTGCAGACTGACTGCCAGGAGGGTGGGCATCTTGGGGGTGCTTTTCCTGTTCAGCTGCTAGCGGCTATTCGTGAGGTTCCAGTTCAAGGCTTGCAGTATATTCCCCTTGGATCCAGTTCTTGGGGGATTGGGTGTCTTGCAGTAGCTGTCCCTATATCACTGGACGGGCGGATCGGCTAAGACGGCCTGGGCGCCCCCTTTTATGTGTGGGGGGTACCGTTACAGGATTTACCTCACTTTCCTTATGGGTGACCTTGTCCTCCATCTGTGGTCCTTTTATGACTACTCTGGCTGCTTGGCACAGGTAATAGCATTGAGGTACTGACATTCCAAGTATCCCACATCATTCGCCAACAACACATTCGCTGGTAATCCATGCATCACTACCACTTCTCTGGTTCCCTTCCCAGTGCATCAATACAAATGCACCCAGGAAACTAGAATGGTAAATCCCTGTCCCCACCTCCACAACTCCAGATTCCTGGCCAAAACTGCTGTGGTTGGACCAATTCTAGACTGCAATCCCCTCATCTGGTGTTGAATCCCATTCTCCCGGAGAATGCACTGGCCGGGCAGCTGGTGTTTCTGCTGTACGGGGAAGATTAGGGCAAACTCTTCTTAAATGCCAATGCTGGTAACACCCATAACAATCCCCTCTCATATTCCGGGCAGCAAGGCGAACAGTTTGGAAAGCCAACCCCAGGTCCAATGCGGGGTCTGTGGTCCCTATTGAGAAAAGGAGAAATAGGTCTAGCTATTTGCAGGCGGGTCTGGGAGGCTGGGGATTTGGGGGTTCCCCTTTGGGTGCTGGGTTACTTGAGCCCTTGGGTCCTGACTCACCCCTGGTATCTAAAAAAATGGTCAGGCAACTGTGCTGCAGCCTCTCCACTCGTTGGCTTCTGATACTCAATCCAAGCCAGCATCCCCTTTGGATAGATATTGTAAAAGGAGGATGATATCAGAGACCTCATCCAAGGTAGTCACATTCTAGCCCTTCCACCAACTCATTTTACACATTAGCTCAGTCCTGGTTTCTTACCCAGAGAACAGAACTGCTTCCTACAGGCTTCAGGGGTAATGGCATACCGGGCAAGCAACACCCTACTTACCTCCTGTTAATCTGCAGCCTTGTCCCTGGGGATAACCCAACAGGCTTCACTAGCTCACCCAATCAGCCGACTGACCAATAATTTAATCCATTCTGTCTCAAAGTCCAGGGGAAACCCATCAATGTTATCCTTATCCTTGATAACATGTTTAAAGCTGTTGTAAGCCACCTTCAGCTGGGCAGATTGAGGGATCCTATTTTCCTCAGGAACAGGATAGATATCTGTCAGTCTCCCCTCCTGTCTGATCTGCTTGCGGATAACCACCACCTGATCAGCGGTCAGGTACCCAGGTATGGCAGCCCCCACACCCTGAATTTCCTTAATACCTCGTCCCCCAGTCAAGGTTAAGCTGGGATTGGGGGTTACGACAGGGGTAACTCAAGCAGAGTAATCCCCTGCATCCAGCCCTTTCTCTGCAAGGAGGAGTTCATGACCTCATATGCTGTCATCCTGTTGGTTCTCTGGTTATCCGCTTGCCACCAGTTGTTACAACCCACTGCTTGGTTTGGCTTGAAAGGGTTGCTTGCACTTTATCAAGTCCAAAACACTAATTGTTTCTTCAAAATGTGAAAATTAAGACATGTGCCAACATTTCTTTTAGATTTAAAGTCTAAAATAGTTTTGTGAATGAGGATCTACATGTAAATTTAAATCAATAAGAAACCAACTTTAGCTTCATTGTTATTGTGGTTAAATTTGGCACTTTCAAGTCCAACACCAAAGCAGCTTTCCTATTCTGTTCTCAGTGAAAGAGATCTCTCAAATAGTAATATATCAGGGCAAACTAGACATGGTCAAGAATGAGATGACAAGGTTAAACATTGATATCCTGGGAATTAGGAACTTGAAATGGACTGTTATGGGCCAGACAACCACCACATATTCTAATGTGGTCAATCCTGCAGAAGAAATGGAGTAACCCTCATAGACAATCAAAGGGTGGCCAAAGCAGTGCTCGGTTACAACCCAATAAATAACAGAATTATTTCAATTTGATTTAAAGGCAAGACATTTAACATCATAGTGATCCGAGTCTATGCTCCAACCATGGATGCTAAAGAGGTTGAAGTTGTCCAGTTTTACGGAAATATTCAACATGTCATAGATATAACACCAAGAAAAGACGTTTCTATCATCATAGGAGATTGAAATGCTAAAATAGGGAACCAAAAGACACCCGGAATAACTGGCAAGTTTGGCCTTGGAGTACAAAATTAAGCAGGTTAGAGATTAGTAGAATTCAGATATTTCTCTGGTCATAGAAAACACCCTCTTCCAACAGCATCCTAGACAACTCTTCACATGGACATCACCGGATGCACAATATAGAAATCAGATTGACTATGAACTTTGCAGACAAAGATGAAGGAGCTCTATACAATCAGCAAAAACAAAACCTGGAGCTGACTGCAGATCAGACCATGAGCTTCTTATTGCAAAGTTCAGAATTAAACTGAAGAAAAGAGGGAAAATAACCAGACAAGTAGAAAAGATATATATATAGTATCCCTTGTGAATATACAGTGGAACTAAAGAATAGATTTAAGGGACTAGATATGGAAGATAGATTGCCTGAACAACTTTTGACTGAAGTTTGCAACCTTATCGGGGAAACAGCAACAAAGAATATCCCTAAAAGAAAGAAAACTAAGAAGGCAAACTTGCTATCTGATGAGGCTTTGAAAGTAGCCCAGGAAAGAAGGAAAGCAAAAGTTAGTGGAGATAGGAAAAGATTTGTCCAACTAAATTCAGAATTCCAGAAGATAGTAGGAAGAGACAAGGAGACATTCTACAATGAGCGATATTAAGAGATTGAAGTAGATAACAGAATGGGTTTTGTCGAGAGATCTCTTCAAGAAAATTGGGGATTTCAAAGGCACAATTCATGCCAAAGTTGGCATGATAAAAGGCAAACATGGTAGGGAAAAGTAGATCAGATAAAGAAGAGGTGGCATGAATACAGTGAAGATATATACAGGAAGGATCTTAACAGCAGTGATGACCTCAATAATTTGTCCAATGAGCTGGAGCCAAACATCCTGGAGAGCGAAGTGAGATGGGCCCTACGATGCAAGGCTGCAGGAGTAGATGGAATCCCAATTGAACTATTCTAAATTATACAAGCTGATGCTGTGAAAGTGTTGTTTGCCTTATGCCAGCAAATTTGGAAAACTCAACAATGGCCAATAGACTGGAAAAGGTCAGTCAATGCCAAAAATGCAGGGCCAAAGAGTGCCAAAGAGTGATCCAATTATCAAACAATTGCACTTATTTCACACACCAGCAAGGTAATGCTTAAGATCCTACACACTCAACTCCAAAAACATATATGGACTGGGAACTACCCGATGTGCAAGCTGGGTTCTACAGAGGAAGAGGCAAAAGAGATCAAATTGTCAATGTCCGATGGATAATAGAGAAAGCAAGATCATCTCATCTGCCTCCTGAAGAATCTGTATGCGGACCATGAAGCCACGGTCAGAACCGAACTTGGGAAACAGAATTGTTAAAGATTGGAAAAAGTGTGCAACAATGTTGTATATTGTCACCTTATTTATTCAACTTATATGCAGAGTACATCATGCATAGGGTTATCTGATCTCAACTTTTATAAGTAAACTGTGCTTAGGTGAAGCTTCCCCTTTAAACAGTCTACACTTGCATACTTTAGTGCATCTATGGACATTGGCCTCCATGCTGATCAAATTCTATAATTTAGGGCACTGGGGTAAATCGGCTGTGGGAGTTTTTTTTCCCCTAAGCACTATACAAATGTAAATCTTTTGCTATTTTTATGTTAAATAAAATATATTATTAGATTGAAAGAATACTAAATAAATATATATATATATTAATATATAAATGTAGTCTTCCTTCATTTAATAATATATTTTGATATTAAAAATATGTGACAATTGTATTTATAGCTTCAATAGATAAATATGTTGAAATGTTATATATTTATAGACAATGTATTAGAGCATTTGTTCTTAGGCGACATGTTTTTGTGACGTGTATTAACCCCTTGAGTATTGGGTTGTTTAATAAAATGTGCATGATAATAACATATCATATTTTTCATTACACACATGTTGATATTGGACTGTTAAGTGTCAAATAATGTTGAAATGTGTTTTTTTTTTTCTGCTATACTGTCACTTTAACTGCTGCAGCGGGACTCAGCAAAGGTTTTAAAACCACTTGTGAGTAAACTTCGGTACAGGTAAAATCAGCTCCATCCACCCACTAGCCACATGACCCCATGGATGCACCATGACCCCATGGATGCTGGTAATTGATATATGAGTAGCCTTTACTCTGTATTTTTCCAACAAGAGACATGGAATGGGGGCCATTGTTAGTTTGGTACATACTGTACTTTACAAACAGTGGTCCTTTACAGTTGCTGACTGTGTTCATTTAGTTCTTCAATCCTATATGCTTTTTTTTTACTGAAAGTATATATTGAATACTAATCTCTTAATGTATAAAGAGCTGCAGAATTAATTTCAGTTCTGCACGTACCAACATAATCTGTAGCAACTAAAGTTAGAGTAAGTTATTTGTACAAGGTCATACAAACTAGAACTTGGACTGATACCAGTGACATCAAATTCAGGGGCAATGAATTTGGCCTTTCTTCTTCTGTTTAGAAAAAGGGGGATTAAATGTAACCTTTTGTTTAGTCAGTTTATTCAGCTTTCCAGGACTGCAAATATTTTGCTAACATATTCAAATCATGTTCCTTGTGTGGTAACATGAGAGGTGCAGACTGGTCTACTATAACTAAGGAATTGACATCTGTCACAGCTTAAATCATTTTCTGCTAGAAAAATAATGTTGTCACTAAAGGAAAATTATCACCATAACTGAAATAGACTTATCTTTATCTAAACTAATTAAAGGAACACTGAGATCACCATATAAACTCTGCACTATCAGACAAAGGGTGAGAAATCATATGGAAAATGTATTTACTTTGTTTAATTAAGAATTGAGTTACAGTGCCTTGCAAAAGTATTCACCCCCTTGGCATTTTTCGTGTTTTGTTGCCTCACAACCTGGAATTAACATGGACTGTTTGAGGATTTGCATAATTTAATTTACAGAACATGCCCACAACTTTGAAGATTTTTTTTTTATTATTGTGAACAAAATAACAGAAAAAGTCAATGTGCATAACTGTTCACCCCCCCCCCCCCCCTAAAGTCAATACTTTGTAGAGCCACCTTTTGTGGCAATAACAGCTCCAAGTCGCTTTGGATAAGTCTCTATAAGCTTGCCACATCTTACCACTGGGATTCTTGCCCATTCCTCCTTGCAAAACTGCTCCAGCTCCTTCAAGTTGAATGGCTTGCGCTTGTGAACAGCAATCTTTAAGTCTGACCACAGATTTTCTATTGGATTGAGATCTGGGCTTTGACTAGGCCATTCCAACACATTTACATGTTTCCCCTTAAACCACTAAAGTGTTGCTTTAGCAGTGTGTTTGGGGTTATTGTCCTGCTGGAAGGTGAACCTCCGTCCTAGCCTCAAATCACGCACAAAGTGGTACAGGCTCAAGAATATCCCTGTATTTAGCACCATCCATCTTTCCCTCAACTCTGACCAGTTTCCCAGTCCCCGCTGCGGAAAAACATCCCCACAGCATGATGCTGCCACCACCATGTTTCACTGTGGGATGGTGTTCTTTGGGTGATGTGATGTGTTGGGTTTGCGCCAGACATAGCGTTTTCTTTGATGACCCAAAAAGTTACATTTTAGTCTCATCAGACCAGAGCACCTTCCTCCATACATTTTGTGAGTCTCCCACATGCCTTTTCGCAAACTTAAAACGTGCATTTTGTTTTTTGCTGAAAATAATGGCCTTCTTCTGGCCACTCTGCCATAAAGCTCAACTCTATGGAGAGTATGGCTTATTGTCATCCTATGTACAGATATTCCAGTCTCTGCTGTGGAACTCTGCAGCTCTATGCTTATATTTACTGCTTATAATGCAGATTATACAGTGCTGGGTCCAACTCCTGCTTCTTCCCTTTTTTTTTCTCATTAATATTTTTTCATGTTTATTTTAAAAACACTACAATGGCCCTCTTATATATATTTCTTACTTTATTTTATGAATAATAAAAAACACTGTTTATATATAAAAGGCAAAGCCATAACCACATTTATAAAACATTATGCCATTCCATTGGGTTAAATGTTAAGTTTCTCAATAAGCATTCCAGCAGCTATCAAACACAAATTTAAGATATATTTAAGTGTCATGGATTATGAATGCATCTGATAGTGGAGAATAAGTAGGGTATGACGACATTTTTTGCATGAAAAAAAAAATATATATAAACAAATGGGAAATATATTTATGTGCAATGAGATTATTTTTTTGTATGTAGATCACTTTGGTAGACAAGTATGATTCATACAGCTATATTCCTGCACGTTGGCTGACAGGACAAGACCCTATGGACAATTAGATATTCAAAGCAGTTTATTCTGTTTTAGGACCATCACAGATAAAATAGAAAGGCACTATTATCAAGTAAAGACTTTCAGATGCAACAAAGACAAAAAAAAAGTTCTTTGTTGTACTTTAAAGCATTTAAAAAAATATATATTTTATTAAGAGAAAAAAGACAAGTCAGATAAAGAAAGAGATTACATAAATGTAATACAAACACACATGCCAGCATAGGCAATTTCTGTACTGATTTACATTGCTATTATAATATAAAGATTATGGTTATGATTTCAGTAGAATATTGTACAAGCCATGTATTATTATGTGATCAAAAGCATTCATCTCTGACTTGTACAAAAGAAGCTCAGTTATAATACTAACATTTTGTCTAAAAGAAAAATTGGGTTGTCTGTTTTTTTCATTTGTTTTTAAATATGAAGAATTGCTATAGAAGAAGAATGAGAAAGAATGAAAAACAGAGAAACAATTTAAATAAGTGAGTGAAGGTAGGAGGATGTGAAAGTGGTGTTGGTGTTTTTATTTTTTATTTTTTACATTGGTTGTTTGACATTTTAAGGATCCAGAGATCCCACCATTTTAAATGATTGGTTGATTTTCAAGCATCAGTAACTCTCCTGACAAACAGTCAAGAAGTGTCAAAAAACATTAATACCGTCTATAGTATTTATCAATGATGGCAAACAGCCCAGTTCATCAGAGCAGGGTAAGAGGAGTTCAGATTTGTTAAATACACAAAATGCCACAAAAGTCTGGTTATATTTTCTATCTTTTCAATAATAATAGAAGCAGCTATTTGCAAGTAGAATATTACTTTACGTGCATCAATCAGTCAGTAGTACAATGCATGACTCAATCATTTAACACCTGACATTTCAATATTTAGCTTAGTTTTTACAGAGAAACTAAAATGTGTAGCCAAAGCTTTCTTTTAGATTCAAAAAGCTTTTCTCTAGCAATCTATATGAAGGTATGCATAGATCAAATTAGAGTGAAAAGGATAAAAACATTGTGTAACATAAAGATTTCACCAAAATAAAAGTGTAAATATTTCTTTTTTTTAAATATAATTATTTTATATCTATATCTATATCTATCTATATATATCTATCTCTCTCTCTCTCTCTCTATATATATATATATATATATATATATATATATATATATATATATATACACCCCTCACATTTTTGTAAATATTTCATTATATCTTCTCATGTGACAACACTGAAGACATTAGACTCTGCTACAATGTAAAGTAGTAAGTGTACAGCCTGTATAACAGTGTAAATTTCCCTTCAAAATAACTCAACACACAGCCATTAATGTCTAAACCATTGGCAACAAAAGTTAGTACACCCCTAAGTGGAAATGTCCAAATTGGGCCCAAAGTGTGAATATTTTGTTTGGCCATTATTATTTTCCAGCACTGCCTTAACCCTTGTGGGTATGGAGTTCACCAGAGCTTCACAGGTTGCCACTGGAGTTCTCTTCCACTCCTCCATAATGACATCATGGAGCTGGTGGATGTTAGAGACCTTGCACTCCCCCATCTCCTGTTTGAGGATGCCCCACAGATGCTCAATAGGGTTTAGGTCTGGTGACATGCTTGGCCAGTCCATCACCTTTACCTTCAGCTTCTTTAGCAAGGCAGTGGTCTTCTTAGAGGTGTGTTTGGGGTCGTTATCATAATGGAAAACTGCCCTGCGGCCCAGTCTCCAACCTGCAAACTGTGAAGCTCTGGTGAACTCCATGCCCATGAGGGTTAAGGCAGTGCTGGAAAATAATGGTGGCCACACAAAAAAATTACACCTTGGGCCGAATTTGGACATTTCCACTTAGGGGTGTACTCACTTTTTTGCCAATGATTTAGACATTAACCTTCCTAGCAGTAATCCCGAGTGTGACTCGGGGTTAATCTTCTCTTCCTAAATCGGTAACCCGCAGGGAGGATGTGGAGGGGGCCCAGTGCTGCCGAGCTTGCCTGGGCCCCCTCAGCACACCATTGCTCCTCCCCATCTTCTTCCTCCTCCTCCCCATCTTGCTCTTCCCTCCTTATCCTTCCTCCTTCTCTCCTCTCACCTCTCACGTCTTCTTATTAGCCTCCGATCAGCTCCTGTTGCTGATCAGAGGCCCGCAGCACGTCTTATGCCTTTCCCTGGAACCGGCATATGCTAATGACGTCACAAGCGCGTCACATCATTAGCGTATGCCAGTTCAAGAGACAGACTTATTATAAGACGTGCTGCAGACCTCCGATCCCAGCTGATCCCATAGATCCAGGAGGTGCATGCCCTCCACTTTCCGGCGATATCGTTTACAGGGTGGGAAGCTTTTGCCGATGAGGTGGCCCCAACACTACACTACACTAAAGATATATATACAGTGGGGGGGAAAAGTATTTGATCCCCTACTGATTTTGAACGTTTGTCCACTGACAAAGAAATGATCAGTCTATAATTTTAATGGTAGGTGTATTTTAAAAGTGAGAGACAGAATAAGAAAAAACAAACAAACAAGAAAAATGCATGTAAAAAAAGTTATAAATTGATTTGCAGGTCAGTGAGGGAAATAAGTATTTGATCCCCTATCAATCAGCAAGATTCCTGGCTCCCAGGTGTCTTTTATACAGGTAACAAGCTGAGATTATAAGCACTCTCTTAAAGGAATGCAAGTGCATTTAATAATAAAAAAAAAGAAAATTAAAAAGCATAAATAAGTAGTACAGTAGTACATATAGTAAATATCATATCATACTATATAAAATACAGTACAGTGTATAACAGCTAACAAGTAGAAAAATCATTATGTGACCCTAATAATTTTCTCAGTGGAAAACAATTATGGCTTATTGGAAAGTGTCTTGAAACATGCTAACGAGTAAGCTATAGCATTTGACATGGACAGATTAGAAATGTAGGCCATAAATGATGTAAATGGGAACTGTATCTAGATGCAAAAATAAAGTCAGGAATGTAGCTGCCATAATATTTTTTATCTTTTATGAATTATTGTTTATGTATGGATGATGTTGATATTCTGACCTCCACATTCTGTAAACTTCATATATTGTTTGCATTGCAAAAGAGTTATGACGTAAGATGGGTCTGACAGTACAATGCATTTGCAATCTTAAACAGCTTAGTTACTTCTTAAATTATATATTAGATCCCATCAGAAAGTATGCAGCATGTAATAAGTCAAACTGGAAATAAGCTTATACAGTGAATGTCTTTACACTTTTAATAGTAAAACAAATGTATATGTTAAATTAGCACTCTTCCAACTTAAAGCCAGATGATCCATTACTATAATATTTTCTTAATCACACTCAATGTTAAGTCATTTTAGTCTTACATACTGTTAACCAATATAGTTTACTTATTTCAGACATTCTTTGCTTAAACAATAACTATTACAGTCTGTTTATAGTTTCTGGAAGCAGAGTCTTTGTCTAAGTATAAAAAAGTATTACCATTCAGAAATGTTCTACTTTTGAAAGCATTGGCTTGTTGTCACAAGGTGTAAATGATTTATGAATGTGAATACATCATCCCATCTATATCCATAATATGTATTTTCATTAAATTATTTTTATTTGCATGTAAAAGAATACATACTATGAATACAATTAGTAACCACCAAATACACACCAAATAGACCTTCCCTCTTAGGGAAAGGGCCAGGATACAGATATACAGTCTTACTAAATTGTGATTCAGCCAATTGAATAGGGCTCTATTTAAGCACATAGCATATTTCATTTACAAAAGTTTTTAGTTAATGAACTTCTATCCAAAAGCAAGGTCTTCACTAACTAAAAACTTCTGTAAAAAAAATATGCTCTGTGCTGATACTTTCCATTTAGTTTCACTGAAAGCACATAAACTAATGAACTTATACAGCATAGAAGGCCTCCTCTGTGTATCAAACTAGACAAAGGAATTGATGCCCACATTAAATAATAACTGAAATGAAGGTTAATAAATTAGAGGGTGCATTTAGTAATTTCACTTTCTAATTCCCCCCCCCCCCCCCCCCATTGTCAAAGTTAGTTAATTAAAATAATCGATTGCAAGGATCAGTCTAGTATAACACATTATAGGCCCCTGGGAAAAGCAGTGCACTGGGGCCCTACATACACAAACACACAGAAATAAACATATTAATCACATATAATAGTTGTGAGCATGCTGGTTGTTGCTAACGCTGCAGGCTCACGTAGCGAGACACAGTTGCTGGCAAGGAGCGCCGAAGGCGCTCCTTGCCAGCAACTGTGGACCTCACAAAATTTACGGAATTACGTGAAACAAATACGAAAAAATAAGAAAATTATTTATTATTTTATTAATTATTTCATTAGCATTAGTGATGTTCCGAACAGTTTGCTGGAGAACTATTCGCGGCGATTTTCGCATGGCGAACACATGCGCTTTTCGGTTCGCCCCCTATACTTTATCATTGAGGAAACTTTGAACATCATTTATTTTATTTTATAATTTTTTGTGTGTAATCTATGCCTGCCGGCCAGCGTGTGTGTGTGACAGGCTAACACCTAACAACTTATATTTGAAAGTGGGAGGACAGACCAAGCATCTTTTTCCATCTCCCGCTTCCAAAAATCCATGCCATATACACGTCCCCTGATAGTGGACGTAACAGTGATTAAACCGATAGGAATAGTACTACTTAACAGTACACACCTTATAATAATGCAGACAGAGGCAACGCATATAATCTTCCATGCTGGACAGTGGAAGCCCCCAGACTCTGACCTGTGTATAATCTTCCATGCTGTGCAGTGGAAGCCCCCAGACTCTGACCTGTGTATGATCTTCCATGCTGTGCAGTGGAAGCCCCCAGACTCTGACCTGTGTATAATCTTCCATGCTGGGCAGTGGAAGCCCCCAGACTCTGACCTGTGTATATTCTTCCATGCTGGGCGGTGGAAGCCCCCAGACTCTGACCTGTGTATAATCTTCCATGCTGGGCAGTGGAAGCCCCCAGACTCTGGGAGTCTGAAAAAGAGGAGTCAGAGGAGGAAGGTGGCTTTGAGGAGGTGGAAGACCAAACACAGCAGGCGTCCCAGGGGGCTTGTTGTCACCTTTCGGGGACCCTTGGTGGCTGGGTGGAGGAAGAGACCTTCAATGACATCAGTGAGGACAAGGAACGGGACATGGCTAGCTTGGTATCCAACCTTGTGCAAATGGGGAGTTTGCGGTTGTGCAAAGGGACTGTTTGTGGTTGTTTGCGGTGCATTAAACGGGGACATTGGTCTGTTACTGTGAAGCGGGTGTAACCCTTACACTACCTGATCGATACAACATCATACCTGATGTTTTAAAGCATGTTATTCCAAAAAATTTAGGAATGTTAGGTGATTTATGCCCTTTATGGCTTAAAACCAGACTCTGCATCAACTATGTAATTTACCGTGGGAGTTTTGCCATGGATCCCCCTCCGGCATGCCACAGTCCAGGTGTTAGTCCCCTTGAAACAACTTTCCCATCACTATTGTGGCCAGAAAGAGTCCCTGTGGGTTTTGAAATTCGCCTGCCCATTGAAGTCTATGGCGGTTCGCCGGGTTTGCCCGGTCGCGAACATTTGATGGAAGTTTGGGTCCGCTGTTCGCGAACCGAAAATTTGATGTTCGCGACATCACTAATTAGCATACAAAAAAAACAAACAAAAAAATGTTTAGAGTACACAAACAACCAACAGCCTCGCGATGAGCGCCGAAGCATCTCGGAACACCAACAAAATTAATGTCTGTACCAAACACCATTACCTGCCTTATAATCTTATTGCCGTCATTTTTTAAAAGACAAGTCGCTAGGTATTGATAATATTAAGCTTATATTTACTTCCCAGAATGACGAAATTTGGAAGGGAGACACAGCAGATTTAAACACATTTTTGCGTCAAAAAGTGCAGAAAAGTGTAAAAAAAACTGAAACAAAGTCGCGTCATAGCCTTCAAACTCCATTGTGCTCCTTTCCACATCTTTCATTATTTGCGTTTAAAAGGTAGCAGGGGGAGGCAACTGATATGGACTGTCAGAAACATTAGAAGAACTTTATCATAGCTTTATTGCTTCAAAAAATGATGTGTGTTGACTTTGTCTTGCTTATGTACAATTAGTACATGTATGTTGTTTTTGTCAAGGTTAAGATATTTATTCACAACAGCAAGATGGCATGTACAGAAAGCAGCTGATACTGAAGTGATTAGTCCACCTAAACATTTTAAAAATCTAACAGAATAATATCTAACAGAATATTATAATATACTGAAAAGTTGGCAAGCCTATGGGGCCCCTATACTCGTGGGGCCCCTGGCAACTGCCCCTTGTGCCCATGCAATAAGAGAGCAATAGTACAATAACATTTTTGTATAGTACAAAAACATATATAGTACACATTTAATATAGGTTATTGGACAAACTTTTAGTCAGCCTAAACCTGGTTTATGATATCAATACTTCTGAATATGTTATTGTGACGATCCTTGAGTAGGGGCTATACAAGCCCAGGGCCACCTGCTATGGACTACAGGTTATCTACTCACATGGACCGTTGGGTTCTTTGAAATCTCGGCACCAGCACCCTGATATCTGACTTCTGTATCAGTCAGAGCCTCTCCATCAGGAATCAGCACTTCCAGGAGTCACAGTAACCTTCCTGTGGTAGTGACCAGGCCAGGTTACTTGTAGGGTGGAGATAGGTTCAGTATCGAAGCCACCGGGAACATAATCAGAGATACACAATTTCTATGCATCTCCAAGTGAACTGATTTATTTATTTATAGGGGATAGATACAGAAGGGATGTACACAGCACACCAATGGAAGGGGGTTGCAGACAATTACCAGAGATGACCCCACATCCTGAGATCAATACTTTTAACTCCAATACACATCCTGCCATCTCTACCACATATCAGACGTGTTTAACTTAATCTGGCAGTCTGATGTCTGACCTCCTCTCTTCCCAATGGGATTAGTGTAATCTGGCAAACAATGGAACAAAGCAGGTATACAAATACAATAGAGGCGTTCATGCAGATAACCAGTGGTGGAGCCAAGAAGTCTGTTATTTGATGAGCTTAATGGGTAAAACACCCAGGCTGGGGAAAAAGGGTCCGTGACATTACCCTCCCCCCTTCCAGATAGCAGTTCTGGGGCTATGATCCTGATGGATGATAGGCTTGAACTGCAGCCCATAGCCAAGTCCAAGTCCCCATCCAAAGAAGGAAAATGTTGGCACAAATAGCCACTGCTTAAATCCCAGTTCATGACCTCCTCCTGGAGGGGGTAGTAGGTTTGCCCGGTTTGTGGGTGGTTGCCCATCTTTGAGGAAAATGTCCACAGTCTCTAACCCCATTCTTTTCAACAACCCACCCCATATTGCAGACATCAATCTTGGGGAGACATCCAGGGTCTCGGAAACTCGGATGCCATCAAGGAGCATACTGCTACCCCCTTGGCCACAGGCAGGTAGTGGCTTTGAGGTATCAGTTCTAGGGGTCAGCACAGGAGGGGGGAGAAAGCACTTTCACTGCGGCAAACAGGGGGTAGCAGATTTTGCTTGGGGCAGGAAGCTCCTCCAGGTGGGTATCCACAAGGGCTGGTAAGGTTATTCCTAGTCCAAGTGTAGTCAGTATTTAGACCTGGTTTCAAATCAGAATCTTGGCTCCTTTCTTCCTCACCTCATTGCACATTGTAGTATAAAAAGTTTAAAAAAGCTATCATGTTCTTTTAATTCTCAATCCGCTTAATTATGAAATCTTCCTTCCTGAATGTCATTTTATTAAAATATATTTATGTGGATACACTATATTAAATATTTTTATGTGAGGAATTTTGTAACATGTAATTGACTATCCTGACTTTTTTATTACTTAAAACAGAGTTGACGTTTATCTATGTTTGAGATATGGTTATATGCTAAACTATCAAATCCCACATGATGTCTTTGAGTTAAATGCAGCGGTGGGAAGCACCTACCCCAGTTCACTGTCTGCCACAATGGACACCTATATGCTTTAATATTTTTGTAAATGTTTATAATTACAGATTTTTTTGGAATATGATTATATTATCATACATTATTTGTGACCTAAAATTCAAATATTATATAGAACTAGCGACTTGCCCGTCAAAAATGACAGCAATAAAATTGTAAACCAGGCAATCCTGTTTGCCACACAATGTGATGATTTTGCTTCTCTGAGCACTTTTGGCGCTCATTGCAAACCTTTCCTCCCGCCTCGCCGCTCATTGCAGGGTTCATTAACATGCAAGTTTTGTGCTTGGGAATGCCATGTGTCTCTTTACCACCGGATTCTTTTCTAAGTCCCGCGTTTCTTAACTGCTTGCAGCCTAAGTAAGTCCCGCGTTCCTCAACTGCTTGCAGCCTAAGTCCCATGTACCACAACTGCTCGCCTCACTTCGTGAGGCTCGCAGGAGTGCCTTTGGCGCTCATGTCATCCAAAGTCCTGTGTGCTCCAATGCTTCAACTGTTCCCTCGCTTTTGCACCTTCGGTGCTCATTGCCTAAGTCCTGCAAGCTTGGAAGACTTCAATGCCTCAACGGCTCGCCTCGTTCCTGAGGCTCGCAAGCGTGACAACATTTCGCAGTTTGACAATTATAATATGTGATAACAGAAATGTAATGAATTGGTGAATAAGATTATTAAATGGACCCTTTGCTCTTTTTTTAGCACTGTCTATATTTTGTACTATTCATTTTGTCTCTACAATAAATAATTTTTGGCATAAAGCATTGTCTGTGTGACTCAGATTTGGTAATATGCAATACAGTATGCCAATTTGTTCCTAAGTGTGCTTTATTCGTATAGGGGAGGGGAACTAACTGCATGATAACACTTGGTAGATAATTTTTGCCTCCACATATACAAATAAGCAATATATGTCACCCATTAACATACCAAACCCTTACATTATTACTAATGTCATGCGGACAATGGTGACTCGAAAAATATTCACTTTAGAAAAGTCTGCTAATATAATATATAGTCAGCTTTTAATGCTCTTTAAGTAGGACTTAAACAAAACATTTGATTTTGGAGAGGATGTGTCAAATTTGCAGTTCTGTCTTGTGCTAGACTAGGCAAGTCCAAAAACATCTATAATACAGTTTTTTTTTTATTTTTAAAACATAACTATGACAAAACAAAAATAATTGATTTAGTCACTGGGGGGAGTAAATAAGTGTGTCTCAGTTCATTGATGTGCCACAAGTGTACACACTGTGCTACATAAAGTAAGCCGAGAAAACCAATTAACCCAAGATATAGATGGGTTTTCTTGTATTACCTATTTATGATAGATATGTAAATGATACAGTTCAAGTTTAAATATATTTTTAGCCTTTTGAGAAAGCATAAAAGTCACTGTGTATATATCTACTTGTTCATTGGTAAATCTAATCTCTCTGTCTCTTTATATAGAATTATTCAATGGATATTCTAAAGCAGATGTATTATAAGAATTATTGTCCATATATTATATTGCTGATCTCGGTTTTTAATCTTTCAATACCTATTTTGCTAATTACTATATTATCAAGGATTTTCTTTGGCACTTATCTGGTAGGATTGTAGATTTTAATAACATGACTACTGAAATAGTAGATCCCTTGTCACTAAAGACTGGAACACTCAGGTCTAAACTAATCTTGTCAGCTTAATTGCTCTATATCTTCAATCATATTATATTCACAGTAAAAATTACATCTAACAATTCAACTTAATTTCTAGCACCTCATTGTGTAATTTATTCATGTTCTTCTCGGAATGAAGATTTAAAATGTTAATTATCATTATATAGCTATTTGTATTGTGTATTATTACTGCTTATCTATAATTCCCTTTTATTCGTCAAAATTGTAACTAACTTCTTCAAACTTTTCTGTAAAGTAATATTCAACAATTTCATGTTCAACAACGTTTCAGGTTTTTTTGGAATTACCATCTTGTCTATTGTAAACCAAATCCAGTGCAAATTCCAGACAATCTGGGCTCCAAGGCCAACAATATTCTTGACTTTATGGAGTATGCTTTAGCATCTAATGAACAGATGTATTTAATGGTGTATGATTCAATTAACGAATGTAAAGCATACTCTAAAATATCAGGAGTATATTTATGGAAATGAACTGAGTCTAAGGCCTATCTTACAAACTACTGGCCAATCAGCATATGTATATCACGGAGACTGAGTATACACTGTGTGAATATAACTTGTTATTGGCATACTTATTGGACTGCCTGCTCACAAATGCCAAATCTAATCCCTGCCGACAAATCAGTTGCCATGGTTGGTGGAAAACCAATAGTGAAATATTCTTATGGTGTATCCATATCATTTGGACTCTTAAGTGTTAGAGGACATCTTGCAATTCATTTGACAACTTCATTAGTTTACCATTTACTTGCCAGCATTTCTATTGCGTTGTTATAATGTATTACTGTATCACTCATCAAGCCAGTTTATTGGATATGTCTAGTCCTCAGCCAGCCAGTTTATTCACTCTGGAAAGTGGATTGTAAACATTAAATATACTATTACAGTTTAACGATTACATTCCATATAAACTAAATTATAAATGTTTAGATGTACTTCTATCTCATCTAGATTAATGAATGGAAAAAGTAATCTGATTCTGGTGCTGTATGAAAACTTACAAGAGTATGTGAATTGATCTGCAGTTCTTAGGGACTCCAGACTGTATATATATATATATATAAATATATATATATATTTTTTTTATTTTTTTTTATTTTGCATTTTATATATTTTTTCATTTTCTCATTTTTAAAAAAATGGAATTAAAAATATATACAAAAATATATTGGACATAGAGGAAGATGTGATAGAAAAAATAATAAATCTCGTTAATAAATAAGAGAGAAACATAGACACATATTATGTCCACTTTATGTACCTAAAAAATTGCCTTAATTAACAATGGTCTTATACTTATCACAGAAAAGCTTGAATTCATCTATGGTGTTTGTCACTAAAACCTCTGCTGGAAGGCTGTACCACTTACCTACTAGCCTTTCTGTAAAGTTGTATTTATATACATAACTCAAAAATTAGAGAGAAGGAATGGTGATATGAAAGAAAAAGTAAAGGAGTTCAGATAAGTCAAATTATAAGCAAAGTTAAAAATTACCCAATATAACATTTGGATATCATTTGAATTCTGTCATATAGCTGTATCCTAAACAATACCCTTCAAGTGATATCAATTTCTTGAAAAACTTGGTAACCACAAAGTTAAATGTTTGATGGAGGAACAATATAATACCTATTTAATAGGAGAACAAGAGCAAGAGTAGAAAGTGTATAGAAGAGTATTGAAGGGCCTTCTCATTATAGAGATACCACAGAAAAGACTTCCTTTTCAATAGAGAAGAACCAAATGAATAAAAAATGACAGCACATATTCTTTTCAACGATTAATTAGAGATTTGGCTCATAAAATGGCTCTGTAATTGATATATTTTGAGAAAAAAAAACACTTTGACCTGGCATTACATATAATAGTTGTCAAACTGCGTGACGTCATCACGCTTTGCGCAGTGCGTACGACTTAGGTGATGAGCGACACAGGAGCTCATCGTTTGCGAGCCTCGCGAAGCAAGCCGTTAAACCGTAGCACTTAGCTGATGAGCGCCAAAGGCGCTCATCGCTGCGAGCCACGCAAAGCGAGGCGAGCCGTTAAACCATAGCACTTACCCCAGGCGAGCCTCGCAAAGCGAGGCGAGCAGTTAACATCACAGATGCAGGTCTTAGAACCAAAAAAAATATGAGACGCAGGACTTAGAAAAAAACGATACGAGACTCGGGACTTAGAAAAAAAACTATACGAGACGCAAAAAGGTACGAGAATAGCGGCCGAACAAAAAACCTGAAAAAACACACTAAATACACAAAAAAAAATCCAAAAACTTCACAGAAACCACGGGGCAACAGCCAGGACGTCTGTGAGTGCGGTGGAACGCGAATTTAACTCGATTTAGACGATTTTCGACACTCGAACAAAATGGCTGCCGCAAAAAAGGAAAACGAGGCTACACGACCCAGGACCGCGCAAAACACTGCTAAACGCGTAGCACTTTACACATCACACTACGACCTACAAGATACACTATTACAAAAGCAGGAAAATGCTCACGAGATGCGTAACACATTAATAACATTACGACTATACAATGCTGCTTTACACAATAAACCAACGGCTTTACCTCGCGCACGCAGCCTATTTAGAATGCACAGTTCAAACATTCATTACACTTTATAAGCAGGGCACTAACATTCACAATGTATATTCTATGCACACAGAAAATACAAACAGATTGTTAGCTCTTCAGCCTATTGCTCGCTGCATATACCTTTTATTTAATAAATCATTAATTATTACTTAACTACATATACATAGAAATAGATATCTCTCTTGGAGGACCAAAAGTACACGACTGGAGAGGCTCGCGATGAGCGCCGAAGATGCTCAGCGCAAGCCTCGCAATAAGCGCCGAAGGTCCTGAGGCTCGCAATGAGCACCAAAGGCACTCAGCGCAAGCCTCGCAATGAGCGCCGAAGGTCCTCACAGTACAAAACGGTTTCAATTATGTCTCAAACAGCATTCCCATGGCTTCAAATTTTATTGCCCTGTCATTTTTGATGGGCAAGTCGCTAGTATCTAATATTATTAGATAATATCTGAGGGAAAATGAAATCAAGTGTATGTGCAGATTTTATTTTCAGCCAATAATTCTAAGATTGGTCTGCTGCTACACAGAGAAGATCTCTGTGCAGTCCACATTGCATATATTAGCATTTGTGTGCTCGCCCCAGTCTATTTTGTGTATATTTATGTAATACCATGCAGTGATATCAACTTGTGCTTGTGATTACTTACCGAAAAAAAAAAGAGAAGCATCATAAATTCTTGATCAGATCAGAGACTTTCAGAACTTTCTTTATGTTGGTGCAAGAAATTAGGACCTTAAGAAGAGAAAACTAGAAAGACATTCCAAAGTGCACGTTTTGTATTTTAACTTTGAAAAGGAAAATCACGAACATATTACCTCACATGAAACTGTGCTGCACAGAGCACTAAAAGCACACTGAGTGTATTCTGTGGTTCACGCCAAACATCCTTAAGATCTCTGTCTGACTTCTGTTCAAGGAACAGATGCCCTTACCTCTACATTCCTTTTCTCCAAGCTGTGATAGACCTCTGTCCCTGATAACTGGTGACTTTCAGAAACAGTAGTCACTCCACGGTGGGCTAGTGGGCTCAACAGGTAGTAGTACACAGAAAGATTCATATAGTCGATACACTTCATCTTTAAAGACTTTATCAAGACTTACACTTGAAGAAATTCCTCTCCCTATTTACTGCATTGCCTTAATCTTTAAATTTAAGTATCCAAAAACTGGACTAATTTCATATCAATGTTAAACTTATGACATCCACCAATCTTGTTCTTAAATTTTATTTTAAAATTTACATTTCGTTTTATTCATATTAATCTCCATAAAGATTATGAAATAAAGTAGGGAATATATTAAAAAGTACATTACCCAGCTTCAATTTGGGCCAATAAATATGAATTAACATCAAGCAAATAAAAAATCCTAACAAAGGGCCCTATGCTAATCTGGTGCTCTAAATTAGGGGAATGCAGTAAAAAGGCTGTTTACTCCCCCAAATTAGAGTACTCACTTTACAGTCGTAAATCCTGCTCTGAAGCTGCAACAGGTATCTGTGCAGGGAGCAGCCAAACCAAACTTTATGAATGTTGCGGCCATAGGAGCCAATAGGAAATGAGAACATCATAAATCATATATAATTGTCTAACTACGATTCGTCGTCACGCTGCGTTGCATAGTGCGTACGACTTAGCGATGAGCGCCGCAGGCGAGCCGTTAAATTGTAGCACTTTGGCAATGAGCGCCGCAGGCGCTCATTGCAGGCGAGCCTCGAGTAGCGAGGCGAGCCGTTATGTTAAACCGTAGCACTTTGGCAATGAGCGCTGCAGGCTCTCATTGCAGACGAGCGTAGCGAGGCGAGCCGTTAAACCGTAGCACTTAGAAAAAAAATATGAGATGAAAAAAATTACGAGATAAGCGGCGGAACCAAAACACTAAAAAAAACACTAAATACACACTAAAAAATAAAATAAAGGTCACTTACAGCATGGGGAACCAGGCAGGACGTCTGGAAGTGAGTTGGAATTCCAATTTACAGTGATTTAGCCGAGTTACAAAGATCGAAAATCGGCTAAGCGAGAAATAAATGGCTGCCGAAAAAAATGAAAACGAGGCTATACTACTACGAACTGCGTAAAACACAGCCACAGACGTTTGTGTTGGAAAAACTACGAGATAAAGGATGCGGATTAACCACGCAATGAGTAAAAAGACAGTAGCGACTACATTTTACGAAACCCAATTACAGATTTACGCATTAACACAAATTTAACTCCTTTGTCTCACGCAACATCGGATTTCCCGCCTAAACCAACGCATTTAATGAAATATAAGTTGCAAGTTACAAAAAAAAAATAAAAATTGTATTTATTTTAAGAAATAAAAAAAGGGACAAATGTAGCGTCATGTTGTGTGGCAAACAAATTTCACAACATTTAATTTTTATTGACCCTCATTTGACCGTTTTAGCATATTTACTGTTAAACTGTAGTACTTTAGCGGGCTTAGCGATGAGCGCCGCAGGCGATCATCGCCCGGCGAGCCTCGCGTAGCGAGGCGAGCCGTTAAACCGTAGTAGTTTGCAATGAGCGCCGCAGAAAAAATGCTGGACGAACAAAACGAAAACGAGGCTACAGCACTATAACCATGGAAAACACGTACCGATAATCCGCTAAAACGCATACCACATATTATCCGCCATTTTAGGATTATGCGGAAGTACACAGCAACGTTAACGGTTTCAGCTTGCGCACGCACACTATTACACTGCACACGTTCATCACGCTTACACAGCACCTCCTCACAACTAATGCTGCAGCAACATCAACACAGATTGCCAGCTCTTCAACACAATGCATAAAAATACGTAAATTAATTTATTAATTTGAATTCTATATTTCAGTAGTACACAGAAAACAACATTAGCTACCTTACAATTCCATATGTATATTAATAACTAAGCAACTTTTAAAACATACACATCTGATTGCCGTCATTTTTTGACAGGCAATACGCTAGTAAATCATATAATGAGTGGGAAGTGCAGGAACAACAGCCCATAACTAGACTGAACTAGGCTGCTGCAAGGGAACATATATATATACTAGCGACTTGCCCGTCAAAAAATGACGGTCAATAACATTTTTAAGCTGGAAATGCTGTTTGTGACTCAATGTTATTCTGTAACACTGTAAATCTTTTTCTTATCTACAAAGAAGTACAAAAATGTTTCTTTATTTTTTTTTTTTTTTTTAACAATGTACTGTTAAACCATATGAAACTTTTTAATTGTCATGTACAGTATGTAATAATAATATAACAATCCATCCAATTTCTCAGCAAACATATTTTAAGCCATTACATGAAGTTTTCTAATATTCAAGTCATATTGTAAACAGTGTTTTTTGTTTTTTTTAACAATACTAACATGAAAGTGTTTAACTTTTTGTAAATGAGTCTCTTAAACCATGACATAATGCTTTTTAACATACAAACTTTAATTAAAACTCCTGTTAAAACACAGACTTAATGAATCCAGAGGATGGCAAACAGTAAAAAACCCCATTGCAACTTAGCCAATTGTCTCAAAAGGGGAAAAACATGAATTCCTTACTGACCGCATTAAATGGCGATCGGATTACTCCCTGGATTAATACTTTCTACTTAATTATACATGTAATTTTGTTAACAAATGTTTCTGCTGCAAATGACATAAATCTTTTTTAACATTTACTAACTGAATTTATCAAACTATGTAACATACAATGCTAACAATGCAAACATTAACATAAGAAAATAACATTTAACCTTAATGTATTTAAAACTATAGTGATCTTGAATATTGAATCCAGAGCAAGACAACTTTAAAAAAATAATAATTTCAACTTTGTAAATTTGTTTAAACTGTTGTTGAAAAATATTTCCTTCTTGACTCCATTAACTGGCAATTGGATTTGTCCCTGGATCAATAATCTATATATCATACACCATTTACATTTTTCAAGAAATAATGATGCTGCTAGTAACCGTAAACCTTAATGACAAAGAATCAACTTATCAGTCCTTTTCAAACACATTTTTAAGCTTACAAACCTGAAAGAAAAATATTAAATTTTCAACATTTTCTAAAATGCAAACTAGCAGCCTTATTAGATTGCGATTCGGTAAATTTAAAAGGGCTCTATTTAAGCACATAGCATATTTTTTTACAGAAGTTTTTAGTTAGTGAACTTCTATCCAAAAGCAAGGTCTTCACTAACTAAAAACTTCTGTAAATAAAATATGCTGTGTGCTTAAATAGAGCCCTTTTAAATTTACTAAATCGCAATTTAATAAGGCTGTTACTGTTTTGTGGAGCCAATTATGTCTAAACTGACTTCCAAGACATTCCATTTTTTTTTTCATTGAAACTGTTTTCCTTTCAAAGAGCACAGCACCCTTTTATTTCTGTAAATATGATGTACTGTAAGTGCTTTTTTTTCTTCTTCTTTTTCTTCATTTCTTCCTTTTTTTGTTGGTTATTACTGTATTTTTCTGAAATTTGTGTCATATTTTTGTACCTGAAATAGTGTTCCACTAAGAAGAGGCCAATTGACCTTTAACTTTTTCTTTCCAATGAAACCACTATCATCTGTGATTACAAAACCTTGTAGTACACAATATTTGTTGTAAAAATACGGCCATCGTGTAGTAGATCACCCTGACTTGGGTTATCTTCAACTGAACCTTTAGTAGCATCTGGATTTGTGCACCTTGAAAAAGCAACATAGACTTGTCCATGTGCAAAAACAGGTTCTTTAAAAAAAATAGCCACCGACTTAAAAGTTTGTCCTTGGGATTTATTGATGGTCATGAAGGACAAAGGGCAAACCACTCTCACTTGGAGCTAAATCAATTCTTAGTATAAAAACTTGTTCACCTTTATGGGCCCCAGTCATCATTTCTGCATGTATAAAATGATCTTTTAACTCGTGCACAATTAATCTGGTCCCATTACAAAGTCCTTTTTTTGGATTCATATTTCTCAATAGCATGACAATTGCCCCTTTTTTCAACGGCAAAACATGTAGTGGCATTCCAGATGGTGTTAAAGAATTAATAAATTCGATACTAAAATTCGATTCACTTTCTTTATCATCGGCCAGAACTGAATATGCACTGTAATAATTATTTTGTGGTGCGTTGATGAATTTTAAAATTTCATTATTTAGATTCAAGGCATCTATATTTTTTATGTTAATATCACTTTGTTTGCAATGTCTGAGTAATCGTCATTATTCAGAGTGTTTATAAAGATTGCTGATATGAGTGATTCCTTGCAAACCATTTGTGATGGAATTTCAATGGTATCATTGGGTAAATCATGTATTTGTGCATGTTTTCCTTCTCCAATTTCAATGAGCCAATCATTGAAATAATTTTGTCCTTCTGATCTCATATTTAATTCTAATTTGAGATGTGTAAATATTTTCCACAGTTTACTTGTCTCGATACACGTTTCAATGATCTCAGTTCTATTTCCTTGTGGCACAACAGGTAATTTTTGCCTAAAATCTCCTCCTAACAGCATCACCTTTCCAGCAAATGGCAAATTATTATCCATCACTTCTTTTAAGAATCTATCAATACATTGCAAAGCATGACATGACATCATTGTTGCCTCGTCTATGATAATTAATTTCGTTTTTTTTTTTTTTTTTTTTGCTTGTAAAGAATTTATTCGAATATCTGACACTGATGTTTCCAAAATGGGAACTGGCCGATTAAATTCACTATGCACAGTTCTACCACCGTCTAACAAAAGTGCTGCAATTCCAGTTGTTGCAAATGGCATTGCTATCTGACCCTGTGCTCGAATGTAACTCATCAAACAATTGTACAGATAAGTTTTCCTGATCCACCAGGGCCGTATAGATAGAAATACTGGTCTTTGACCATTTCATCATCTGTAGCATTTGTGATGGCATTAAATGCTTTTAACTGTAAACTATTTAAAGTTGACAGTTTTTCTTCAGTTTTTTGTTTTTGTAGCTCAGTGTCATAATCATCAAATGTGATGTCACCTATAAGTACTGGATCAGGCAAATTAAAACTTGCACAATTTAACCCATGAGCCAACAATATTTCTTGAATTTCCATTAACGTTTCAAGAAGTCTTCTGACATATTTAATTGAATTTTTTTCCCACAAAGTAAACGCATCAGGTACATTGCAAAAGATGCAAATGAACGCAAATTGGTCTCTCATTTGCTTTGGCATTTGACATAGTGCTGCTTCTTCCAGACACCTCTCCCATTCTGTATCATCAGCTATGAAGTTTTGATGTCTTGCAGCTAATAGAAAAATATCATAAACTATGTAATTCACTGTGCGTAAATGTTCAAAACTTTGTGCACCGGGAACATGTAACAGAAGTAATCTTAAACTGAAACGTTCAATGTCCCTTGGACTGACGGTATAAATTTGTGGTATAATTTTATGTGTATCTCTTCTTTGTTGTCTCCATAGACCATTTACAAATACATAGTGATAAGGAGTCTCAATGTATGAAAATTGTCTGGCCTGCGTATCCTGGCAATTTAATTTAAACCATGCAGTAAGTGTTGTATCTCGGTGTTCACTTTGAGCTAATGCAGTTCTTTCATTGCCTGCAGTAAAGCAAACAAACTGACTTTGTGGCAAATGTACAGCTAAACGATAGACAGCATGTGACCGATCATGTATCTCAAATTTCAGAAGCCGCCACATTGCTTCAGGAGCAATGACATAGCGAAGATCTAAATAATTTGAAAGTTTGTCATGTAAAATTGTATTTTCCTTTTCGTTTGCAGCACCTTGCACAACAACAGCTGCATCATATCCTTTCTATATACATTTATACACATATTTCATTGATTTAATAGAAGTGCAAGCTCCCACATTAATGTATGCATTGTACTTCATGAGCAAATGTGGATTGTATGGAACGACAAATCTATTATCAACCTTTTGTCCACGGATAATAGCTGTTTGCTCTTGTCTTCTTTTATACAAAGGGTATCCATCACAATTAGCATAAGCTTGCATTTGAAATTGTTTAGGGAATTCTTTAGTACATTTTCTATTTTCCATGGCCCTCATTCAATTGCAATTTGGCCAATTGAATAGAGCTCTAAATAAGCACATAACATATTTTTGTATAAGTTTTTAGTTAGTAAGCATCTATCCAAAAGCAAGGTTTTCACTAACTAAAAACTTCTTTAAAAAATATATGCTGTGTGCTTATTTAGAGCCCTATTCAATTGGCCAAATTGCAATTGAATGAGGCCCCATACATGGGGAATTTGGATTCATATCTCCACATGGCCCATGAATCATTCTGTGTGTAACAATCTCCCAAAGTTTGGAATATTTTTCAGGATCTGGCAACTCAGCAGTAATGACTGAATCCACTCTCTCTGCAGTATTCAACTTATCTTTTTCCTGCAGGATTAAAAGTATGTGAGTATGTGGCAGTCCTCTTTTTTTTATAAACAAAAGCCACACATTTTCCAAATATCTGTGCTTTAGTTATATCATGTATTAATGAATTGAGTTTGATTTTGAATACTCTTGCCACTAAATCTGTTCAGTCAGAAGTAATTTGTCCCAGATTCAAATTTTCCTTTGGCCATTGAGGATTACATGTGAATGTAATGAATAAATCTGTTTTTTCAAATTTTGTGACAATAGCCATGGCCTCATTATACCTTTCTCGCATATTGCAAGGAGATCCTTGGAAAGTGGATGGCAAAATAATTGCTCTTCCAGCTGGAATTTCTCTGTTGGTAGCCAATTCAGCAACATAAGCCATCAATCCACAATACTGTTCTACTCGAAGCTTATTTTGTTGAAATTTTATGAAATTTAGATTATTTGCTTCGAGTTGTAGATAGGAATCAATAATCCATTGTTGAGTGAGTTTTCCCCCACTTAAAATTGGATTAAAAGAATCTCGAATAGCAGTTTGTGCCACTTTATATTCCAGCATAGAAATATTGCATCTAACACAAACTTTACTATTGGGATAACTTTGCAATTTTAATTTTGGTTCCCATCCAGGTTTACCATTTGGAAAGAAAATGGGATATGTCATTGGATCTAAATTACAACTTAATATATTTATGTTTATAAAAGGTTGTTCTTCATTGCGTGGATATACTCTAATATCCCGCTGAAAAGGTGGTTCACCATCTTAATTTTTAAAAACCATGGCAACCTCATTGACTGTTGGTAAATTATAACATCTTTGATCAGTGTTGCAATCTCTTTTTAACACCATATTTACTCTTGGCATTGTCAATTGATGTGTTTCAGCATGTTCCTGTTCTTTTTCAAGCTGTGCTAATTGTTTGTATGTTGGAGTGTATGGGTTGTTGGCCATAATTTTATCCAGCTGTTCAAAGACTATGCGCAAACACTGTTTTATTTTCTGGAAGCGTCATTCTTTGTTCAACAGCTTCCATTGTATTTAAGACATATAACTGTGCAAATTTCCTTTGCTCTCCTTCTTGTGGGTGTAAATGTGAAGTTCGGTGGTAAATTTGTCCCTTAACTCTAAAACAGTAAGGACCATGTCCTGGTACATTTTCGGCTAATGTTGCACCCATTGAAGCAAATGAAATTGCACTGTTATAAGACCTTATGTTTTTTTTTTTTATTTGTATAATTTGGAAATGTTGGATCGCTAATGATACTTTCTAAGTAATCTGGAAGTGGGTGTCTTTGTGGAAGTCTTACCTTTCCTTTCTGACAGCAACGAATGAAATCTCCGTCAGTTGGTCTGTCGTTTAGAAAATGATAGGCCCCCCAAAACTGACAAACAACATTAAGTAATCCACAATAATGAGTGTCTACCTTTAGAGCTCTACTAAACACATTCTCATGTACTTCCTCAACATAGATATCACTACAACTTTCTATATCTACATTGGTGTCATGTGTCTGAACATTGGTGTCAGTAGGCAATATAGTATCATTGGGCAATGGTTTACTTTTTTTGTTTCTTGGAAGCCCCAGCACACTCACTTTGTGCTATCTTACTCATTTTTCTTTTATTTAAAAGTATCTGTTGGTCTTCTTCTCTTAAGCATTGGGAAGTTTCAGGTGACTGTGCATCTCTCCACCTCTGCTTCCTTTCCCTTGCCTAGATATGTAAGTTTTGTTTTGTTTTCTGTGCATATTGTTTGTAGCTGGTTTCAATCTAAAAGTAAATAGGATTAATTAAAGAATGCAAACATTTTATAATCCTTTATTTTTTTTTTCGATGCAATAAATGAAACCATTTTTTTACTTTTCTATTGACATACATTAAATAGCCAAGGACTTAACATATATACATTTTGCTTGTTATTTTATTTTATGACTACTGAATTATCAATTCATTACTAAATGAATATACGTTAGTGAATTAATCAAAAAATGAGATCAATGTTAAACCTAAAAAGTTACTTATACTCATAAAGAAGATCAAACATAAACTGCTAATATCAAAGTATAGATGTGTTCAAAAAGAATGTTCAATGTTCTTAAAGATGCAATGAATGTAGATATGATGTGTAATTGATGTTCTTTAAAACATAATTAGTTAAGCACATATATATATATATTTTTTTTAAATTTTATTTCTGGTAATGACAACTTCAAATCTACAAACCTCCTTCATGTTCCTTTTTTGTTTATGTTAAAACCACCTTTTTTATAGTATTTTTTTTTTTTTTTTTGGATAGATGTTCATTCCCTAAAATGTTAATTTTAAATAATATACTTTTCTGAATTAATCATTAAGTGTCATCAATCCCAAACCATAAGGGCATGGTAAAATCATATACCTGTGAACTTGCTGTCGAAATCCTTGCGAATTCACTCTCTGTCTTCAGTCAGGTCCACAGATGAGTAATCTTTCAAATAACATGAAATTAATTTTTAATCATTGAATTCCATTCCATCTTGATTAAATGAACTCCATATATTTGAGTGCTTATTAAAATGTAAATTTTTTGCTAAAGTCTTCTAACCTCATCTTGTTTTTTTATCTTATTATTAATTAATATTTCCAAAACAAATGTACATAAATCCGCTGTAAGACAAATATATAAGTGCATGTTAAAAATTGTTCTTACTTTTATAGCATTTTGTTTTTTTTTTATAATTTTTTTTATTCAGGACAAGTCAGTTTTATACAACAATTTAAGATGACATAGAAAAGTTTCTCATACAGTAAACAAAACACAATTAGGAGCAAAGAAAATGAAGAACAGATTAGAGATATACAAAAGTCTTAACATCATGTCCTCCTTAGTTTGTTATGCAATCATGGTCCAGTAAATATTTATAATTCCTAGTAAAATGGTATGGTTAGAGTATATAAGATTAAACATTAGATACAGACTCCCAACTCTTCTAACCATATTGAATTAGACTATCTGGAATCTGAGCTCCAAATGGCTTCCTATTCTATGATGTAACAAAAAAAAAATGTCAATTTTTTTCTCCTTTTTAATTATCAACCTGCATTTTTATGAGTGCAATAATTTAACTATTTTACAAAATACCTAACTATAATTAATCCTCCTCCGATTATGCATTCTTGTATCAATATCTATAAGATATTCAGTACCTATGAACTCCCTTATCACCACTACAAAAGCTTCCATCCGAATGTGAAACAGCAGTCCTCTCCAGCCACCACCATCCTCTAATTTCCCCGGCCGTGCCTTCCTGTACTATTCTAGATCTGTGTGCTATGTTTGGACATCAACCAGGGAGTCCACATGCTAATAAACTGGGGCATTGTGTTCTGTAGAGAGTTAATTATTCTCTCATTTATCATTTTATAATTTATTTTTGGTATGATTTCTTTGGTTGTTATTGTGGAAGTTTTCCAATTTTTGGCTATACAATTTTTAGCGGCTAAGGTCCAGAATTGCCAAAGTTCATTCTGGTCTCTAGATAGATCAGGATTTTTCAGTCCTAAACGTGTCTCTACTTCGGGTCTCAACTTACTTTTCGTGATTTGTGCAAATATGTCAGTGAGTTCTTTCCATATCTTTTGTGCTATGGGACATGTCCACCAGATATGTAGGAAATTCCCTTCTGTTTTGCATCCCCAAAAGCATTCTCCACTTATGTTTTTATAAAATTTTGACATCCGGTGGGGTGTGTAATAGGTTCTGTGTAATACCTTAATCGAGGTTTCTAGCAAACTATATGTATATGAGCCCCTTGTCAGACTAGTACAGATTTTTTTCCAGGTTATGGCGTCTAGTTCCCCTCCCAGGTCCCGCTCCCACTTAACCATAAATTTCGTTTTTCGTGGATTCTGATACTCCGTCACATAGGAGTATATGTATCCTAGAATGCCTTTCATTGAGGGTACCTTTGCACAAATAGACGTCCATCCTGTATGTTTGGGGTACCCATAGCTATGGGCTAGAGAGGAGATCCAATGTCTAAACTTCCGATAGTTCCACCACTCCCCCTCCGGTATTTGGAATCGGGATATAATAGAAGTATGTGCTAACAGGGCATCTGTGGAGAACCATTCTCCTATTCTTATTAGAGGGCTAGTCTGCCACCATTGTTTAGAATTTGGGCTAAGAGTGGCCCCATACTCGGGCAATGATGTTAAGGACATCAGTGGTGAAAGAGGAGGGATCAGGTTACTCGACTTCTTAAGCCTATCCCAGGTCTTTAGGGTTTTAGATATTATTGGGTTAGTTTGTTTGTATCTCATGTCTAATTTTGCCACCTCCCAGATCACTGTATCCCATGTGTAGGGTCTCATCTGCCAATTTTCAATAAAGGTCCATAGCGGTTGTAGTTTGCTAGAGTGAGTTATGGGGATACACGCCAGCCATGCTGCTTGCAAATATAGCCTCAAGTTAGGGCAAGAGAGTCCCCCTTTTTGCCTATTCCTGTACATCGTTTTCCTCGCGATACATGGCGGTTTATTACGCCAGATAAATCTAAATATTGTATTCTGAAATTGATCTATTTCCTTCATGCATAGTTTGATTGGTAAAGTTCAAAAGAGATATAGAATTTTTGGAAGCACTGTCATTTTTATTGATGTTATACGTCCCGTCCATGATATTTGGTATTTAGACCAGGTCCTCAAGTCTTCCGTCAATTGTCTAATTAGTGGTGGGAAATTAGCCTTATATAGACCCGCTAGATTCTTGGTAAGCTTAACTCCAAGGTACTTAATTGAATCTTTAGGCCATTGAAAACTGTACTCCGCCTTTAAGATTTCCATTATTGGTCCTAAAACCCCTACCCCCAAGGCCTCCGTTTTTTCTTCATTAATATGTAGCCCTGACATGACCCCAAAATCCTTTAGAGTAGACAATAGCTTAGGTATAGAGTTTACTTAATTCCGTTAGGGTGCACAAAAGATCGTCTGCGAATAGGCAACATTTCAAATGGTGGTGACCTATCTGCAAACCACCAATCTCCCCCTCGCCTCTAATTTTTTGAGCCAGAGGCTCAATAGCCAATGCAAATAGCAGTGGTGACAGGGGGACCCTTGCCTGGTTCCCCTTTGGATGTTTACCAATGCCTCTCCTGATCCAGATAGTCTTATATGCACTTCAGGGTTTTTATATAGTGTTCTAATGAGTCGTATAAAGTTTCCTTTAATACCGAATTTAGCTAGTACTGCATATAGATAAGGCCATTCCACAGTATCAAAGGCCTTCTCCATATCCAGCGCCAGTACACAGAGAGGCGTCTTACTTTGGGAAGCTATATGTATAACATTCATGGTCCTTCTAATATTGTCTACCGTCTGTCTATGTTGTATAAACCCGGTCTGATCTTTGTGTATTAGGGTTGGGAGGAACTTTGCCATCCTATTTGCTATTATTTTGGCTAATAATTTAATGTCCCCGTTCATAAGGGATATGGGTCGGTAATTTTTCGGCATAGATTCCCCATTTAGTATAGCATTAAACAGGCAGCCAAGATATGGGGCTAAAATGTTCCCAAATGCTTTGTAATAAGAATTGGTGAAGCCATCCGGCCCTGGGGCCTTACCTGGCTTCAGGCTTTTAATGGTTTCCATTATCTCATCTACCCTTACTTCCGCATTAAGGTCCTCTATATTTTGCTCTGAGGCTTTAGGGAGATCACAGGAATCCAGGTAGGATTTGAGGATTTCCGGGTTCGGGTTTATCTTTGTCGAGTAAATTGAATTATAGAAATCCCTGAATGTGTGTTTAATTTCATTTTGGCTCACTGCTATCTTTCCATCTTTAGTTTTAATCCTTAGGATTCAGGATAATGCTGCCTTAGTCCGAAGCTTCCTTGCCAGAAATGAGTCTGGTTTATTAGCCTTGGAATAAAACAACTGGTTCGTCCGTCTCAGGTCGTTCTCTGTCTTACACGAGAGCAAAGCATCTAGTTCTAGTCTAGATTCCTCAATCCTCTGGCGAAGTCTGGCAGTGGGGTGTGTTTGATTTTGCAATTCTAAATCTCGCAATTTTGTATTGAATTCCTGTTCCTGACGTATACTGTTTTTTCTTATGGCTGAAGCTATTTTAATACATGTCCCCCTGATATAGGCCTTATGGGCCATCCACACCCAGCCTAAATTTGAGCCTGGGGTGTTATTTAGTTCAAAGTATTGTTGTATTTCTTTCCCTATCTGATCCTTTAGCGCCGGGTCTGCTAGTATTTGCTCATTTATTTTCCAGGTATATGGGATCTTAGTGTTCCCCCCCAGGTCTATATCTAAGGAGACTGCTGAGTGGTCTGACCCAGGACATACCAAAATTTCCGATCCCTTGGTTTGATCAAAAAGCTTTGAGGTCACTAATATCGTATCTATACGTGAATAGGACCCATGCGTGTGTGAATAGTAAGTATACTCGCGTCTATTAGGATGGTGTCCCCTCCAGGCATCAACCAAACCCAGTCTATCTAATGCCTTTTTAATCTGTTTAAGTTTCTGTGAGTTTCTTTCAGTCGCCTGGGAACTCGAGCGATCTAGCCCTTGCTCTAGAACCAAGTTGAAGTCCCCCCCTATCACCACCGAGCCATCAGAATAAGGTTCTATCTTTGTCAGCAAATGTAGTAAACCCCTGTGGGGTGCCACCGTGTCCGCATAAAAGGATACAAGCGTTAATTTGGTTTCTTGTATTGTTCCCTGCAAAATGACATAATGCCCATCTTTATCTATCACTTTGGAATCTATCTGGAAGGGAAAGTTACGGTGAATGAGAATGGTGGCTCCTGCTTTTTTGGACCCTTGAGTAGAAGAGTAATATATGGGGTATTCCCTGTGTAAATACGATGGTACATGGTTTTTTGCAAAGTGCGTTTCCTGCATGAATATTATTGAAGGTTTCTTAGTCTTATAATACAGGAAAGCTTTCCTTCTTTTAAATTGGGAATTAAAGCCCTTAACGTTATGTGTCAAGAAGCTATAATTATTTTTAAGATCCCTAGCCATTTCTGTTGTGTGGCCTGAAATAGTTTTGTCTAATCGTCCTACCTTGTTTCGATTTTAGCCGGGCTGTATGGGGCGACTGAAGAGTTACTTGAGCCATGACCAAAGGCTCATTGACGCCTTTGTAGTGATGATAGTCGAGCGCATGATTCTGGAAGTAAAAGCAACTAGCAACATATTAACTAAATTCAAAAAGTCACAACTGTATATAGCAACATTTTGTTTTAAAAGTGGAAAAGTTCTTTAGCCACCGGAATTTTGATGGACAAGTCCTGTGAATCAGCAAGGTGGTTTCCCGGATACCTCCAACTTGGAGTTGTTTTTTTTTGCCGGCAATGGGCGCCTTCGCCGCTCATTGCCTAAGTGCTACAGGTTTTAACGGCTCGCCTCGCTATGCGAGGCTTGCCGCCGATGAGCGCCTTTGGCGCTCATTGCCTAAGTGCTACGGGTTTAACGGCTTTCCTCACTACGCAAGGCTCACCTGCGGCACTCATCACTAAGTCGTACGCACCACGCAAACAGCGTGACAATTATAATATGTGATGACTATGATGTGGCTATGACATCAGTCGGGGTGGGGTCTAAAACCTGATCTTAACAGAAGATGGCGGCCATTTGCATTTCAGAGAAAGACAGCAAAGTGAGAGAGAGAGGAAGAGAGGTACAGAGTGAGAGAGACAGGTACAGAGAGAGTGAGAGAGACAGGTACAGAGAAAGACACAGGTACAGAGAGAGACAGTTACAGAGAGAGAATTACAGAGCAAGAGCGCACACAGACAGAGAGGGCGCATAAAGACAGCGTGCACAGAGTGAGAGAGACAGAGTGCACAGAGAGAGAGTGCGCAGATAGAAAGCAGAGAGAGTGCACAGACAGAGAGCGCACAGAGAATGACAAAGAGAGGGAGGGGTACAGAGAAAGAGAGTGCACACAGACAGAGATCACACACAGACAGTACACACAGAGTGCAGACAGAAAGAGAGCGCACAGAGAGAGTGCACAGAGGGAGTGTACACACAGAGAGGGCACAGAGATCAACAGAGAGAGAGTACACACATACAGCGCACACAAAGAGAGAGAGCACACACAGAGAGAGTGCACAGACAGAGAGCAGAGACAGAGAGAGCACAGAGAGAGTGACACACAGAGAGCGCACAGAGATCGACACAGAGAGGGAGGGGTACAGAGAGCACCCACAGACAGCTTACACAGAGAGTGAGAGAGAGAGAGCACACAGACAGAGTGCACAGAAAGAGAGAGAATGCACAGAAAGAGAGCGCAGAGAGAGAGTGCAATGACAGAGAGCAGAGAGAGTGCACAGACAGAGAGACCACACACAGACAGCCCACACACAGACAACAGACACAGAGAGCAAGAGGGAGCGCACAGAGAGAGCGCACAGACAGAGAGAGTGCACAGAGAGAGAGAGTCTACAGACAGAGAGCAGAGACAGAGAGTGCACAGACAGAAAGCAGAGACAGAGAGCACACACAGAGAGAGAGAGAGAGAACAGAGAGCGAGAGAGCGCACACACAGAGCGTACAGAGAAAAACACAGAGAGGTACGGGTACAAAGAGACAGAGTGTACACAGACAGGGCACACACATAATAGCGATAGAAAGCGCAGACAGAGAGAGAGAGCGCAGACAGAGAGAGCGCACAGTAAGAGAGAAAGAGAACGCACAGAAAGAGAGAACACACAGAGATTGACAAAGAGAGAGTGGGGTACAGAGTGAGAGAGTGCACACAGGCAGAGAGCACACACAGACAGCACACACAGAGAGCAAGATAGAGCACACAGACAGAGTGCACAGAGAGAAAGAATGCAGAGAGAGAGAGCGCACAGACAAAGAGAGAGTGCACATACAAAGAGAAAGAGTGCACAGACAGAAAGTGCACAGAGAGTGCACAGACAGAAAGCGCACAGATAGATATAGTGCACAGAAAGCGCTCACAGAAAAAGAGAGCGCACAGAGAGAGAAATTGCAGAGAGAACAAGAGCATACAGAGAGAGAGAGCTCACCAGCAGCGAGAGAGACAGGTCAGACAGAAAGAAATGAGAGGGAGACATACAAGACAGAGAGAGAGACAAGGCCCGTACGTGAGGGACATATGTGACTGGTTTGACGGGGCTGCAATGAGCGCCAAAGGCGCTCATTACGGGGCTTGTGATGAGCACCAAAGGCGCTCATCGTGAGGCCTGTACGTGACTGGCTTGAGGGGGGAAGGCTCAAAATGGCTTGCGAATTACAGGCTTCAAAAATATTGCGGATTCAACGGCCCCAATTTTTTTTACCTCACACACAGCACAGTGGGAGAGGCAGGGAGGTTGCAAGCTAATTTGATATTTAACTGGTTGAATTTCCAAAGCCTACAAATGGTTTCACACTGGTAAATGCGAACAGGAGCACAGAGGAGAGATAGGGGGAGAAAGGGAGAGGGTGGAAAGAGACACAAAGGAGGAAGTGGGGGTTAGGGAGAGACACAGGGGAGGGAGTGGGGGGGAGAAACACAGGGGTGAGAGAGGGGGATATAGGGTGTAAAGAGACACAGGGGAGGGAGTGGGGTGGAAAGAAACACAGGGGAGGGAGATAAGGGGACAAAAACCCAGGGAAGAGAGAGAGGGCAAAGAGACAATAGAGGGAGAGAGTGGGTAGAGGCCCGAAAGTTGCGGGTTGGCCGACGCCTGCAATGAGAGGCAAAGCCACTCATTGCGGGGCTCATGGTGAGGCCCGGAAAGTAGAGGGGAGAGAGGCCCGCGATGAGCAGCGAAGTCGCTCATGGCGAGGCCAGCAAATTAGAGGGGGGAGAACCTCGCATTGTGTGACAAACAGCGTTGCCAGGCTTCACAATTTATTGCCGTCATTTTGACGGGCAAGTCGCTAGTATATATATAATTGTTTTCTATTTATAAATATGCTTTGATATTAAAAATATGTGACAATTGTATGTGCTAAAATATTATATATTTATAGACAATGCATTAGAGTGTTCGTTCCTGGGTTGTGTGATGCGTATTAACCCCTTGAGTACTGGCATGTTTGTAACCTTGGATATTGTATTATAAAATGTGCTTAATACCAACATATCATATTTTTTAATTACACACATGTGTATATAGGATTGTTAAGTGTCAAATGATGTTGAAATATCATAGCTTTGTAGTGCTTTTTGTGCTATACTGTCACTTTAAATGCTTCTGGTAGACTCCGCAAAGGTTTTCAAAGAATTTGCAAGTGGTCTCTGGTAGCATAGAGTTTGTGTGTCAAAGTGTCAGGGAGTAACGCATAATTTATTTTCAGTGAAAAACTCAATGGAGATTTACGCCTTGATTTTCATCTGTGTTGTGAAGTTCACTGGTAGCAGTGACCCATAGGAGTTTGCTCACAATGTTTTAGGGGTGGGTGATTAGCATAGCTACCTAGGGTTTACTCTTCAGTTAGGGCACTTGCATTTGCTTTTTTTAGAGATTAACATAGATCCCTTTGCCTGTTTGTACTATTTTATTATGCATCATGGAGCATATTTTCACACTAAGAAATTAATCTTTCTACTTGTAAATATACTCTTCCTTTTATGTATTACATACCCCAGGGTTTCCGGTCTCTAAACCATAGTCCTTATAGTATACTACATGTACATCCTGTTTCTTTAAAAGCCCACATTGCTTACCAAAGTCTCTCACAACTTCCTCATTCTCGAATGAATTACTCATGTTTTCATGGTTTCTTGTTTGTTCTTGCTCAGTCATTAAGACATGTCCGACTCTCTGTGACCCTATGGACCCACAGGACTTCAGGCACATCCCCTCTGAGCTCCCTCAAGCTCATACTCATTGTTTCAATTAACTCATATATCTATTTTTGCCTCTGCGGTCCCCTTTTTCTTGTGCTTTCAATCTTTCCCAGCATCAGAGTTTTCTCTGCAGAATCCTGTCTTCTCGTGATATGTCCAAGGTATTTGAGCTTCAGTATAATGACCAAATCTTCCAGTAAACAGTTTGTTTTGATTTCTCTGAAATACTGATTTATTGGATCTTCTTGCAGTTCAAGGGACTCTAAGCAACAATTCAAAAGCGTAAATTCCAGGGTGCTCAGCCATTTTTATGGTCCAGCTTACACATCCACGATACTACTGGGAATACCAGTAGTGTAATATCTTTACTTTTTAATATATTTTCCAGACTTGCCATACCTTCCTCCCCAGCAGTAAATCTCTTTTAAATTCATGGCTGCATTCACTATCTGCAGAGATCTTGGAGCCCAGGAAAATAAAATCTGTCACTGTCTGCGTCCTATATGCCAGAAACTGAGATTGTGGTTTGCCACGATCTACGTCATTTTAACAAGCAGCAGGACAGCTTTTGGTTTTGATTGTGCCAAATTAAGTTTTTCTTTAAAGAAATGTAAATTTTGTGCTTATTTCAGAAGGGGACATCACTTAACATTATATTTACCCAATGCCTTTCTTGTGGCTTAGGCTGGCTGTTGCTAGGCTATCAACTGGACACAGCCTTGTGACATTTTATGATATCATAATGCAATCAGAGGTATCAATGCCAGAGATGGTCTTTAAGAGATAGCTTTCATTGGAATGCATTGACTTAAGGAAGCACACAGTGGCACAGAGAATGACAGAAAGAAATGACAGAATAAAAGTGAGCATATTTTATAAGAAATGAAAATGTATAAACTTACGCTATTTATTTGGGATTTGATGTTTTAATTGTGTAAGATCTGCATTGCTTGTGAACCAATGACTTGGATATGGACGATCCTGTGATAAGTATTTGTATTCTAAATTAATTTAGATTTGTGAAGCAATAACTTTGGATAGACTTGCAGCTGATTTGCACATTTCAGGAGTTAAGTAGTTGCAGAGCTGCACTGTTGCTTCCCATTTGAAGTGCTGAAGCATGCCTCTGTAAAATTTGATAATGATCAAAGTCTTTATAGATGTATACTGTGATAAAAAACTCTACATGCAAAAAGCCTCACATCAAAATAACCTCCAAATACAGTGGTACCTTGGTACTCGTTGTTTATTGGTTCCTAAAAGCATGACGTATGCCAAATATAACAAGTATCAATTTTCCATAAGGAGTAATATATATATTAACTCATGCAGGCTACAGTAAGCGCAACAAGTACCAAGAGAGTGTTGAGTGTCAAAGCAATTTCTACTCATCAAAACATGAAGAATACCAAGTCTGATGAGTTCTGAGGCAGGCGAGTACCAAGCTACCACTGTATATATTCATCTTTACAGTACAAAAATGGCCTTAGGAAGAAAGGTGGGGGAAAGAAATTTGTAAATTTATATACCTGAAGTCAATCACCTGTGGGGAACTTTGGTATAAATGTACTTACATGTGTGTCATTTATAGCCTGTATGGGAATCATATCTAGTTACCAAACTTGTCACTATTTATGACTTATATACAGAGAGAGGGTGGGACATAGCCAACTTGTCATCATGTATGACTTATATAGAGACAGGATTGCACATAGCCAAATGTATCATAAAAAGCAAAGAATGCCAGAAAATAAGTGCCAGTGGGAGAAGCCCAGGAGATTAATTGGTGTGGAGTAATCCAGTCCTGGGGAGCAGGGAGCAGAGGTGTGGAGGAATCGAGGTTTGGAGAGCAGAGAGCAGAGGTGTGGAGGAATCCAATCCTGGGGAGCAGAGAGCAGAGGTGTGGAGGAATCCAGTCCTGGGGATCAGAGAGCAGAGGTGTGGAGGAATCCAGTCCTGGGGAGCAGAGAGCAGAGGTGTGGAGGAATCCAGTCTTGGGGAACAGAGAGCAGAGATTTGGATGAATCCAGTCCTGGGGAGCAGAGAGCAGAGGCGAGGAGGAATCCAGTCTTGGGGAGCAGAGAGCAGAGGTGTGGAGGAATACAGTTATGTGGAGCAGAGAGCAGAGGTGTGGAGGAATCCAGGCCTGGGGAACAGAGTGCAGAGGTGTGGAGGAATCCAGTCTTGGGGAGCAGAGAGCAGAGGGGTGGAGGAATCTATTCTTGAGGAGCAGGGAGCAGAGGTTTGAAAGAATCCAGTCCTGGGGAGCAGAGAGCAGATGTGTGGAGGAATCCAGTCCTGGGGAGCAGAGAGCAGATGTGTGGAGGAATCCAGTCCCGGGGAGCAGAGGGCAGAGGTGTGGAGGAATCCAGTCATGGAAGCAGAGAGCAGAAGTGTGGAGGAATCCCGTCCTAGGGAGCAGAGAGCAGAGGTGTGGAGGAATCCAGTCTTGGGGGACAGAGAGCAGAGGTTTGGAGGAATCCAGTCCTGGGGAGCAGAGAATGGAGGTGTGGAGGAATCCAGTCTTGAGGAGCAGAGAGCAGAGGTTTGAAGGAATACAGTCATGAGGAGCAGAGAGCAGAGGTGTGGAGGAATACAGTCATGGGGAGCAGAGAGCAGAGCTTTGGAGGAATCCAGTCCTGGGGAACAGAGAGCAGAGGTGTGGAGGAATCCAGTCATGGGGAGCAGAGAGCAGAGGAATCCAGTCTTGGGGAACAGAGAGCAGAGGTTTGGAGGAGTCCAGTCTTGGGGAGCAGAGAGCAGAGGTGTGGAGGAATCCAGTCCTAAGGAGCAGAGAGCAGAGGTGTGGAGGAATCCAGTCTTGGGGGACAGAGAGCAGAGGTTTGGAGGAATCCAGTACTGGGGAGCAGAGAATAGAGGTGTGGAGGAATCCAGTCTTGAGGAGCAGAGAGCAGAAGTGTGGAGGAATACAGTCATGGGGAGCAGAGAGCAGAGCTTTGGAGGAATCCAGTCTTGGGGAACAGAGAGCAGAGGTGTGGAGGAATCCAGTCTTGAGGAGCAGAGAGCAGAGTTGTGGATGAATCCAGTCTTGAGGAGCAGAGAGCAGAGGTGTGGAGGAATCCAGTCCTGGGGAGCAGAGAGCAGAGGTGTGGAGGAATCCAGTCTTGAGGAACAGAGAGAAGAGGTTTGGAGGAATCCAGTCTTGGGGAGCAAAGAGCAGAGGTGTGGAGGAATCTAGTCTTGGGGAGCAGATAGCAGAGGTTTGGAGGAATCCAGTCCTGGGGAGTAGAGCAGAGGTGTGGAGGAATCCAGTCTTGGGGAAGAGAGAGCAGAGGTTTGGAGGAATCCAGTCTTGGGGAGAAGGGAGCAGAGGTGTGGAGGAATCCAGTCTTGGGGAACAGAGAGCAGAGGTTTGGAGGAATCCAGTCCTGGGGAGCAGAGAATAGAGGTGTGGAGGAATCCAGTCTTGAGGAGCAGAGAGCAGAGTTGTGGAGGAATCCAGTCAAGGGGAGCAGAGAGCAGAGCTTTGGAGGAATCCAGTCTTGGGGAACAGAGAGCAGAGGTTTGGAGGAATCCAGTCTTGGGGAGCAGAGATGTGGAGGAATCCAGTCTTGGGGTGCAGAGAGCAGAGGTTTGGAGGAATCCAGTCTTGGGGAGCAGCAAGCAGAGGTGTGGAGGAATCTAGTCATGGGGAGAAGAGAGCAGAGGTGTGGACGAATCCTGTCTTGGGAAACAGAGAGCAGAGGTGTGGAGGAATCCAGTCTTGGGGAGCAGATAGCAGAGGTGTGGAGGAATCCAGTCATGGGTAGCAGAGAGCAGAGGAATCCAGTCTTGAGGAACAGAGAGCAGAGGTGTGGAGGAATCCAGTCTTGGGGAGCAGAGGTTTGGAGCAATCCAGTCCTGGGGAACAGAGAGCAGAGGTTTGGAGGAATACAGTCATGGGTAGCAGAGAACAGAGCTTTGGAGGAATCCAGTCTTCAGGAGAAGAGAGCAGAGGTGCAGATGAATCCAGTCTTTGTGAGTAGAGAGCAGAGGTGTTGAGGAATCCAGTCTTGGGGAGCAGAGAGCAGAGGTGTGGACGAATCCAGTCTTGGGGAGCAGAGAGCAGAGGTGTGGACAAATCCAGTCTTGGGGAGCAGAGAGCAAAGGTGTGGAGGAATCCAGTCTTTGGGGAGCAGAGAGCAGAGGTGTGGAGGAATCCAGTCACGGGGAGCAGAGAGCAGAGGAATCCAGTCTTGGGGAACAGAGAGCAGAGGTTTGGAGGAATCCAGTCGTGGGGAGCAGAGGTTTGGAGGAATCCAGTCCTGGGGAACAGAGAGCAGAGGTTTCGAGGAATACAGTCATGGGAAGCAGAGAACAGAGCTTTGGAGGAATCCAGTCTTGAGGAGCAGAGAGCAGAGGTGTGGAGGAAACCAGTCTTGGGGATAAGAGAGTAGAGGTTTGAAGGAATCCTGTCCTAGGGAGCAGAGAGCAGAGGTTTGGAGGAATCCAGTCTTGGGGAAGAGAGAGCAGAGGTTTGGAGGAATCCAGTGCAGAGAGCAGAAGTGTGGAGGAATACAGTCATGGGGAGTAGAAAGCAGAGCTTTGGAGGAATCCAGTCTTAGGGAACAGAGAGCAGAGGTGTGGAGGAATTCAGTCCTGGGAAGCAGAGAGCAGAGATTTGGAGGAATCCAGTCTTAAGGAGCAGAGAGCAGAGGTGTGGAGGAAACCAGTCTTGGGGATCAGAGAGTAGAGGTTTGAAGGAATCCTGTCCTGGGGAGCAGAGAGCAGAGGTTTGGAGGAATCCAGTCTTAAAGAGCAGAGAGCAGAAGTGTGGAGGAATACAGTCATGGGGATCAGAAAGCAGAGCTTTGGAGGAATCCAGTCTTAGGGAACAGAGAGCAGAGGTGTGGAGGAATTCAGTCCTGGGAAGCAGAGAGCAGAGTTGTGCATGAATCCAGTCTTGGGGATCAGAGAGCAGAGGTGTGGAGGAATCCAGTCCTGGGGAGCAGAGAGCAGAGTTGTGGATGAATACAGTCTTGGTGAGCAGAGGTGTGGAGGAATCTAGACTTGGGAAGCAGAGAGTAGAGGTTTGGAGGAATCCAGTCCTGGAGAGTAGAGCAGAGGTGTGGAGGAATCCAGTCTTGGGGAAGAGAGAGCAGAGGTTTGGAGGAATCCAGTCTTGGGGAGCAGATAGCAGAGGTTTGGAGGAATCCAGTCCTGGGGAGTAGAGCAGAGGTGTGGAGGAATCCAGTCTTGGGGAAGAGAGAGCAGAGGTTTGGAGGAATCCAGTCTTGGGGAGAAGGGAGCAGAGGTGTGGAGGAATCCAGTCTTGGGGAACAGAGAGCAGAGGTTTGGAGGAATCCAGTCCTGGGGAGCAGAGAATAGAGGTGTGGAGGAATCCAGTCTTGAGGAGCAGAGAGCAGAGGTGTGGAGGAATCCAGTCAAGGGGAGCAGAGAGCAGAGCTTTGGAGGAATCCAGTCTTGGGGAACAGAGAGCAGAGGTTTGGAGGAATCTAGACCTGGGGAGCAGAGAGCAGAGTTGTGGATTAATCCAGTCTTGGGTATCAGAGACCAGAGGTGTGGAGGAATCCTGTCCTGGGGAGCAGAGATCAGAAGTGTGGAGGAATCCAGTCTTGGGAAACAGAGAGCAGAGGTTTGGAGGAATCCAGTCTTGGGGAGCAGAGAGCAGAGGTTTGGAGGAATCCAGTCCTGGGGAGTAGAGCAGAGGTGTGGAGGAATCCAGTCTTTGGGAAGAGAGAGCAGAGGTTTGGAGGAATCTAGTCTTGTGGAGCAGAGAGCAGAGATATGGAGGAATCCAGTCTTGGGGAGCAGAGAGCAGAGGTTTGGAGGAATCCAGTCTTGGGGAGCAGCGAGCAGAGGTGTGGAGGAATCTAGTCATGGGGAGAAGAGAGCAGAGGTGTGGACAAATCCAGTCTTGGGGAGCAGAGAGCAGAGGTGTGGAGGAATCCAGTCTTGGGGAGCAGATAGCAGAGGTGTGGAGGAATCCAGTCATGGGTAGCAGAGAGCAGAGGAATCCAGTCTTGGGGAACAGAGAGCAGAGGTGTGGAGGAATCCAGTCTTGGGGAGCAGAGGTTTGGAGCAATCCAGTCCTGGGGAACAGAGAGCAGAGGTTTGGAGGAATACAGTCATGGGTAGCAGAGAACAGAACTTTGGAGGAATCCAGTCTTCAGGAGCAGAGAGCAGAGGTGCAGATGAATCCAGTCTTTGTGAGCAGAGAGCAGAGGTGTGGAGGAATCCAGTCTTGGGGAGCAGAGAGCAGAGGTGTGGACGAATCCAGTCTTGGGGAGCAGAGAGCAGAGGTGTGGACGAATCCAGTCTTGGGGAGCAGAGAGCAGAGGTGTGGACGAATCCAGTCTTGGGGAGCAGAGAGCAAAGGTGTGGAGGAATCCAGTCTTTGGGGAGCAGAGAGCAGAGGTGTGGAGGAATCCAGTCACAGGGAGCAGAGAGCAGAGGAATCCAGTCTTGGGGAACAGAGAGCAGAGGTTTGGAGGAATCCAGTCGTGGGGAGCAGAGGTTTGGAGGAATCCAGTCCTGGGGAACAGAGAGCAGAGGTTTCGAGGAATACAGTCATGGGAAGCAGAGAACAGAGCTTTGGAGGAATCCAGTCTTGAGGAGCAGAGAGCAGAGGTGTGGAGGAAACCAGTCTTGGGAATAAGAGAGTAGAGGTTTGAAGGAATCCTGTCCTGGGGAGCAGAGAGCAGAGGTTTGGAGGAATCCAGTCCTGGGGAACAGAGAGCAGAGGTTTCGAGGAATACAGTCATGGGAAGCAGAGAACAGAGCTTTGGAGGAATCCAGTCTTGAGGAGCAGAGAGCAGAGGTGTGGAGGAAACCAGTCTTGGGAATAAGAGAGTAGAGGTTTGAAGGAATCCTGTCCTGGGGAGCAGAGAGCAGAGGTTTGGAGGAATCCAGTCTTGGGGAACAGAGAGCAGAGGTTTGGAGGAATCCAGTGCAGAGAGCAGAAGTGTGGAGGAATACAGTCATGGGGAGTAGAAAGCAGAGCTTTGGAGGAATCCAGTCTTAGGGAACAGAGAGCAGAGGTGTGGAGGAATTCAGTCCTGGGAAGCAGAGAGCAGAGATTTGGAGGAATCCAGTATTGAGGAGCAGAGAGCAGAGGTGTGGAGGAAACCAGTCTTGGGGATCAGAGAGTAGAGGTTTGAAGGAATCCTGTCCTGGGGAGCAGAGAGCAGAGGTTTGGAGGAATCCAGTCTTAAAGAGCAGAGAGCAGAAGTGTGGAGGAATCCAGTCGTGGGGAGCAGAAAGCAGAGCTTTGGAGGAATCCAGTCTTGGGGAACAGAGAGCAGAGGTGTGGAGGAATTCAGTCCTGGGAAGCAGAGAGCAGAGATTTGGAGGAATCCAGTCTTGAGGAGCAGAGAGCAGAGTTGTGCATGAATCCAGTCTTGGGGATCAGAGAGCAGAGGTGTGGAGGAATCCAGTCCTGGGGAGCAGAGAGCAGAGTTGTGGATGAATACAGTCTTGGTGAGCAGAGGTGTGGAGGAATCTAGTCTTGGGGAGCAGAGAGTAGAGGTTTGGAGGAATCCAGTCCTGGAGAGTAGAGCAGAGGTGTGGAGGAATCCAGTCTTGGGGAAGAGAGAGCAGAGGTTTGGAGGAATCCAGTCTTGGGGAGCAGATAGCAGAGGTTTAGAGGAATCCAGTCCTGGGGAGTAGAGCAGAGGTGTGGAGGAATCCAGTCTTGGGGAAGAGAGAGCAGAGGTTTGGAGGAATCCAGTCTTGGGGAGAAGGGAGCAGAGGTGTGGAGGAATCCAGTCTTGGGGAACAGAGAGCAGAGGTTTGGAGGAATCCAGTCCTGGGGAGCAGAGAATAGAGGTGTGGAGGAATCCAGTCTTGAGGAGCAGAGAGCAGAGGTGTGGAGGAATCCAGTCAAGGGGAGCAGAGAGCAGAGCTTTGGAGGAATCCAGTCTTGGGGAACAGAGAGCAGAGGTTTGGAGGAATCCAGTCTTGGGGAACAGAGAGCAGAGGTTTGGAGGAATCCAGTGCAGAGAGCAGAAGTGTGGAGGAATACAGTCATGGGGAGTAGAAAGCAGAGCTTTGGAGGAATCCAGTCTTAGGGAACAGAGAGCAGAGGTGTGGAGGAATTCAGTCCTGGGAAGCAGAGAGCAGAGATTTGGAGGAATCCAGTATTGAGGAGCAGAGAGCAGAGGTGTGGAGGAAACCAGTCTTGGGGATCAGAGAGTAGAGGTTTGAAGGAATCCTGTCCTGGGGAGCAGAGAGCAGAGGTTTGGAGGAATCCAGTCTTAAAGAGCAGAGAGCAGAAGTGTGGAGGAATACAGTCATGGGGAGCAGAAAGCAGAGCTTTGGAGGAATCCAGTCTTAGGGAACAGAGAGCAGAGGTGTGGAGGAATTCAGTCCTGGGAAGCAGAGAGCAGAGATTTGGAGGAATCCAGTCTTGAGGAGCAGAGAGCAGAGTTGTGCATGAATCCAGTCTTGGGGATCAGAGAGCAGAGGTGTGGAGGAATCCAGTCCTGGGGAGCAGAGAGCAGAGTTGTGGATGAATACAGTCTTGGTGAGCAGAGGTGTGGAGGAATCTAGTCTTGGGGAGCAGAGAGTAGAGGTTTGGAGGAATCCAGTCCTGGAGAGTAGAGCAGAGGTGTGGAGGAATCCAGTCTTGGGGAAGAGAGAGCAGAGGTTTGGAGGAATCCAGTCTTGGGGAGCAGATAGCAGAGGTTTAGAGGAATCCAGTCCTGGGGAGTAGAGCAGAGGTGTGGAGGAATCCAGTCTTGGGGAAGAGAGAGCAGAGGTTTGGAGGAATCCAGTCTTGGGGAGAAGGGAGCAGAGGTGTGGAGGAATCCAGTCTTGGGGAACAGAGAGCAGAGGTTTGGAGGAATCCAGTCCTGGGGAGCAGAGAATAGAGGTGTGGAGGAATCCAGTCTTGAGAAGCAGAGAGCAGAGGTGTGGAGGAATCCAGTCAAGGGGAGCAGAGAGCAGAGCTTTGGAGGAATCCAGTCTTGGGGAACAGAGAGCAGAGGTTTGGAGGAATCTAGACCTGGGGAGCAGAGAGCAGAGTTGTGGATTAATCCAGTCTTGGGTATCAGAGACCAGAGGTGTGGAGGAATCCTGTCCTGGGGAGCAGAGATCAGAAGTGTGGAGGAATCCAGTCTTGGGAAACAGAGAGCAGAGGTTTGGAGGAATCCAGTCTTGGGGAGCAGAGAGCAGAGGTTTGGAGGAATCCAGTCCTGGGGAGTAGAGCAGAGGTGTGGAGGAATCCAGTCTTTGGGAAGAGAGAGCAGAGGTTTGGAGGAATCTAGTCTTGTGGAGCAGAGAGCAGAGATATGGAGGAATCCAGTCTTGGGGAGCAGAGAGCAGAGGTTTGGAGGAATCCAGTCTTGGGGAGCAGCGAGCAGAGGTGTGGAGGAATCTAGTCATGGGGAGAAGAGAGCAGAGGTGTGGACAAATCCAGTCTTGGGGAGCAGAGAGCAGAGGTGTGGAGGAATCCAGTCTTGGGGAGCAGATAGCAGAGGTGTGGAGGAATCCAGTCATGGGTAGCAGAGAGCAGAGGTATCCAGTCTTGGGGAACAGAGAGCAGAGGTGTGGAGGAATCCAGTCTTGGGGAGCAGAGGTTTGGAGCAATCCAGTCCTGGGGAACAGAGAGCAGGGGTTTGGAGGAATACAGTCATGGGTAGCAGAGAACAGAACTTTGGAGGAATCCAGTCTTCAGGAGCAGAGAGCAGAGGTGCAGATGAATCCAGTCTTTGTGAGCAGAGAGCAGAGGTGTGGAGGAATCCAGTCTTGGGGAGCAGAGAGCAGAGGTGTGGAGGAATCCAGTCTTTGGGGAGCAGAGAGCAGAAGTGTGGAGGAATACAGTCATGGGGAGTAGAAAGCAGAGCTTTGGAGGAATCCTGTCTTGGGGAGCAGAGAGCTGAGGTGTGGAGGAATCCAGTCTTGGGGAGCAGAGGTTTGGAGCAATCCAGTCCTGGGGAACAGAGAGCAGAGGTTTGGAGGAATACAGTCATGGGTAGCAGAGAACAGAGCTTTGGAGGAATCCAGTCTTCAGGAGCAGAGAGCAAAGGTGCAGATGAATCCAGTCTTTGTGAGTAGAGAGCAGAGGTGTTGAGGAATCCAGTCTTGGGGAGCAGAGAGCAGAGGTGTGGACGAATCCAGTCTTGGGGAGCAGAGAGCAGAGGTGTGGACGAATCCAGTCTTGGGGAGCAGAGAGTAAAGGTGTTGAGGAATCCAGTCATGGGGAGCAGAGAGCAGAGGTTTGGAGGAATCCAGTCGTGGGGAGCAGAGGTTTGGAGGAATCCAGTCCTGGTGAACAGAGAGCAGAGGTTTGGAGGAATACAGTCATGGGAAGCAGAGAACAGAGCTTTGGAAGAATCCAGTCTTGAGGAGCAGAGAGCAGAGGTGTGGAGGAAACCAGTCTTGGGGATCAGAGAGTAGAGGTTTGAAGGAATCCTGTCCTGGGGAGCAGAGAGCAGAGGTTTGGAGGAATCCAGTCTTGGGGAACAGAGAGCAGAGGTTTGGAGGAATCCAGTCTTGAGGAGCAGAGAGCAGAAGTGTGGAGGAATACAGTCATGGGGAGCAGAAAGCAGAGCTTTGGAGGAATCCAGTCTTAGGGAACAGAGAGCAGAGGTGTGGAGGAATTCAGTCCTGGGAAGCAGAGAGCAGAGATTTGGAGGAATCCAGTCTTGAGGAGCAGAGAGCAGAGTTGTGGATGAATCCAGTCTTGGGGAAGAGAGAGCAGAGGTTTGGAGGAATCCAGTCTTGGGGAGCAGATAGCAGAGGTTTGGAGGAATCCAGTCCTGGGGAGTAGAGCAGAGGTGTGGAGGAATCCAGTCTTGGGGAAGAGAGAGCAGAGGTTTGGAGGAATCCAGTCTTGGGGAGAAGGGAGCAGAGGTGTGGAGGAATCCAGTCTTGGGGAACAGAGAGCAGAGGTTTGGAGGAATCCAGTCCTGGGGAGCAGAGAATAGAGGTGTGGAGGAATCCAGTCTTGAGGAGCAGAGAGCAGAGTTGTGGAGGAATCCAGTCAAGGGGAGCAGAGAGCAGAGCTTTGGAGGAATCCAGTCTTGGGGAACAGAGAGCAGAGGTTTGGAGGAATCTAGACCTGGGGAGCAGAGAGCAGAGTTGTGGATTAATCCAGTCTTGGGGATCAGAGACCAGAGGTGTGGAGGAATCCTGTCCTGGGGAGCAGAGATCAGAGGTGTGGAGGAATCCAGTCTTGGGGAACAGAGAGCAGAGGTTTGGAGGAATCCAGTCTTGGGGAGCAGAGAGCAGAGGTTTGGAGGAATCTAGTCCTGGGGAGTAGAGCAGAGGTGTGGAGGAATCCAGTCTTGGGGAAGAGAGAGCAGAGGTTTGGAGGAATCTAGTCTTGGGGAGCAGAGAGCAGAGATGTGGAGGAATCCAGTCTTGGGGAGCAGAGAGCAGAGGTTTGGAGGAATCCAGTCTTGGGGAGCAGCGAGCAGAGGTGTGGAGGAATCTAGTCATGGGGAGAAGAGAGCAGAGGTGTGGACAAATCCAGTCTTGGGGAGCAGAGGGCAGAGGTGTGGAGGAATCCAGTCTTGGGGAGCAGATAGCAGAGGTGTGGAGGAATCCAGTCATGGGTAGCAGAGAGCAGAGGAATCCAGTCTTGGGGAACAGAGAGCAGAGGTGTGGAGGAATCCAGTCTTGGGGAGCAGAGGTTTGGAGCAATCCAGTCCTGGGGAACAGAGAGCAGAGGTTTGGAGGAATACAGTCATGGGTAGCAGTGAACAGAACTTTGGAGGAATCCAGTCTTCAGGAGCAGAGAGCAGAGGTGCAGATGAATCCAGTCTTTGTAAGCAGAGAGCAGAGGTGTGGAGGAATCCAGTCTTGGGGAGCAGAGAGCAGAGGTGTGGACGAATCCAGTCTTGGGGAGCAGAGAGCAGAGGTGTGGACGAATCCAGTCTTGGGGAGCAGAGAGCAAAGGTGTGGAGGAATCCAGTCTTTGGGGAGCAGAGAGCAGAGGTGTGGAGGACTACAGTCATGGGGAGCAGAGAGCAGAGGAATCCAGTCTTGGGGAACAGAGAGCAGAGGTTTGGAGGAATCCAGTCGTTGGGAGCAGAGGTTTGGAGGAATTCAGTCCTGGGGAACAGAGAGCAGAGGTTTGGAGGAATACAGTCTTGAGGAGCAGAGAGCAGAGGTGTGGAGGAATCCAGTCTTGGGGATCAGAGAGTAGAGATTTGAAGGAATCCTGTCCTGGGGAGCAGAGAGCAGAGGTTTGGAGGAATCCAGTCTTGGGGAACAGAGAGCAGAGGTTTGGAGGAATCCAGTCTTGAGGAGCAGAGAGCAGAAGTGTGGAGGAATACAGTCATGGGGAGTAGAAAGCAGAGCTTTGGTGGAATCCTGTCTTGGGGAGCAGAGGTGTGGAGGAATCCAGTCTTGGGGAGCAGATAGCAGATGTGTGGAGGAATCCAGTCATGGGTAGCAGAGAGCAGAGGAATCCAGTCTTGAGGAACAGAGAGCAGAGGTGTGGAGGAATCCAGTCTTGGGGAGCAGAGGTTTGGAGCAATCCAGTCCTGGGGAACAGAGAGCAGAGGTTTGGAGGAATACAGTCATGGGTAGCAGAGAACAGAGCTTTGGAGGAATCCAGTCTTCAGGAGAAGAGAGCAGAGGTGCAGATGAATCCAGTCTTTGTGAGTAGAGAGCAGAGGTGTTGAGGAATCCAGTCTTGGGGAGCAGAGAGCAGAGGTGTGGACGAATCCAGTCTTGGGGAGCAGAGAGCAGAGGTGTGGACGAATCCAGTCTTGGGGAGCAGAGAGCAAAGGTGTGGAGGAATCCAGTCTTTGGGGAGCAGAGAGCAGAGATGTGGAGGAATCCAGTCATGGGGAGCAGAGAGCAGAGGAATCCAGTCTTGGGGAACAGAGAGCAGAGGTTTGGAGGAATCCAGTCGTGGGGAGCAGAGGTTTGGAGGAATCCAGTCCTGGGGAACAGAGAGCAGAGGTTTGGAGGAATACAGTCATGGGAAGCAGAGAACAGAGCTTTGGAAGAATCCAGTCTTGAGGAGCAGAGAGCAGAGGTGTGGAGGAAACCAGTCTTGGGGATCAGAGAGTAGAGGTTTGAAGGAATCCTGTCCTGGAGAGCAGAGAGCAGAGGTTTGGAGGAATCCAGTCTTGGGGAACAGAGAGCAGAGGTTTGGAGGAATCCAGTCTTGAGGAGCAGAGAGCAGAAGTGTGGAGGAATAAAGTCATGGGGAGCAGAAAGCAGAGCTTTGGAGGAATCCAGTCTTAGGGAACAGAGAGCAGAGGTGTGGAGGAATTCAGTCCTGGGAAGCAGAGAGCAGAGATTTGGAGGAATCCAGTCTTGGGGATCAGAGAGCAAAGGTGTGGAGGAATCCAGTCTTGAGGAGCAGAGAGCAGAGTTGTGCATGAATCCAGTCTTGGGGATCAGAGAGCAGAGGTGTGGAGGAATCCAGTCCTGGGGAGCAGAGAGCAGAGTTGTGGATGAATCCAGTCTTGGTGAGCAGAGAGCAGAGGTGTGGAGGAATCTAGTCTTGGGGAGCAGAGAGCAGAGGTTTGGAGGAATCCAGTCCTGGGGAGTAGAGCAGAGGTGTGGAGGAATCCAGTCTTGGGGAAGAGAGAGCAGAGGTTTGGAGGAATCCAGTCTTGAGGGGCAGATAGCAGAGGTTTGGAGGAATCCAGTCTTGGGGAGAAGGGAGCAGAGGTGTGGAGGAATCCAGTCTTGGGGAACAGAGAGCAGAGGTTTGGAGGAATCCAGTCCTTGGGAGCAGAGAATAGAGGTGTGGAGGAATCCAGTCTTGAGGAGCAGAGAGCAGAGGTGTGGAGGAATCCAGTCAAGGGGAGCAGAGAGCAGAGCTTTGGAGGAATCCAGTCTTGGGGAACAGAAAGCAGAGGTTTGGAGGAATCTAGACCTGGGGAGCAGAGAGCAGAGTTGTGGATTAATCCAGTCTTGGGGATCAGAGACCAGAGGTGTGGAGGAATCCTCTCCTGGGGAGCAGAGATCAGAGGTGTGGAGGAATCCAGTCTTGGGGAACAGAGAGCAGAGGTTTGGAGGAATCCAGTCTTGGGGAGCAGAGAGCAGAGGTTTGGAGGAATCCAGTCCTGGGGAGTAGAGCAGAGGTGTGGAGGAATCCAGTCTTGGGGAAGAGAGAGCAGAGGTTTGGAGGAATCTAGTCTTGGGGAGCAGAGAGCAGAGATGTGGAGGAATCCAGTCTTGGGGAGCAGAGAGCGGAGGTTTGGCGGAATCCAGTCTTGGGGAGCAGCGAGCAGAGGTGTGGAGGAATCTAGTCATGGGTAGCAGAGAGCAGAGGAATCCAGTCTTGGGGAACAGAGAGCAGAGGTGTGGAGGAATCCAGTCTTGGGGAGCAGAGGTTTGGAGCAATCCAGTCCTGGGAAACAGAGAGCAGAGGTTTGGAGGAATACAGTCATGGGTAGCAGAGAACAGAACTTTGGAGGAATCCAGTCTTCAGGAGCAGAGAGCAGAGGTGCAGATGAATCCAGTCTTTGTGAGCAGAGAGCAGAGGTGTGGAGGAATCCAGTCTTGGGGAGCAGAGAGCAGAGGTGTGGACGAATCCAGTCTTGGGGAGCAGAGAGCAGAGGTGTGGACGAATCCAGTCTTGGGGAGCAGAGAGCAAAGGTGTGGAGGAATCCAGTCTTTGGGGAGCAGAGAGCAGAGGTGTGGAGGAATCCAGTCATGGGGAGCAGAGAGCAGAGGAATCCAGTCTTGGGGAACAGAGAGCAGAGGTTTGGAGGAATCCAGTCATGGGGAGCAGAGGTTTGGAGGAATCCAGTCCTGGGGAACAGAGAGCAGAGGTTTGGAGGAATACAGTCATGGGAAGCAGAGAACAGAGCTTTGGAAGAATCCAGTCTTGAGGAGCAGAGAGCAGAGGTGTGGAGGAATCCAGTCTTGGGGATCAGAGAGTAGAGGTTTGAAGGAATCCTGTCCTGGGGAGCAGAGAGCAGAGGTTTGGAGGAATCCAGTCTTGGGGAACAGAGAGCAGAAGTTTGGAGGAATCCAGTCTTGAGGAGCAGAGAGCAGAAGTGTGGAGGAATACCGTCATGGGGAGTAGAAAGCAGAGCTTTGGAGGAATCCAGTCTTAGGGAACAGAGAGCAGAGGTGTGGAGAAATTCAGTCCTGGGAAGCAGAGAGCAGAGATTTGGAGGAAACCAGTCTTGAGGAGCAGAGAGCAGAGGTGTGGAAGAAACCAGTCTTGGGGATCAGAGAGTAGAGGTTTGAAGGAATCCTGTCCTGGGGAGCAGAGAGCAGAGGTTTGGAGGAATCCAGTCTTGGGGAAGAGAGAGCAGAGGTTTGGAGGAATCCAGTCTTGAGGAGCAGAGAGCAGAAGTGTGGAGGAATACAGTCATGGGGAGTAGAAAGCAGAGCTTTGGAGGAATCCAGTCTTAGGGAACAGAGAGCAGAGGTGTGGAGGAATTCAGTGCTGGGAAGCAGAGAGCAGAGATTCGGAGGAATCCAGTCTTGAGGAGCAGAGAGCAGAGGTGTGGAGGAAATCAGTCTTGGGGATCAGAGACCAGAGGTGTGGAGGAATCCTGTCCTGGGGAGCAGAGATCAGAGGTGTGGAGGAATCCAGTCTTGGGGAACAGAGAGCAGAGGTTTGGAGGAATCCAGTCTTGGGGAGCAGAGAGCAGAGGTTTGGAGGAATCCAGTCCTGGGGAGTAGAGCAGAGGTGTGGAGGAATCCAGTCTTGGGGAAGACAGAGCAGAGGTTTGGAGGAATCTAGTCTTGGGGAGCAGAGAGCAGAGATGTGGAGGAATCCAGTCTTGGGGAGCAGAGAGCAGAGGTTTGGCGGAATCCAGTCTTGGGGAGCAGCGAGCAGAGGTGTGGAGGAATCTAGTCATGGGGAGAAGAGAGCAGAGGTGTTGACAAATCCAGTCTTGGGGAGCAGAGAGCAGAGGTGTGGAGGAATCCAGTCTTGGGGAGCAGATAGCAGAGGTGTGGAGGAATCCAGTCATGGGTAGCAGAGAGCAGAGGAATCCAGTCTTGGGGAACAGAGAGCAGAGGTGTGGAGGAATCCAGTCTTGGGGAGCAGAGGTTTGGAGCAATCCAGTCCTGGGAAACAGAGAGCAGAGGTTTGGAGGAATACAGTCATGGGTAGCAGAGAACAGAACTTTGGAGGAATCCAGTCTTCAGGAGCAGAGAGCAGAGGTGCAGATGAATCCAGTCTTTGTGAGCAGAGAGCAGAGGTGTGGAGGAATCCAGTCTTGGGGAGCAGAGAGCAGAGGTGTGGACGAATCCAGTCTTGGGGAGCAGAGAGCAGAGGTGTGGACGAATCCAGTCTGGGGAGCAGAGAGCAAAGGTGTGGAGGAATCCAGTCTTTGGGGAGCAGAGAGCAGAGGTGTGGAGGAATCCAGTCATGGGGAGCAGAGAGCAGAGGAATCCAGTCTTGGGGAACAGAGAGCAGAGGTTTGGAGGAATCCAGTCGTGGGGAGCAGAGGTTTGGAGGAATCCAGTCCTGGGGAACAGAGAGCAGAGGTTTGGAGGAATACAGTCATGGGAAGCAGAGAACAGAGCTTTGGAAGAATCCAGTCTTGAGGAGCAGAGAGCAGAGGTGTGGAGGAATCCAGTCTTGGGGATCAGAGAGTAGAGGTTTGAAGGAATCCTGTCCTGGGGAGCAGAGAGCAGAGGTTTGGAGGAATCCAGTCTTGGGGAACAGAGAGCAGAGGTTTGGAGGAATCCAGTCTTGAGGAGCAGAGAGCAGAAGTGTGGAGGAATACAGTCATGGGGAGTAGAAAGCAGAGCTTTGGAGGAATCCAGTCTTAGGGAACAGAGAGCAGAGGTGTGGAGTAATTCAGTCCTGGGAAGCAGAGAGCAGAGATTTGGAGGAATCCAGTCTTGAGGAGCAGAGAGCAGAGGTGTGCATGCATCCAGTCTTGGGGATCAGAGAGCAGAGGTGTGGAGGAATCCAGTCCTGGGGAGCAGAGAGCAGAGTTGTGGATGAATCCAGTCTTGGTGAGCAGAGAGCAGAGGTGTGGAGGAATCTAGTCTTTGGGAGCAGAGAGCAGAGGTTTGGAGGAATCCAGTCCTGGGGAGTAGAGCAGAGGTGTGGAGGAATCCAGTCTTGGGGAAGAGAGAGCAGAGGTTTGGAGGAATCCAGTCTTGGTAAGCAGATAGCAGAGGTTTGGAGGAATCCGGTCCTGGGGTGTAGAGCAGAGGTGTGGAGGAATCCAGTCTTGGGGAAGAGAGAGCAGAGGTGTGGAGGAATCCAGTCTTGGGGAGACGGGAGCAGAGGTGTGGAGGAAACCAGTCTTGGGGATCAGAGAGTAAAGGTTTGAAGGAATCCTGTCCTAGGGAGCAGAGAGCAGAGGTTTGGAGGAATCCAGTCTTGGGGAACAGAGAGCAGAGGTTTGGAGGAATCCACTCTTGAGGAGCAGAGAGCAGAAGTGTTGAGGAATACAGTCATGGGGAGTGGAAAGCAGAGCTTTGGAGGAATCCAGTCTTAGGGAACAGAGAGCAGAGGTGTGGAGGAATTCAGTCCTGGGAAGCAGAAAGCAGAGATTTGGAGGAATCCAGTCTTGAGGAGCAGAGAACAGAGGTGTGGAGGAAACCAGTCTTGGGGATCAGAGACCAGAGGTGTGGAGGAATCCTGTCCTGGGGAGCAGAGATCAGAGGTGTGGAGGAATCCCGTCTTGGGGAACAGAGAGTAGAGGTTTGGAGGAATCCAGTCTTGGGGAGCAGAGAGCAGAGGTTTGGAGGAATCCAGTCTTGGGGTGGAGAGAGCAGAGGTGTGGAGGAATCTATTTTTGGGGAGCAGAGAGCAGAGGTTTGGAGGAATCCAGTCTTGGGGAACAGAGAGCAGAGGTTTTGAGGAATCCAGTCTTGGGGAGCAGAGAGCAGAGGTGTGGAGGAATCTAGTCTTGGGGAGCAGAGAGCAGAGGTTTGGAGGAATCTAGTCCTGGGGAGCAGAGGTGTGGAGGAATTCAGTCTTGGGGAACAGATAGCAGAGGTTTGGAGGAATCCAGTCTTGGGGAGCAGAGAGCAGAGGTGTGGAGGAAGCCAGTCTTGGGGAGCAGAGAGCAGAGGTTTGGAGGAATCCAGTCTTGGGGAGCAGAGAGCAGAGGTGTGGAGGAATCCAGTCTTAGGGAGCAGAGAGCAGAGGTTTGGAGGAATCCAGTCTTGGGGAGGAGAGAGCAGAGGTGTGGAGGAATCTATTTTTGGGGAGCAGAGAGCAGAGGTTTGGAGGAATCTAGTCCTGTGGAGCAGAGAGCAGAGGTGTGGAGGAATTCAGTCTTGGGGAACAGATAGCAGAGGTTTGGAGGAATACAGTCTTGGGGAGCAGAGAGCAGAGGTGTGGAGGAATCCAGTCTTGGGGAGCAGAGAGCAGAGGTTTGGAGGAATCCAGTCTTGGGGAGCAGAGAGCAGAGGTGTGGAGGAATCTATTTTTGGGGAGCAGAGAGCAGAGGTTTGGAGGAAGCCAGTCTTGGGGAGCAGAGAGCAGAGGTTTGGAGGAATCCAGTCCTGGCGAGCAGAGAGCAGAGGTGTGGAGGAATCCAGTCTTGGGAGCAGAGAGCAGAGGTGTGGAGGAATTCAGTCTTAGGGAGCAGAGATTTGGAGGAATCCAGTCCTGGGGAGCAGAGAGCAGAGGTGTGGAGGAATCCAGTCTTGGGGAGCAGAGAGCAGAGGTTTGGAGGAATCCAGTCTTGGGGAACAGAGAGCAGAGGTTTGGAGGAATCCAGTCTTGGGGAGCAGAGAGCAGAGGTGTGGAGGAATCTAGTCTTGTGGAGCAGAGAGCAGAGGTTTGGAGGAATCTAGTCCTGGGGAGCAGAGAGCAGAGGTGTGGAGGAATTCAGTCTTGGGGAACAGATAGCAGAGGTTTGGAGGAATCCAGTCTTGGGGAGCAGAGAGCAGAGGTGTGGAGGAATCCAGTCTTGGGGAGCAGAGAGCAGAGGTTTGGAGGAATCCAGTCTTGGGGAGCAGAGAGCAGAAGTGTGGAGGAATCTATTTTTGGGGAGCAGAGGTTTGGAGGAATCCAGTCTTGGGGAGCAGAGAGCAGAGGTTTGGAGGAATCCAGTCCTGGCGAGCAGAGAGCAGAGGTGTGGAGGAATCCAGTCCTGGCGAGCAGAGAGCAGAGGTGTGGAGGAATTCAGTCTTAGGGAGCAGAGATTTGGAGGAATCCAGTCCTGGGGAGCAGAGAGCAGAGGTGTGGAGGAATCCAGTCTTGGGGAGCAGAGAGCAGAGGTTTGGAGGAATCTAGTCCTGGGGAGCAGAGAGCAGAGCTGTGGAGGAATCCAGTCTTGGGGAACAGAGAGCAGAGGTGTGGAGGAATACAGTCTTGGGGAACAGAGAGCAGAGGTTTTGAGGAATCCATTCTTGGGGAGCAGATAGCAGAGGTGTGGAGGAATCTAGTCTTGGGGAGCAGAGAGCAAAGGTTTGGAGGAATCTAGTCCTGGGGAGCAGAGAGCAGAGGTGTGGAGGAATTCAGTCTTGGGGAACAGATAGCAGAGGTTTGGAGGAATCCAGTCTTGGGGAGCAGAGAGCAGAGGTGTGGAGGAATCCAGTCTTGGGGAGCAGAGAGCAGAGGTTTGGAGGAATCCAGTCTTGGGGAGCAGAGAGCAGAGGTGTGGAGGAATCTATTTTTGGGGAGCAGAGAGCAGAGGTTTGGAGGAATCCAGTCTTGGGGAGCAGAGAGCAGAGGTTTGGAGGAATCTAGTCCTGGGGAGCAGAGAGCAGAGGTGTGGAGGAATCCAGTCTTGGGAGCAGAGAGCAGAGGTGTGGAGGAATTCAGTCTTAGGGAGCAGAGATTTGGAGGAATCCAGTCCTGGGGAGCAGAGAGCAGAGGTGTGGAGGAATCCAGTCTTGGGGAGCAGAGAGCAGAGGTTTGGAGGAATCTAGTCCTGGGGAGCAGAGAGCAGAGCAGTGGAGGAATCCAGTCTTGGGGAACAGAGAGCAGAGGTGTGGAGGAATACAGTCCTAGGGAGCAAAGAGCAGATGTGTGGAGGAATCCAGTCTTGAGGAGCAGAGAGCAGAGGTGTGGAGGATTCCAGTCTTTTGGAGCAGAGAGCAGAGGTATGGAGGAATAGAGTCATTTGGAGCAGAGAGCAGAGGTTTAGAGGAGATCAGTCTTGGGGAACAGAGAGCAGAGTTTTTTGAGGAATCCATTCCTGTGTAGCAGAGAGCAGAAGTTTGAAGTAATCCAGTCTTGGGGAGCAGAGAACAGAGGTGTGTAGGAATACAGTCATGGAGAGCAGAGAGCAGACCTGTGGAGGAATCCAGTCTTGGGGAGCAGAGAGCAGACATGTGGAAGAATCCAGTCTTGGGGAGCAGAGATCAGAGGTTTGTTCAAGGAATCCAGTCTTTGGGAGCAGAGAGCAGAGGTGTGGAGGAATCTAGTATTGGGGAGCAGATAGCAGAGGTTTGGAGGAATCCAGTCTTAAGGAGCAGAGAGCAGAGGTGTGTAGGAATCCAGTCTTGGGGAACAGAGAGCAGAGGTGTGGAGGAATCCAGTCTTGGGGAGCAGAGAGCAGAGGTTTGGAGGAATCCAGTCTTGGGGAGCAGAGAGCAGAGGTGTGGAGGAATCTATTTTTGGGGAGCAGAGAGCAGAGGTTTGGAGGAAGCCAGTCTTGGGGAGCAGAGAGCAGAGGTGTGGAGGAATTCAGTCTTGGGGAACAGATAGCAGAGGTTTGGAGGAATACAGTCTTGGGGAGCAGAGAGCAGAGGTGTGGAGGAATCCAGTCTTGGGGAGCAGAGAGCATAGGTTTGGAGGAATCCAGTCTTGGGGAGCAGAGAGCAGAGGTGTGGAGGAATCTATTTTTGGGGAGCAGAGAGCAGAGGTTTGGAGGAAGCCAGTCTTGGGGAGCAGAGAGCAGAGGTTTGGAGGAATCCAGTCCTGGTGAGCAGAGAGCAGAGGTGTGGAGGAATCCAGTCTTGGGAGCAGAGAGCAGAGGTGTGGAGGAATTCAGTCTTAGGGAGCAGAGATTTGGAGGAATCCAGTCCTGGGGAGCAGAGAGCAGAGGTGTGGAGGAATCCAGTCTTGGGGAGCAGAGAGCAGAGGTTTGGAGGAATCCAGTCTTGAGGAACAGAGAGCAGAGGTTTGGAGGAATCCAGTCTTGGGGAGCAGAGAGCAGAGGTGTGGAGGAATCTAGTCTTGTGGAGCAGAGAGCAGAGGTTTGGAGGAATCTAGTCCTGGGGAGCAGAGAGCAGAGGTGTGGAGGAATTCAGTCTTGGGGAACAGATAGCAGAGGTTTGGAGGAATCCAGTCTTGGGGAGCAGAGAGCAGAGGTGTGGAGGAATCCAGTCTTGGGGAGCAGAGAGCAGAGGTTTGGAGGAATCCAGTCTTGGGGAGCAGAGAGCAGAGGTGTGGAGGAATCTATTTTTGGGGAGCAGAGGTTTGGAGGAATCCAGTCTTGGGGAGCAGAGAGCAGAGGTTTGGAGGAATCCAGTCCTGGCGAGCAGAGAGAAGAGGTGTGGAGGAATCCAGTCCTGGCGAGCAGAGAGCAGTGGTGTGGAGGAATCCAGTCTTGGGAGCAGAGAGCAGAGGTGTGGAGGAATTCAGTCTTAGGGAGCAGAGATTTGGAGGAATCCAGTCCTGGGGAGCAGAGAGCAGAGGTGTGGAGGAATCCAGTCTTGGGGAGCAGAGAGCAGAGGTTTGGAGGAATCTAGTCCTGGGGAGCAGAGAGCAGAGCTGTGGAGGAATCCAGTCTTTGGGAACAGAGAGCAGAGGTGTGGAGGAATACAGTCTTGGGGAACAGAGAGCAGAGGTTTTGAGGAATCCATTCTTGGGGAGCAGATAGCAGAGGTGTGGAGGAATCTAGTCTTGGGGAGCAGAGAGCAGAGGTTTGGAGGAATCTAGTCCTGGGGAGCAGAGAGCAGAGGTGTGGAGGAATTCAGTCTTGGGGAACAGATAGCAGAGGTTTGGAGGAATCCAGTCTTGGGGAGCAGAGAGCAGAGGTGTGGAGGAATCCAGTCTTGGGGAGCAGAGAGCAGAGGTTTGGAGGAATCCAGTCTTGGGGAGCAGAGAGCAGAGGTGTGGAGGAATCTATTTTTGGGGAGCAGAGAGCAGAGGTTTGGAGGAATCCAGTCTTGGGGAGCAGAGAGCAGAGGTTTGGAGGAATCTAGTCCTGGGGAGCAGAGAGCAGAGGTGTGGAGGAATCCAGTCTTGGGAGCAGAGAGCAGAGGTGTGGAGGAATTCAGTCTTAGGGAGCAGAGATTTGGAGGAATCCAGTCCTGGGGAGCAGAGAGCAGAGGTGTGGAGGAATCCAGTCTTGGGGAGCAGAGAGCAGAGGTTTGGAGGAATCTAGTCCTGGGGAGCAGAGAGCAGAGCAGTGGAGGAATCCAGTCTTGGGGAACAGAGAGCAGAGGTGTGGAGGAATACAGTCCTAGGGAGCAAAGAGCAGAGGTGTGGAGGAATCCAGTCTTGAGGAGCAGAGAGCAGAGGTGTGGAGGATTCCAGTCTTTGGGAGCAGAGAGCAGAGGTATGGAGGAATAGAGTCATTTGGAGCAGAGAGCAGAGGTTTAGAGGAGATCAGTCTTGGGGAACAGAGAGCAGAGTTTTTTGAGGAATCCATTCCTGTGTAGCAGAGAGCAGAAGTTTGAAGTAATCCAGTCTTGGGGAGCAGAGAACAGAGGTGTGTAGGAATACAGTCATGGAGAGCAGAGAGCAGACCTGTGGAGGAATCCAGTCTTGGGGAGCAGAGAGCAGACATGTGGAAGAATCCAGTCTTGGGGAGCAGAGATCAGAGGTTTGTTCAAGGAATCCAGTCTTTGGGAGCAGAGAGCAGAGGTGTGGAGGAATCTAGTATTGGGGAGCAGATAGCAGAGGTTTGGAGGAATCCAGTCTTAAGGAGCAGAGAGCAGAGGTGTGTAGGAATCCAGTCTTGGGGAACAGAGAGCAGAGGTTTGGAGGAATCCAGTCTTGGGGAACAGAGAGCAGAGGTTTGGAGGAATCCAGTCTTGGGGAGCAGAGAGCAGAGGTGTGGAGGAATCCAATCTTGGGCAGCAGAGAGCAGAGGTTTGGAGGAATCCAGTCTTGGGGAGCAGAGAGCAGAGGTTTGGAGGAATCCAGTCCTGGGGAGCAGAGAGCAGAGGTGTGGAGGAATCCAGTCTTGGGAGCAGAGAGCAGAGGTTTGGAGGAATTCAGTCTTAGGGAGCAGAGATTTGGAGGAATCCAGTCCTGGAGAGCAGAGAGCAGAGGTGTGGAGGAATCCAGTCTTGGGGAGCAGAGAGCAGAGGTTTGGAGGAATCTAGTCCTGGGGAGCAGAGAGCAGAGCTGTGGAGGAATTCAGACCTCGAACTTGTGGGACATGCTGTCTATAGCGGTAGTATAATGTATTATGTATATAATAATGCAGCATTCATATATGTTTTCTCTCTGTAAATATTGTTTTTTATATTTGTGTGCTATCTGTTAATTTAGAACACATTTGTAAGTCTTTTGATTTATGTACAAAATATGTTTTTAATTATACTTTATTTGTCTGTTTAACTATTTACCCGCTGAAAACAATGTAGTATTTGCAGAGATTTTACATTAATTTCTTACACATCCTTCCAGAAAATCCCTAGCACAATACATGATCCTCCTGACCACCATTCTTGGGACTCATGTGATCCGGTGGTGTGGTCTGTTTATAGTTATATTATGTTATGTAATGTCAATTACTGTATGTTATTTTATGCTAATTACTGTATGTTATGTTGCTTGCCTATGTGTGATTGACTTGTGATGTGTGATTCTGTATGCTGTATTTTTGCTTCATTAAGTGTTACATCACTTATATAGTTGTGAGCATGCGAGTTGTTGCTCCTTGCGACGTAGGCGCTCATCCCTACGACCCCCTACGACTTTCAGCCCGCAAATGCGGACTGTCGCGAAGCGAGGGGCCGCATTTGCGGAGGTGGAGGCTCCCACGTCAGCTGCAATGAGCCACAGGCGGGACTTACAATGGAAAATTTACGGACTTAGCATCCAAAAATATGGGGCACTTAGAAAAAAAACCATTATGATACACCATTAGCAAGGACGCTACATCATACACAGCATTGTAGCCGCCATTTTACAACACTAACTTACACAATGCGGAAGTACACAGCTACCCTAACGGATTCCCCTCCTGCACGCAGCCTATTTACACTACACACTGCACACATTGCTGACACTTGCACCTCAGCTCCACAAAAGTGCAAACCTACATTATATGCTGCAGGAACATCAAAACAGATTGTCAGCTCTTCAACACAATGCTTCCTGCATATATTACTTCCAAATAGGTAAAGTATATTCATTTATTAATGTATTGATTATTTCATTAGCATACAAAAAAATATCCACAAAAACAAACAAAAAAAAAATCACAATAAACACAAAACCCATTCACAGTGCGTCTCCACCAAACAGCATTAACTGCCTTACAATTTTATTGCCGGCATTTTTTGACGGGCAAGTCGCTAGTATTTTAGAATGTTGTGTTGTCAGGCTGTACCTGTCAGAGTTAAACAGTTAGGCAGTTGAGAGATTCAGTTGAGATTCAGAGTTGGTGTTTCTGAGGAAAAGCCAGTGAATGCAGTCTATGAAGTTTCCACAGAAATAAAAACAGTTTCTGATATTTTTGTAATGCAGAGCCTGCGTTCATATTCTTAAATACTGCATCGAATTTAAGAGACATCTGCTGTCTTGGTGAAGGGATATAAAGAACCGGGTGAATCTGCTGGGTAGGTTTGGCCATAACAGCCTTATCAAGCCAGACTGAAAAAAGCAGGTTACCACAAATACCGTAGAAACCCACAGAGCAGAGGACCTAAATGGTCCAGCTGGTCCCTCCTCTTGACATAGGGACCTAATAAATTCCAATAATTATATTAAAACTAGCGACTTGCCCATACAGCAAGAACATTTTGAGGCTTGCTATGCACTCCTCGCATGGCTCACAATGAGCGCCTTCGGTGCTCATTGCGAACCCCTCCCCTCGTGTAGTTTACAGGTCTTGCGATGAGCGCCTTCGGCTATGGGCATCTTCAATCTCTTTCCATCCTCTCTCAGTGCAGCGTAATGTGACAAATGATATCTCTGGACAGAGGACCCTGAGAGGGACCCTGAAAAGGCACTATTGCGAGAGCTGCAATGAGCGCCTTTGGCGCTCATTGCAGCAAAGTGCTGTGTGCCTCGGCGCTCATTGCAGTCCCACAATTTTTAACATTGCATGACCGACAATTTGCAATTACCAAAACTATATATGTGATTTCCAGGAGTTACAGAACAATGAAATTAGAAAAGGCTGCAACGACTTGGCCGGAATTCAAACCCGTAGTTATGGGTTTAGACGGAGCCAATAGTAAAAGAGACCGTCACCATTACATCACTAAAACATGGAGGTTACATTTCAATCACTTACGGTTTTGAAGTCCGATTTGCGATTGGGCCCACATTCCAGAAATAATGCAATATGAAAAAATCAGTAAATATAATATTCTAGTCAATATGAGTTCTATTATATGTATTAACACACTGATTGATGGGATCAACATAACACAGAAATTAAACATAAAAACAATTATTTTTATTGCAGATTTGCGAGCTTGAGAATGTTGTGCTATTCATTTTAATACCTTTCATCGCTTTCCCTGTAATTTAAAATGCAGTAGTGTGTTTATATTTGCTTTTACAGTGCTATGGACAGGAGTTTAACCCCCTTGCAAGTACTCTCTAGTACCCGTATAATTTTTGGCTACATTTGCCATTTACAGGTGTGGAACCAATTCAAAAGTTTTAGCAATTTAATAGCGATTTGCGATTGTAACATTTATGGGCTTAAATAACCAAAGGCTTAGCAGGGTCGTGGGTTCAGATTTTGACAGGAATTTTCCACCTGTAACCCGCAGATCATTTGCTGGTAGCTAAAAGAGGCCAATTTAGCCGTAACTTTGTCGGGCTCCTTTACGGGCTTCTGGAACTAGAAATAGGCAAATTTAATTGTCATCGATTACAAGGAATCAATGACACAGGTACCCTTTCCCCTCATGCACCTCTTCTTGTACCATAAGTTCCATGACAACACAATTGTTCAGTTTTTTCCTCAAGTTTTGTTATCTTTTCAGATGTCTTATCAGCAAGTTCAGGAGGCTTTGGCAAATTGTTAATTTTCCAAAATGGCAGTGTGTTTTAAATATGCATGTGTTTTAAGGGACACACTGGAAGCCAGTTATACTTGTTATGGTAGAATTTTAGTACACCTTTATTGAAATACAGTTTAAATAATATGCAATCTTCCTAGTTCCTATGTGTATCTGCACATCTATCTTTCTCTCTATTTTCAAGTGTTTTCTTAGTCTATGTAAAGAATTAATTAAACAAAAATCAAGACTAAAAACATAATTATCTTTAAAAAAAGCCACACTTTTCAACAATATGTTGATTTTTTCTTTGTGTGTTCATTTAAAGGTATACAAAACAGCTGGTTGGCTCAATTAAACATTATTATCAGCCTTATTAAATTGCGATTCTGTAAATTTAAAAGGGCTCTATTTAAGCACATAGCATATTTTTTTCCCCGAAGTTTTTAGTTAGTGAACTTGTATCCAAAAGCAAGGTCTTCACTAACTAAAAACTTCTGTAAAAAAAATATGCCATGTGCTTAAATAGAGCCCTTTTAAATTTACTGAATCGCAATTTAATAAGGATGATAATTATAGCATAATGACATGTAATAATGCTTAATAACAATAAAAACATTTTTTTTTTCTTGAGTTGGTATGTAGAGCATATCAACTCAAAATAAAAATGTGAGGCTGATTTCATATAGAGTGGAGTAGAGTAAATAGACTAATTTCCTGTATGATCTTTAATTGCTTATTTTTCTAGAATATGTCCCTTCTGATGTGTATCTTGTGTATCAAAATTTGTCCATACCCAACAAAATGTGTCCATACGAAACCCTATACAGGCAACTTTGTTAGTACTACAAAAGTAGAAATAGTGCAGTTTTATAACAAAATATTTGTATAAAAAAATGTCATTCTTCTTGTAAAGGGCATTTTGACAATTCCTTGTGTTATTGCAATCTCCTTCACATTCATACCCTATGAAATTTATTTTGGCTGCGCAATATTATTTCACCCTTCCAGACTATGGGTGAAGTGACTATTCTCTGATGCACCCAACTAATTACCTCTGTATTAAGACAGAACTTCCTAAAATGATCTTTGTGGGCCTTTGAAACACCACAAAAGTAAATAGATGGAGATGCAATTCTGTTCAATTTATAAAGTTTGGACACACTTCCTACAAAGCAACTTCTTCTAAGATATTGACAGATATTTTTATTTCCATAATGTGTTGATTTGTTTTGTAAGCACCAGAGTAAAGTGGTATAGACCAATCTCTCCCCCATTTTAGTTATATGTATAATATAACTTTAGTATGAGAGCAGTAGATTAAATTCTTTTATGGACTTTTTCAGAAATGTATGACAAACCTTCCCAGTTTTAACTGAAGTACCAGTGATTTCCCAATGTCCGTCTGTTTATATATGTAAATTTTTCTTGTTACGGTCCAATTTAGAAATATTTATATAATTTTTATATAATTTTATCAAACTTATCTGTCTGTTTATATTAGAACAGAATGTTCCTTTTGTTGGACATCTCAGTTAAAGTTCCCCTACTTTGTTTCTACAGCCTTTAACCCCTTAACTGTCGGCATCTGTGTCAGTGCCCTTCACAGTACATGATGCAGAAGTTTCCATGCTGGAAAAAGCAGTCAGTGTCAGATCTTTAATTGGCAGTAACATCAAAGACCCATAATTAGTGCTATCTAAGATAAATAATACAATGTGGTTCCAGTGGGCTGTGTGGCCCTTGAGGTTCTTTCTACTCACATTATTGCATTTTTATATCTATATAATAAAAGAACATCCAATGAATGTGTTGCTGAAAAAATATTTTAAAGGATCACTGCTGATAAAGAAAAAGACATCTGTTTGTCTACTATGTAAAAAACTAATAATATTACAAGTTGTGTAAGCCATTAACAGACATTTTTTTGGGAAATCTGAACTTTTGAAGACTGTTTATTAGCATAAGAATCGATTTTTTGTTTGTTACATCACATTATGAGAGCTGGATGATATGTGTATGTTTATAATTATCACTGGAGGAAAAGTCGGGCAATAGGGAACAGGCAGACATCCAGAGCCTTTGTTTGTTAACTGACTAAGATTGAAATTGACACCACATGTCCCTCACTGGCCCAGGAGCAGAGGACGTTGCATCAAAGGATGCAACCATGTCTCTCCAGAAATGTACACAATCCACACACACAGCTTCCATCAATGTATCATGGTTCCCTCCAGGATCTGACAGAAACATAACAAATACTGTGTTTTCATCTACAAGCTTTTGGCCAGATAAAGTTTTCAAACATTTAGTTTGAGTTCAAGTAATGGTGAGATCACCTAATTCCACTAATTCTTCAGGAATTGAGGTTGATCACTTTAACCTTATTTCATGATAACACTATTCCTTTGTTCATTATGCTTTTATTCACTTAAAAGGGTAACTGTTTTTGAGGATCATGAGTTAACCCATGGGTGTGTTTCACTCTAGGCCCATGAGTCCTAGGCCTAGGGAAGTAGATTTTCAGGGTGCAGGAGGCTGTCTGGAGTTGCCAATGCAATTCCATGAAATATGCACAGAAATATCTCTATGCAGAGACAATGCTGTCTGTAACTGTACTTGGGACTTTATGATTAACTATATACTTACATAGACACAAAAAGACTTGGCTGGGATAGAACAAGAGGAAACAAGTAGCGTTTTTGGGGTTAACAAATCTGAATGTGTCTAGGGCAATAATACACAAATATACTCCGGTGTTAACCTGATTTTTTTTTTTAAATATGCAAAGACCATTAGAGACTCCCGAAGGTTTAGAGCATAAACCAGTTGCAGTACTTTTTTTCCCAGTTCAACCGGTGTCCTGTTTTCTTTTATATAAGGGCAGCCCTGGTGAGTGTATTTACAGTATAGATCCCCACTTGCTACCCATCGGTGGCTGTATCTGGTACTCCACGGAAGCTTGCAGACCACTTTGGACTTTTCCCTTGTCTACTTTGTTAAGCTTTAAAGCTTTATTTGCATAGATGTGAAGCAAGTATTTTCAGCATAAACAAAAACACTAAGTCAGAGGGGCTCATCAGAGAACAAACCAACCTTGATAGATTAGTTCTATGTCCATGATAAGCCACTCTGAGAGCAACCTCTTTTAGCTCACTTGTGCCCTTCACAGGGAGAAATAACCTGCAGTATATCAGTCTGGTCCCACTCAGAAGAGTGACCCAGCCCCAAAATACCAGGCAATTCTACCCTGAACAGGAGAAACAGCAAACCCTAGATGGGTTTTGGCCTTTATGGGCCTCGTGAGTGAGGTGCAGCTGAACTCCCTAAGGCACAGTGAGCAAGGGGTCCACATCTGGATTCCCCTATTACCCTTAGGGAGACTAAACCCTAAGGGTAATTTACATAAACAAAAACACTAAGTCAGAGGCTCTCATCAGAGAACAAACCAACCTTAATAGATTAGTTCTATGTCCATGATAAGCCACTCTGAAAGCAATCACTTTTAGCTCACTTGTGCCCTTCACAGGGAGAAATATTCTGCAGTATATCAGTCTGGTCCCACTCAGAAGAGTGACCCAGCCCCGAAATACCAGGCAATTCTACCCTGAACAGGAGAAACAGCAAACCCCAGATGCGTTTCGGCCTTTATGGGCCTCATCAGTGAGGTGCAGCTGAACTCCCTAAGGCACAGTGAGCACGGGGTCCAAGTATTTTCAGCATAGTCATAAATTCAATACATGGAACAATGTAACCGCAGACAACATTTGACCACTTAACACTCCCACCATAAGTGACATACCAGATTAAGCTCAATGGTCTGTACAAAAAAAGTCCATAGTACATTGAATCTATCACTGTAATCCTGAAACAATGCTGTCTTGATATCTGAGAGTTTAGTTAGTGGACAGCATTTTAAAAACTAGAACAAATGGACTTTCATATGCTAAACATTGTAAGGTGAGGAATTAAGCAAATTTGATTAGACATATTACAGTTTTTGGACTAATCTTATCATAGCACTATAATTGCAAAATATATAAATACTATTAATAATGTTGTAATCCACTACGTTTTCACAATCTAATATGGTAATGATTGTAGTAAAGTAACATAGAGCCATATTCTATTGCCCAATTTGTAAGTTAATACACACTTAAAATCACTCTAAATATTGACACATATTCTATTAGCTACTCGCAATCCGATTACGAGTTCCCGGTCCGCAACCACTATGAGTTAGCCAAAGATGCAATTTTGCGCTTAGAACTCCATTGGTTTTAGCAAAGCTCGAATATTACGAGCTCTGAATATTTAAAGTTACACAAAATCGATATTCTATTAGACCTGTAGCTCTAGCTCGCAAATAAAATCTGACCTGCAACTGAGAAAAGTATCAAGTTTCTGTTAAAAATGTTATCAGTACTAAACAGGACTCGCAAGGGCTTTTTTAAACACAAATTAAAGCTGTAGCAGCAATTAAACACACAATACTGTACTTTAAAAGCATGGGAAGGCAAAACAGTCTCACACCCACAAATATGCAATTAAAAAAATATTATTTTTAAATAAATTCCCTCAACGCGTAAAACTGTAGCCTGTAACGTAGCCTTGCGGCTATTAAATTGGCTCCGTAAAGCAACCCAGGTTAAGGGCGAGAAAAGGCTACGGGACATGTAAATTTAAACTGCATGCCCTCAAGTCCTTTGATCTGTCAAGCCCATAACTTTTATGTTCTAATCACGCTATTAAATTGCCACAAATTCACTGGAGTTCAAGCCCGTAACCCGTACATGGAGCCAAAAAGCCAACGGGTACTAGAGAGGACCCGCTAGTGGTTTAAAGTCTTACCCGTAGCACTATAAATGCACATATACGCACGTACGTACAGGCAAAGGGAAAGTGATGTTAGGTATTACAATTAATAAACAAAACAACAGAGTCAGAGGAGCTCAATCAGAGAACGAACTAAGCTAAATAGGTTAGTTCTATGGACATGGGCACCCTGGCCTTCGCGTGCTGGAGAACAGCACGCCGAGAAATGCGCGCGCCCACATCTGCATGCCTGAAATGAGCACGCCCGACAACTGCGCTCCAGCCTGCATCCCATCTGCCAGATTTATTAATATGCAACATAAACATGCTTACTGGGTGGGTGCTATGTCTGCAGTGTATTTGGTCAGAGCAGTGTATGGGCTAGCCCATGGAGCTGGTCACATGTGGTCCTTTCAGGACCTGCAGAGTGGAGCAGTTATACAGTTTGCTGTATGCTCCCCATCTCATATTTACTGGACCTGCTTGGTGCTTACTGCATCCTCTCTTACTGTCCTCCAACAACAAGTATCTCATCGCAGCGGGCCCTTTAAAGAAGAGCCACTTCTCCTGGATTGCTGCAGAGACGTCCAGGATTTTAATTCCTTCATCTCCCCCATAATAGGGAATTGGTCCCAGCTTGTGCTCCAGATCACTCAAACATTGATGGGTATCATATCTCCTGTGGATCTGCCCATCACAGTGTGGGGGAGATAGGTGGGGGGCAGTGAGGATGGTGTCCTGGATCATCTCCCGACTTATGGTGTAAGTATGGGATAAGAGTGGGTGTAGACTGGTGGACTTGTTATAGGGCAGTGCAGGTGGGAAACTTACACACAGCTGGTGATGGAGGTGATATACCTGTCATAGGGACACTAGGTCCTGTAAGCACACAATCTGCCTAATTACACTGTGACACTGTGCCCATGGGCCTGCCATACTTCATATTGGATTTACAGGCCAATATGTCCCTCTACCTGGGTACAGGATGAAGATCATGAGAATCCTCTCCTGTCAGGCCTCTGTTATTCTCCCTGCCATGGTGGCCATTCTGTCACACACTTCTCTCCTTGTCACCTTACCCTTCATATCTTGATGGCCAGGTCTCCTGACACCCTCCCTCTTGTGCCCCTAACTCCACCTGCACATTTACATTAGACCCCCCGCTGGGAGCGTGGGACATGGACTATGAGACAGGAGAGCAGAAAATGGCTTGGACATGGAATAAAGGGGTCTGTTGTCAAAATATTTGTATGCCTGGAGGCTTTTAAAGAGGTGGGTGGGGGTAGGCGGGGTCTAACAGTAAGGTATTTTCCATACTCAGATGAGCACCTCTACTTCTTTTGTATAAATTTTCTCTCGTTATAGGTGATAGGGGGAACCAGACGTGCACTCCTTGCTCACTGTGCCTTAGGGAGTACAGCTGCACCTCACAGACGAGGCCAATAGAGGCCGAAACGCATCTGGGGTTTGCTGTTTCTCCTGTTCAGGGAGAATTGACTGGTATTTCGGGACTGAGTCACTCTTCTGATTGAGATCAGACTGATATCCTACAGGATATTTCTCTCTGTGAAGGGCACAAGTAAGCTAAAACGTAGATTCACGTGTTATAGCTATTAAATTAGCCCCGTAATGTTGCTCGCAGCAGACTTGCGTATTTACATGCAGGACGGCCGAAAATCAGCTACGATTTGAGCTACGTTGATCTTCGCGCACGTAAATCCTTTGATCTGTCTTGCCCATAATCGCTACTTGTTCAATTCAGCTATTAAATTGCAATGTGGTCACTCGCGAGCAAGCACGTATCACGCAAACGGAGCCCAAAGCCCTACAAGTGCATGAAAGCACCCGCTAGGGGGGTAAAGTCCAATACGTAGCACTTCGCAGGCAAATAAATACACACTACTTCACATTTATTGTAAGGGAAAGTGATGTTAGGTCTTAGAATTAATAGCACAACAGTCTCAAGCCCGCAAATTGGCCCCGAAAGATACTTGATTTCATGTTCATATTATGTGTGATATCGATCCCTGCAATCAATATGTTAAGACATATACTGTAACTCGCTTGTAATAGAATATCATATTTACTGCTTTTTTAATATTGCATTATATCTGGCCTGTGGGTCCGATCGCAAAATGGACTTGAAGCACGTAGGACTTAGAAATCTACCCTCCCCTTTTTCAGTGACGTAAAGCTAACGATCTTGTTTTCCATTGTCTCCATCTGAACCTGTAACTACGTAAATGCCTAATTGTTTGCGCTCGAGCACGGCCGATGAAGGCTGCGAACTGGTTTAAGACATAGCCTCTCTCGCTCGTAGCTCGCAGCCAATTCTAATTTAATAGCAACGTAAGTAGTAATTTTGACCCTGCAGCTGCTGCGAGGCTCACGCTGGACTTAAGAGGCTGGAATTTAATATGGCTAATTATCAGAATACCATTAACAAGTTAAAAGTATATTTAAAACGTTATCTTAAATGGACGTAACTTTAACATTAAAAAATACAGATTAGAAGCTCTTTCAAATGCGTTTCATTTCTGTAGTGAGGCTTTCTCAACTATATATGTCTTAATATTTTTCCAATTCTTTACATTTACCTATAGGATCAAGAAGGGGTATTTTGACATCCCATGGTGCAACAGCAGACGATATAGAGTTGAGAGGTTGTGTCTCGTTTTTTGCAGCCTGAAGTTATAACTAATTTTTTGGCCTCCTTCTGTAGGGATTTAAATGGGATCAGAGGATGTAGGAAATATTGTACTCATTTTCATATGGTTATATACTTAATATCCTCACTTGTACTGTGAAAACAAGTGAAAAAAAGTTGTCTCTTCCATTCAGTATTTTAGTGTAGTGATGATAATTTTCCATCAGATGTGTTGTCTGAGATTGTCATCTGCGAGTACATTTCTTGCTCAGTTGTGCCAATGAGGCCAGTCAATGATTTTAATAAACTGCTGCTAGATAGTATTTGGGTAGTTGGGTAACCTCAAACCTCATTCCTTTTGTATAATCAAAGTATTTCTCTCTCTTTACTGTAGGTTTTATTTTTTCCCACACAAACTCATAAAATGCTTTTTAAAGTTTATTTAAATAGGATTAGGCAACACCATGTGAACAGCTTCAAATAAAAATAGCAGGCATGAGAGGATGCCCATTTTAGGGGTTTGATCCTGTTCATCCATAAGACTGTGGATTCTCTTGATTTGTCTTTGTGGGCCTATGTAGTTTCATGAAGTGAGCTGTTGGGGGAAATGGATCATGTTAATTCAGGATCCATGTTAACATTTTTGTTACCTTCAAGTATTAGGATCCCATCCTTGAAGTGAGAAAGTATATGAAAAGTGACTTGGGATAGTTGGAGTCAAACAATGTATATTACCTATGTCTAATGAATTAAGTCTCCCGGCCTCTATGAGGCCACTCTGTTTTGTCTGAAGTCCTTCAGTGCTTTACTCTGGTATATTAAGGCCTTTAGCATTTTGTGTGAGAATTGTGAGATATACAGGGTTTAGTTACATGTCAATGAAATAATTCCATAATTAACATTCTTAAAGGCATTTAGAAGTTTCATGGATTATGAATGCATCTGATAGAGGAGCAACATCAGTTTATGCAAACATTTTTTGCATGAAGAAATCCCAATATTAAATTTACCCTAGAGTATGCATAATTTATTTAGTTTTCTGACAGTTGGCTTTGAGAAGCAATCTAAATTAGCAAAAGATGAATAATTCATTGTAGCCAATCATAGACAGCTATAAGATTGTAGCAATATGGGAATTCAGTCAAAGCAACAAAGCATCATGGGATTTGTAGTCTGTTTTTCTCTCTCTCTTTTCTTTTGAATGAACTGCTCTAGATCTCTGCACTGTGCTGCTACTCACTCTAAGGTTAGTATTTTTGTAATAAAATACATTTTTGTGTATAGAATGAGTCAATGTAATGTATGTTTCTGATATAAGCAGTATGTGTTAGATTAGAAAAAGTTAAGAACACAGAAATTCAATATACCTTTAAAGGGCCACTGCAGTTCAAGAAAAAAGGCACTTGTTTCTCAAGTATGTACCAAACTAACACTATTATCCGCTATACAAGCCATGAACATAAAGCAGTTTTTGGGAAGATCTGGATTTTTAAAGACTCTATTTACAAGTAAAGGGATCCATTTTCTTTTTATTATATCACAGGTGGATATGGGGTGTGTCTTTTTAGTTATCAGTGGATGGAGGAGTACTGGAGCAGGGAACAGGCAGAAGTCCAGATGCATTGTTTAATACTAGGATAAGATTGAAATTGACATCAGTGATAAACTACAGTGTTATTATGCGCTCTAATAATTATGTCCTTCGGTGGGCCAGTCTTCTTTTCATGTGGTCTAAGAGCACAGTAGGCCATATCTGTTTCAACAGAGAATTTTGAAGAGAAGTCTGTAAGTTGTCCAAATATCACTCTCCCAAGGGACCTTCATTATGAGTGACAAAGATAGGGTTAGTGACTCAAAATTGTGTAAGTTATGGTACATGGAAGACAACTGTTTATTCACGCATTTAAAAGCCCATGATTTAAACATTACAAAAGTTGTTTCTGCCTGGAAAAAAAATAAGCAAAACCTGTTTAAACTTAATTCAAATTAACAGGAAATGCAGAGAACATCCTTTAGTCTGTAGATCTCTGTCAGAGAGCAAGGCCCCAAGAGCAGTTTAAAATCTGAATATTTTTTTGAATTTTGAAGAAATAAAGCACAATATGACTCATTATCAAATACCCTCTTTCTGACACAAAAATGAAAATAATTGTTTCCATGTCCCTTTAACTAACCCAGTATTCTTCAGCGCGTTCTCATTCAAGTGTTGTCACTCTCTGTTCTAGGACAGATAAATCAAATTTCACTGTGCATACTTCTTCTTTTACCACTTGTCTATTTTCAAATGGTACCAAATACAGAATAGTGTACATTATATTGTTTTGTTAAATATTATATAATCAAATAATGTTTCCTGTTTTACTCAGTGGTATCTTTCTAGCTAGGTCCACGAGGCCCAGTCCTGGACAGCACATTTTGAGGGGTTAGTGGACAGAGGGCAGCCTGGAAATGCTTGTTTAGTGCCATTGAATTATATGTGCATAGGCGCAGAATTGTCTGTATGCAGAGAATATTCAATCTGTAAAAGTGCCTGGCACTTTCTGACAACTGTATACTAACATACACACATATGCCCTAATTTTTTTTCTATATAATTGTGTGGTAAACATATTATTTTTGATTTACATTGCCTTGCAAAAGTATTCACCCCCTTGACTTTTTACCTATTTTGTTACATTACAGCCTTAAGTTCACTGTTTTGTTAATCTGAATTTTATGTGATAGATCAGAACACAATAGTCTAAGTTGGTGAAGTGAAATGAGAAAAATATATACAGAAAACTATTTTTTAGAAATAGAAAACAGAAAATTGGCATGTGTGTATGTATTCACCCCCTTTGTTATGAAGGCCATAAAAAGCTCTGGTGCAGCCAATTGCCTTCAGAAGTGAAATTATGTCCACCTGTGCGCAATCTAAGTGTCACATGATCTGTCATTACATATACACACCTTTTTTGAAAGGCCCCAGAGGCTGCAACACCTAAGCAAGAGGCACCTACTAACCAAACACTGCCATGAAGACCCAGGAACTCTCCAAACAAGCAAGGGACAATGTTGTTGAGAAGTACAAGTCAGGGTTAGGTTATAAAAAAATATCCAAATCTTTGATGATCCCCAGGAGCACCATCAAATCTATCATAGCCAAATGGAAAGAACATGGCACAACAGCAAACCTGCCAAGAGACGGCCGCCCACCTAAACTCACGGACCATCAAATCTATCATAGCCAAATGGAAAAAACATGGCACAACAGCAAACCTGGCAAGAGACGGCCGCCCACCAAAACTCATGGACCAGCAAGGAGGGCATTAACAAGAGAGGCAGCACAGAGACCCTTAGGTAACCCTGGAGGTGCTGCAGAGTTCCACAGCAGACACTGCAGTATTTGTACATAGGATGACAATAAGCCATACGCTCCATAGAGTTGTGCTTTATGGCAGAGTGGCCAGAAGAAAGCCATTACTTTCAGCAAAAAACTAAATGGCACGTTTTGAGTTTGTGAAAAGGCATGTGGGAGACTCCCAAAATGTATGGTGGAAGGTGCTCTGGTCTGATGAGACTAAAATTGAACTTTTTGGCCATCAAAGAAAATGCTATGTCTGGTGCAAACCCAACACATCACAACACCCAAAGAACACCAGAACCTGGGACTGGGGAACTGGTCAGAGTTGAGGAAAAGATGGATGGTGCTAAATACAGGGATATTCTTGAGCAAAACCTGTACCACTTTGTGCGTGATTTGAGGCTAGGACGGAGGTTCACCTTCAAGCAAGACAATGACCCCAAACACACTGCTAAAGCAACACTTGAGTGGTTTAAGGGGAAACATGTAAATGTGTTGGAATGGCCTAGTCAAAGCCCAGACCTCAATCCAATAGAAAATCTGTGGTCACACTTAAAGATTGCTGTTCACAAGCGCAAACCATCCAACTTGAAGGAGTTGGAGCAGTTTTGCAAGGAGGAATGGGCAAAAAACCCAGTGGTTAGATGTGGCAAGCTCATCAAGACTTATCCAAAGTGTCTTGGAGCTGTGAATGCTGCAAAAGGTCGCTCTACAAAGTATTGACTTTAGGGGGGTGAATAGTTATGCACATTGACTTTTTCTGTTATATTGTCCTGTTTGTTGTTTGCTTCACAATAAAAAAAAAAAAATAAAAAAAATCAAAGTTGTGGGCATGTTCTGTAAATAAAATGGTGCAAATCCTCAAACAATCCATGTTAATTCCAGGTTGTGAGGCAACAAAACAGGTAAAATGCCACCCGGTATATGCTAATGGCGTGGCGCGCATGTGATGTCACGCCATTAGCATATACCGGGTGCCGGCACCCGGTATATGCTAATGACGTGGCGAGCATGTGACGTCACATGCGCGCCGGGTCAAGAAGGAGCGGAGGCCTGAGCAGAAGAAGAAGGTATGTGAGGGGAGAGGAGTAGGTATTTAGGGGGGTTTAGGTTGAAGAGGGGGGTTGAGGTTGAGGAGGGGGGTTGGGGGGGTTGAGGAGGGGGTTGAGGATGAGGAGGGAGGTTGAGGATGAGGAGAGGGGTTGAGGAGGGGGGTTGAGGTTGAGGAGGGGGGTTTAGGTTGAGGATGGGGGTTCAGGAGGGGGGTTTAGGTTGAGGAGGGGGGTTGAGGAGGGGGTTGAGGATGAGGAGGGGGGTTGAGGAGGGGGGTTTAGGTTGAGGATGGAGGTTCAGGAGGGGGGTTTAGGTTGAGGAGGGGGTTTGAGGAGGGGGTTGAGGATGAGGAGGGGGGTTGAGGATGGGGGGGTTGAGTAGGGGGTTGAGGATGGGGGGTTGAGGATGAGGAGGGAGGTTAAGGATGAGGAGGGGGGTTAAACATGAGGAGGGGGGTTGAAGAGGGGGGTTGAGGAGGGGATTGAGGAGGGGGTTGAGGATGAGGAGGGAGGTTGAGGATGAGGAGGGGGGTTGAGGTTTAGGAGGGGGGTTGAGGAGGGGGTTGAGGAGGGAGGATGAGGAGGGGGGTTGAGGATGAGGAGGGAGGTTGAGGATGGGGGGGGTTGAGGAGGGAGGTTGAGGATGGGGGGGGTTGAGGAGGGGGTTGAGCAGGAGCAGCGATTTCTGAGTAAACTTTTGTTAAAACAGTTGCTTTTACTGTTATTTTACGTTATTTACCTTATAGGTGTTAATAATATTAATAAAAAAAAGTTCCGAGCTACCCTTATTTTGCTTCAAAGTTTTTTATTTGAAATTTAAGTAAGGGAAATAAGTATTTGATCCCCTATAAATCAGCAAGATTTCTGGCTGTTAATTCCAGGTTGTGAGGCAACAAAACACGAAAAATGCTAAGGGGGGTGAATACTTTTGCAAGGCACTGTAGTAAAAGGAACTGAGGAATAGTAACTGAGTCATTGGAGGTGCACAAATCATGGGACTAGGGCAGCGTAAAACTTAAATATGCCCCTGAGATAAATTTATGATTTGAGATATAGCAAGGGGAAATGATTAGTAGCAACTAGATGTAGGGGAAGAGAACACACAAATCTTTTTTGTGGACTAACAGTATATTTGTATAGACACAATGGACTGTCATTTACTTACTTTATCAAGTCCTAAGCAATACAGCTAAATATAAGGGCTTGTTAGGACTTCATAAATGGAGGAGGTATGACTTAAAAGTTTGTCTATTAAATCACACGTAGTGCATTAAAGAAGTTATAATAATATTGTGTAATATATTGAAATACCCAACTATTGTACCTTTCGATCACTGGTTTAGGTAAGTAAGCCTAAGGCAATATAAGACGCCTAAAAACATCACTATTAATATGCATAATATACCTGGATTGTAATATATGGTCATTATAACATGTTATCATAACTGGAGCTCAAAACGCTTTTTGGCACTTAGAGAGAATCAACCTTTGGAATGTACACAAGGGATCCCGGAAGAGCAAACACAGATATTTTTATCCTTGTAGCTTGCAAATTACTGCTGGTTTCCTTCCTGCTTCTTGTGAACACACCTACCTTCTTGTGAACACTAAAAACACTACCACTGTTTAATTACATAGGAATTTGTTATCTGTTAGATACCAGCTCAGAAGATGTGAAATGTCAAGGAGCTTTATTTGGTGGGTATGTTACAAAAAGCACACACATGCAGAGGGTGTAATTTAAGAACATTATTCAAATATCTAAGTGTCCTGCAAAAATTAAGCAGCTTATTCACACAATATTTATGCTCTGGGTCAGCATATGCTCTGCAATCCTATAAACATATAAAAAATTGTGCACTTTATCCAAAGAAGCATTCATGAGGACAACACATTAGAACATTTGCATATACACATTTGTGTATGTTTGAGTAAGCTTGAAAAGTACATGTACTCCAAGCAAAAATACAATTTGTATATACACACACAATGTGGGTAAATACAGTATATTTATAAAATTTATATTATGTACATGTAATATATATTTATACATATATTAGGGCTGGGCATGGATGAATTTTTAATGGCTAGTTTTTACTTTGATTA
>CM050164.1:262267352-262332352 GCA_027410445.1 Discoglossus pictus | reverse complement strand
GCTGTTTGTTTGTTTTTTGCATCAAGTCCCTCCCATCCACTACCTCTACCACTGGCTGGGTTTTTTATTTATGCTTTTGTGCTACTAGTAGGGATTGCCAGAAAATCATGAACATGCAAAACCAGAAATCCAGGCCAAGATCCAAGATCATGCCCCCAGGATTAAAAAAGGTTTGGGTTAACTGAAAAAAGTTGTTTTAGTTAATTGTACAATTAATCATGATTAGTACCCAGCCCAAGAAAATATACAAAATCAGGTACATTATCCCAAGAACTATATGAGAAATGCAAACTTGGGGCCTCATTCTATTAGCGGCCGTAAATCGGCTGTAAGGCTGCGATTCCTTGCGGGGGTTCTGTTAACTCGCGATTCTATTATACGGCCCCGCAAGGATCTCATCTTACGGCCGGCCGCATATCTTGAAACCGGCCGTAAGCTGTGAAATATAAAAACTCAAAATAAATTCAAGCCTGCACTGTACATCTCTGTAAATGCTAGGGATCATATTGGGGGACATGAGGATTAAAAGGAACCCACTCTCAAGCTTGCACATCTGCCCAAACCCGAGTTCAAATTAACTCTTTATTTTCCGGCTGCGGCGTGGGCGGGTCTGAGGTGCTCCAAGCACTCTGGACTTTTTACATGGATATTTTACGGATATTAAAAATAAAATATTTTACTGATTTGAGTATAGGATAATTATGTGCTATTTTTTCTAACACCTAAAATCCCTTTATAGTCTTCTCAAAGTGCAGGATGGCTTTATTTGAGCTATTTTATGTGCTTAATTGATGCTAGCGGGACCTCTTTCCTGCAAGTAAGCTGCGGCTCGTTTTTAGCCTTGCAGAGAGGTTTCCCGGAGCAATTGAATTGCAAATAGGAATTTCTTACGGCCGAAACTCTTGCGGCCGTTTTAGATCAAAGGCTTTCCTCTGGCGCGAGCGGCCGCAAGAGATAGCAAGGCACCGGCCGCAAGCCTGCCGGAGCCTTTGGCCGTAAGGGAATAGAATAGCAGAATAGCTTGCGGCCGGTCCTTGCGGCCCCGCAACGGCTGCGGACGCTAATAGAATGAGGCCCTAGGTCATGTTCGTATATATAACATATATTTAAACTAAAATTTTACAAGCACATCTTTGTTTGTGTTAGCTTGCATGTTATAAGTAGTATACAAAAATACAACACATAATGTATACACAGACATACACATATAATTATCTTTCTATTCACATAGCGTAATTAGAGCCTTATTAGAAGCTCACAAATGCCTCAAACTCGTACATTTGGCTGCAGGTGTTTTTTTCTCTAAATGTTTAGATGTATTATTTTAACTGAAGCTTGCAATTTACCTCCTTAAGCCTAAACTCGTAAACCCTGCCTTTTTAAGTTGAATTTCAGGGTTTGTGATCATATGATCTGACAATATTTAAGCAAGCCCGTCATTTACTTCTTAGACACAGCCAATAGTAAATGCGTCCGCCATCATGATGTCAGTAAAACATGAAAGTTAGACGCAACTGCAATCGGAGGCTACAAATTAATTAGTGCCAGTGAGTAATATTTGCAGATCGGGCTTGCAATCAAGCAATCTAGCACTCTATAAAATGCATTAGAGCATCTGTTTTAGTCCATGTGGGTTTCATGATATGCATTAAACCTTTGAGTCCCAAGATCAAAATTACTCAGAAAAAACATTTAAAGAAAATATTTTTTAATTGATCATTTGTGGGTTTGAGACTATTGTGCAATTAATTTTAATGTATTTCAATGCATTGCCCTGCTTTTAAAGTACAGTATTGTATGTTTAATTGCTGCTACAGGTATAACAAGTGTTTGAAAAATGTCTTGCGAGAATATTTTTGACAGAAAAGTTACTTTTTTTCAGTTGCCAGTCAGACTTTATTTGCAAGCTAGAGCTAAGGGTCTAATAGAATATTGATTTTGTGTAACTTTAGTTAGTGCTTGTAATATTCAAACTGTGCTAAAACCAATTCTAAGGCAGATTTTGCAGCTTTTGATGGTCTGTAGTGATTGTGGGTGGGGAAATCGTAATCTGATTGCGAGTAGCTAATATAATATGTAACAATATTAAGAGCAGTTTTAAGTGTATATAAATTTACGAATTGGGCAATAGAATAGAACTCCTTGGACCCTATTCATTTGAGCAATTGTTTATTACTGGAGCCCGTAATGTAGCCCCAAACTAATTTGCTAATCAAATATTGTATTTTAGCTACCAGCAAAACTATTTGCAGTTTACAGGCTGAAAATCCCTGTGGTTATCAAAATTGTAACTCCCACCCCATCTAAGCCTTTGATCTTTCAAGCCCTTAAATGTTACAATCACAAATCGCTATTCAATTGCTGCAATTCCTCAAGCTCGCAATCATTTTCACACCGTAAATGGCAAATGTAGAAGAAAATCCTATGAGTTCCAGATAGGACTCACAAGGTGGTTAAACACCTGATCGTAGCACTGTAAATGCAAATAATTAATCAATACTGCTGTTACTCTAATGTGATGATGAGGAATCCTCTTTCTCCCTCTCTTTCTCTCTCTCTCCCTCTCTTTCTCTCTCTTTGTCCTATCTCTCTCTCTCTCTCTCCCTCTCTTTCTCTCTCTTTGTCCTATCTCCATCTCCCTCTCTTTCTCTCACTTTGTCCTGTCTCTCTCTCCCTCTCTCTCCCTTTCTTTCTCTCTCTGTTTTTGTGTCTCTCTCTCTCTCTGTCCTGTGTGTGTCTCTCTTTCTCTCTCTCTGTGTGCACTCTCTGCCTGTGCGCTCTCTCTGTGCACTATCTCTATCTGTGCGCTCTCTCTCTCTCTCTGTGCACATTCTCTGTGGACTGTCGCTGGCTCTCTCTCTGTCCACTTTCTGTCTGTGCACACTCTCTTTCTCTGTGTTCTCTGTCTGTGCACTCTCTCTCTCCGTGCACTTTGTTCACTTTCTCTCTCTCTCTCTCTCTCTCTCTGTGTGCACTGTCTGTGTGTGATCTTTCTGGCTGTGCACTCTCTCTCAATCTCTGTGTGCTCTGTCTGCGTGTGCTCTCACTGTGGGCGCTCTCGCTCTGTACCTCTCTCTCTCTGTACCCCTCCTTCTCTGTCTCTCTCACTGTGCGCTCTCTCTCTGTGCACTGTCTGTCGCTCTTTCTTTGTGCTGTCAGTCTGTCATTTGAGAAGTATTGTCCATGCTATGGCTAGTTTGATTATAAACTGTATTAATAGGAAGTCTGTAATCAAAGTTATGGTTATGTTTAGGTTATGGTAACACTCAATAATAACTTTACCATTTAAGGTATATCCACAAATACCCAATTAATGGTAAATTTCAAGCTAATATGTGTAGATGTATCCTTGGAAACGTTTAAATTATTACGACTCCTATGTGATTGAGTAGCTTTAGCCAAGTGAGCTAAGATATATACTTAAGTTTACTTTTTTTCAGGTGCTCTTTTTAAATGATTTTTTATATTAAAGCGTCATTGTTATTATTTCTGTTTTTTATTATTAATTTATGAAGTTATATAATATATTAAATATGTTAAGTTTTAATGATTTTTCTACTTTCCTTACAGTTAAGAGTGCACCACAACGTGGTCAATAAATTAACAAAATAGCAGTCCTGAATATGGCAACCTAACAAATGATGACGTGATGGGTGAACCAGTAATAAACGAAAAGCTGATTGAATATCCAACTTAGCTAACAAGACTCCTCTAACTGCTTGCTTAGTCAATTTCACTGCATGTATAAATGAAGTATAAGTTACAGAAGAAAGTAATTTTTTCTATCCTGTCATTAATCAGGGTCCCCTAGGGTATGGTAGGTGAAATGTCCCTTGCTCTTTTTTAGGAACTAAACCCAAAGAAGTCCTCCATTTGCATGAGCTTTCATTATAAGTGGAGAAGTTCCCCTTTTTACCTGGAGCAGGTGAAGAAGATGATTTTATTACTGAAGACACAGTGAGAAGTAATTGGGGTTATAATTTTAACCTAATTCCCATATTCCTATCATTCCATTGCATTTTGCATCTGGCTGCTATTCTATAAAAAAAAAAATCATACTTGTTCCACCAAACTAAGCTCCCATAAGTCCTGTGAATCCCAACAATTTCATCTAGATAACAAAAAGAGCAGGGTATGACTCAGGTGCATTCTCTCCAATGGTACTAGCAAAAATAACATATGCCTGTAATCAATTGGCAAAAAAATCTTTGGAATTTATCTGTATTTACATTGCCTTTCTTTCTCTCTTCCAATAGGCAAACCAGAGTATGAACATGTTAGCAGGGTTTCAGTGGAACCTGAGGGTTTGGCCGAGGGTTCTGATGTTGATGCCATGGGTACTTGAGTACCAAATCCATAAATCTGAATTGTTGACGATGTGCCAATAAAGCAGTAGGGGGACCCTGAAGATCCATGAAGCCACGATAGTTAGATTATTGGGTAAATTCTGGATCAGGTGAAGTTACCTGTCACATTTGTAATGAGATGGAGAGCCTTCCCTGTCCCCATTAGCCTGCTCCAGTTACTCATGGCCTCTGGATCTTCTAGGGCTGTGACTGCCACTATGAAGGGATCTTCTAATAGTTGAACGAGTGTGTCTGGTCCGTCATATGGAAGAGATAGATTGATTGCTTCTGTCTCTATCTGTGTAAGACATGTGCCCTTGCCCTATGCCTGTGTATAGGATCTGTAATAGTATCCTGATATGGAGAATTAGATCTGGAGTTATGTTTAGAATGTGCAAACCGAGATGTACAAATGGAATTATTAGATTGGACCTGATGGGAACTCTTCTGCCTAGATTATGATGTTTAAACTTGGCCTTTTCTAAATGACAAAGAAATGTAACCATCCAATGGATTGAATGTAGGTGAATGTTGAGCAGAACTGTTTTTTGTACCTGAAGGCAAAATCTGTGGGGTAAATGACGGTGTACCATGCTTTATCTAGGCAGTGGGAATATTTTCCTTGCTGAAGCGTAAGCTAGGCCTTGCGTTCAAGGATACAGCCTTTAACTGCTTCTGATTAAGCGTAATGTGATAGAGACTCAACATATGGGGGCTCTACCAGTGCCTGGTCCTGATCCTGTATGTCATGTGATAAGAACTAAGCATGTGAAGGTCTTACCAGTTCCTAGTTCTGATCCTAGCTGATAGTATTTATTGGTGCATGATGCTTCATTACCTAGTATTGATAGTCCAGATTATCGCCATTAGACCTCCCATGCCTCCCATTTGTGGCTTCCTGACACTCACCCACTTTAGTGTAGCTGATCACAACTCACACCAGGGATGGCAACCTCAAAGTTGAAGAAGGAGCAACAGATAGATCTACATGCGAGGGAGCAGGGAGCTGCCAGACCAGAAGGAAGAGCATTTGCCCATGCTGCATGCAATGTCGGTCTTCTGGGGGCACCGGTAGTTCTGGTCCTTTTACTGGGATTATAGGAAGGGCTATGCTTCACAGGCTTGCAGGAGCAACGTGTCAATATTTTAGATGTCTGGGGGGTTGCAGGAGGGTTCTTCCTTGGTGCAGGGTGGTCCATATTTGTAGCTTGTCATAGAGAAATTGAGGCAATGAATGCTTGTAACCAAGCATCCTCATGCAGGGTCATTTGTCCCAGAGGATGGGAGGCTAAGGGACTCATTCAGTTGTTTCTTTTTAGAGATCCGGGCCCCTCAAGTGGAGATCGCAAGTTACTTAGCTATTCAATTGCCTCCTACTTGCGGGCTCCGATCGTGTTACTTGCTGCGCACTACTATCTATTGCGATTCTGAAAATCGCAAGTTTCTTCCCTCAAAGTCTCTGATCTCTCATGGCCGCAAGAGTTGCGGCCGCAAAAATCTCAAATCGCTATTCAATAGCTCCAATTTCCCCTTCCATCAAACCCGTAAATGGCCCAAAGCATACCAAAGCTTACTGGTACAAAAAAGATCACGCAAGGGCGAGTAAAGCCCTTACTTATCCTCCCCACTGGTTCCAACCACTCCCCCCCACTCCTCAATTAAACCCCCATTGGTATTCCCGCAGGGTCCCCACATTAACCCCATGATGCCGGGGTCGAGGTTGGGATACCCGCAAGGTCCCCACTTTAACCCCACGATTGGGACCCTTGCATCATTTCAAATTTTAAACTCCCCGCTGGGGGTCCTTAAAGTGGCTGTGACACACAAATTGTTAACCCCATGCCGGGGGGTACAGTAATTACCCCCTTGGCACATAACATTAACCCCCCTATGGTGCTGGGTCCTCATAGGAAACCCCTGCAGGGTCCCTACATTAACCCTTCAGCCAATCAGAATGGGCTATAGGGTGTATCCCATTTTGTTTGGCTCACACCACTTGCGCCTTCTGATTGGCCAAAATATGATTGACAACATTGTCAGCCAATCAGAAGGCATCATTTCTACTCTTTTAGCGGAGCATGCGCGAGAACCCTAATTTTTTTAGAACTTTGGGTGTATTGGCCCTGCCTGCAATGAATGATGGATGACCGGGGAATTGCTAGATGGGCATTTTGGACAGGTAAGTAACCTATTAGGCCTATATTATATTACATGTTGTATGTATTTATGTACTAATTGTAATGTTTCTATTTTTTAGGAGTTACCGGACCTGTGGACATACAAAAAAGTGTTTTTTTATTTTATGTAGTGTTGTTTTTTTTATTTTTTGTAATGTTTTTTTATTTTCTGTAATTAGTCTGTTTTGTTATTTCTGTGATTAGTGGGGTGCTAGGGGTTTTATTAGGGGGTTAGGTAGGTAGTGTACCGGTTAATAGGGTAGGGTAGAGGGGGGTAATTAGTTAGAGGAGGGTTAAATTAGATTTATGGGTTTATTGGGGTGGCTAATAGTGTAATGTAAGGTAGTGGTTAGACCCTCATTGCGCTTAAATGGTTACTGTGAGAGTTAATTATTGTCCCATAAGGGTCTTTATAGACACTTATGGGACTGATGGGGTTAATTAGGGGCTCATGGGGGTCTGTATAGACCCCCATAAGGGATGGGATTAATTAGGGGCTCATGGTAGTCTGTATCAACACACATGAATGATAGGGTTACTTTTAATTGTAGTGCTGGTCCTTTAAGGACTTTTAAGGTCCTGTAAGGACCTGCGCTGTGCCAAATGTAAAATGCTGCGGGGGTCATCGATCGGCAAGGGTTAACGAGGGGACCCTCTGTAGGTCCCCATGGGGACCCTGTAGCATAGGGGGGATTAATGTTGGTGCTGCAATGGTCCCTATTGGGACCCCCGCATCACGGGGGTTTAATTTAGGAGTGTGGGAGGGGTGGTTGGAACCAGTCAGTAGTATAAGTAAGGGCTTTACTCGCCCTTGCGCAACCTCTTTTGTACCCGTAAGCTCTGGTATGCTTTGGGCCGTTTATGAGCTTGGTGGAAGGGTAGATCTGAGCAACTGAATAGCAATTTGCGATTTTTGCGGCCGCAACTCTTCAAGCCGTGAGAGATAAAAGGTTTTGATGGAAGTAACTTGCGATTTTCAGAATCGCAATGGATAGTAGTGAGCGACAAGTAACCCGATTGGAGCCTGCAAGTAGGAGGCAATTGAATAGCTAAGTAACTTGCTATCGCCACTTGCGGGCCTGGATCTCGAAAAAGTAGCAATTGAATGAGGCCCTAAGAAGGTAAGCATTGGAAAGTTGTTTTAGATAACCTTATGTGCCTGTTGTCCAGCTGGAAAGAGCATACAAGGCATGAGCTATAGTTTATCAACCCTCGAGACTCTCCCCCACTCCTTGTAGCTCAGTCCCTTTCTTCCTTATTTATGGCTAGGTCAAAAGCTCCTTTTCACCATTCTGTTCCCAGGAGCTGACTTTTTTGATTATGTAACCAAAGTTATAGGCGAGGATGAAGCAGAAGATGTAGCTCATCTAGATTTTAGGATTTGAAAGTTATCCCACACAATACATTGATTAACATTTATAGCCAGAGAGTGCTGGATGCTGAGAGATGAGGTGAGTAATGATTAGGTACTTATACTTTCCAGGGCTGTCAGTCAGTCATCTCTCACCATCCAGCACTTATATCCCTATCAGCCACGTGCACGAACATGGTGCTTGGGCATTGCTCATCAGAGCCGCGAATGCGCAGCTCGCGGCAACAGCCACGAGCTGCAGAGGGGGAGGAGGACAGCGGGGAGAGGAGGGGGAAGACACAGGGGAGGGGAGGGGGGGGGGGGGGAAACACAGGGGAGGAGGGGAAGACACACAGGGGAGGGGGTAGACACAGGGGAGGGGAGAGGGGGAAGAGACACAGGGGAGAGGGGGGGAAGAGACACAGGGGAGGGGAGCAGTGGGGTACAAGATACAGGGTAGGGGGGGAATAGACACAGGGGAGGGGAGAGGAGAGGAAAAGACACAGGGGAGAGGAGAGGGGTAAAGACACAGGGGAGGGGGGAAGAGACAAAGGGGGGAAAGACAAAGGGGAGGGGGGGGAAGAGACACAGAGGAGGGGAGAAGGAAGACACAGGGGAAAGGGGGAGGAAGACACAGGGGGAGGAGAGAGGGGGAAAGACACAGGGGAGGGGGGAAGACACAGAGGGGAAGAAACACAGGGGAGGGGAGAGGTGAGGGAAGGGACACAGGGGAGGGAAGGGTGGGAAGAGACACAAGGAAGGGAAGATTGAGAAAGAGACACAGGGGAGAGGAGAGGGAGAAATAGGGGAGGGAAGAAAGGGGAGAGACACAGGGGAAGGAAGGGGGAAGAGACACAGGGAAGAGGGGAGACAAAGGGGAAGGAAGGGAGGGAACAGACACAAGGGAGGGAAGGGTGGAAGAGAAACGTAACTTTGTGAGAATTAACGACAACCTTGCAATTACGACAACTATATATCTGCAGCCTTATTAAATTGCAATTCGGTAAATTGAAAAGGGCTCTATTTAAGCACACAGAATATTTTATTTACAGAAGTTTTTAGTTAGTGAAGACCTTGCTTTTTGATCGAAGTTTACTAACTAAAAACTTCTGTAAAAGAAATATGCTGTGTGCTTAAATAGAGCCCTTTTAAATTTACTGAATCGCAATTAAATAAGGCTGATGATTAGTATTATTATTATTATATGTATTCATCTATTGCATAGTAACTAGGGCTCCCTAGTTTACAGATATAGGAATGTGACAAAATGTGATGTATGTGGATGTCCAAAAAACTCAACCATTGAAAACACACTGACACGGTGAGAACGGTATAACAAAGCTCTATTTCTTACACAGAGCACAATCAGAAATGTACAAGACTGTGCATTAATATCATGGGTGTGGTGTGGGCGGATCCTGGAAAGGGCAAGAGGCTTTTTGGAAAAAAGGAGGATACCTACAGGGGGTAATGTCATAATCTAGAATATCCATTATGCATAGCACCTACTGGGGTCACATGTGGTCACTACACCACAGCAACCGGAATCTGATGAAAAGGGTAATAAGAAATGCTAGGGGGGAAGCATCCCTCCAGGAGGCAGCGGAAACTGCAGTGGCGTTGCTGGTGGTGGTGGTGGAGGCATGAGGGGGAGGAGAGAAGCGGCCAGGCCATGGCATATGCTGTGACTTGTTGGATTGCGCTCTGGTCTTCCCCATCCTGAGCAGCCCAGCAAGGTACAATTCTGTCATTAGATGGTACATGATTGGGGAGATGCTGTCTTGGATCCCCTGCAGACACTCCAGTTGCTGATGCATGATGGTCAGCTTCTCCGTCTGAGCAGCCTGGCTTGGTGGTGGTGGGGATGGAGGTCTGTGTGTGTGTGTGTGGGGGGCATTGCTGGGTGTGGAGGTGGCAGTGGTAGCTAAGAGGGGAGGGCCTGGGGCCCAACTGGAGCCTGGCTCCATAAGTCAGGTGGTGGTGGTGTGCCTGGTGGGGGCCAGTCCGACGCATTGCTAGGGGGAGGAGGAGGTAGGGCCCTAGTGATAGGCTCAGTTTCTGGAGGAGGGCGGGGGCAATGGGGTCAAATGTAATTAGTGCGGCTCATGGTCCTGCTAGTGACCCCACTTCCCAGATGATATCCTCCTCTTCCGAACCAGGGCCCTCAGCTCCTCTTCTTTCCTCCTTCCCCTGTGCCAGTTCCTGCTGGCGATGGAGCAGACGCCCCCACCTCTGGTTCACCACTGGACCCAGACCTCCTGGAAGTTGAAAAAGAGAAAATTGATTCTGGCAGCAGTCTGTAACTGCATACGCTGCAGTGGGCACACACATACATGGACTCTCTATTGGTTGATTACTGCTGTTGTGCCCAGGAATGACAGTGATTTGTTAGCTTCATGAATTTAATGATGCATGACTGATCCAACAAACCCTTGTTAATTCCATAGAGCTGACATGTCAGTGTCCTTGTTTCTCATCATGTACATGTGTAGTGTGTGTGCTGTACATGTGGTGGCATGTTGGAGTATGTGATATTCACCTGACATGGAGGCTGGATCCTGCTGGTCTACCAGGCCTGAAGCTCCAGCAGTGGGCAACTAGCTCAATAGATCCTTTTCGACCCTATCCCACACATTGTAACTGACTGTCACTTTGGGGCCATCACTTGGTGCTGCAGATTGACTGGCCATCATCCTCTTCACCCTGGGCCAGACATTATCAAAGGGGTGCTTCTCAGACCGCACATAACTTTCCACTGTGCCCACTGCTGTTACTGCGGCCTCTACCTCCTTCCCCGCAAAGAAAACAGTGCCTGTGCACTGTGGGATCCTTTGCTCCCTTGTCTACCCCTGAGGCCTGTCCCTCCCCCGAACTACCATCACCCAAGGAACGGGCCCCTCCCCCTCTAACCCTGAACTTTGGGTGCCTATCTCTATGGGCACCCTGCCACAACCCACCTCCTCTTCTCCACTATGCTCCTCCACCTCCTCCACCTCTCCTCCTCCACCTTTCCATCTCCTCCTCCTCTCCACTCTCCTCCTCCTCTCCTACACCACTGCTCACCTCCTACTCTCCTCCATTACTCCTCACCTTCTCCACCTCCACCTGTCCTCCATCACTCCTCACCTCAACCACCTCCTCCTCTCCTCCATTACTCCCCAGGGCCACCTGTCTCACCTCTCTCTCCTCCTCTATTATCCCAAAAATAATATAAGGATAAACCAAAATAAGTACTACTGTATATATATATATATATATATATATATATATATATATAGTTGTGAGGTATAGGATGGGTGTGTGTGTATGGAGTGATCTCGTTCTATGTGTATCTATGTGTGTTATTTAATATATGTGTATTGGTATTATGTGTAATCTGTAAACATGTGTAATCAAAATTTAAGCGCAAAATAGTAGTTAGAATAATGTAAGAGAATAAAACTGTACAGTACAGGTCACTGATATTACACTCCAAAATGCATGCACATACGCGCACACACAAGCACTGTCATTTCTCAAAGGAAGGGGATTCATGTCACAATAAATGATAACTTTGCATTTAGACTGTTTTCACTTTTAAATGTGACTATTTTCATATTATTTTAATTACATTTTTGCAGGAGAAACACATTATTTTAATTATGGAAGGGTTCATAGATCTTGATTCCTTTAAGGAAGGACACAAATAGTGTGTGTGTGTGTGGCGGGGGATCTTTATTGGAACTTTTTTTTTTTTTGTACAAATATTTTCTTGTTTTAATTATTTGTGCTATGTTGACCCATTTTACTGCAGTATATGAATATGATCACATTACAATAATGGTTAAATAAAAACATCTTGGAGATGTTTTTATTTTAATAAGATATATATTATTACATGGTTAGATATTTTACCCCACGTTATTATGAACATAAGGTTCTAGATGGCATTTTTTGAGAAATATGAATTTACTATAAATGTAGAATCATAAAGTTTTCTATGGCATAACTAAAAAATCCAATGCTAAAAAACAACAGCAACAAAAAAAATCAAGTATATTTAATTGGCACAGATTAATAGATTTTAATTAAAATATAAGGAACTTTTTTTTTTACATTCTTGTAAGTGATTATTTGTCATCCACAAATACATACTATATTTGAAACTGCAGTGTCTGGAGAAACAAACAACATATGATTTGTGTGGGTATCACAAAATCACTGAATATTCTGTTTATACACAAACAGTACAAAGTGTAAAAAATTGTCGGTTAGCATTCTGTTTTTTGATTGCTGATTAGTAAAACGTGATGTGTGTATATATATATATATATATATATATATATATATATATATATATATTTGGAAATGTTACTACTGTATATGTAAAAATGTAATGCTGGAGCTTACATGGCTACATAATTCAGCAGTATTTTACAGTTTTCCAGTGGAAGTAGTAGGTGCAAATATTATAAAGGAATTAAAGTGTGTCTGAGATATGGATAACTGCTCTAAAGACTAAAGGGAGATGCATCCTTTTGTTTCAGGTGTGTTGTCAAAATCTATTTTTGAGTTTATTGTGTACATTAGCAAAATTGTGGCAAAAACCCTATATTTATGCATTTTTCTCAAGACAACTGCATATGTTTACAATGTGCATAGTCTGCTGAAAATCTAATCTGTGTTCGCTTCACAGAAGTCTCACCAAAAAATATACCACTGTTGTTTTGGAAAATATTCAGTTGTTTCTGAAGTTTGCCAGAAATACAAAACAGTAGCAGCTGCATAAGCAGGTCATACAAATGTTTTAGGTAACTCCTTTATTTTAATAGAGACTGCTTTGCCTGAAAGATGTTTCTGTGAAATGAGAATGAAGGGAGGATTAAGGAGATTTGTTAATAGAGTTATGGATACAGACAAGATTTCAGCATTAGCTCTTTTCCATAGGCACAGTAGCCTTGATTGTCCTGCTCTGTAATCACCCCCTCTTGCTTTGAAAAGGAAATGTTATTGTCATGGCAGCCTCCATGCACTAGCAGAGTCTGCTAACATGAAGATGTTCTTTGAAAATGCTTTTATGCCCATTGCTTACACAGCTGCTAATGTTAAATTGTTGCATACTCCATAAACATGACATTTTTGATAATCTACAGTGGTTCTTTAAAATGAATGTAAGAGAATATACAGTAAGTGCAATCAACCTATTTTATTGGCGTCTTTACTGCTTACAATTTTCCTGGAGAGAGTTCTGGATTCTGAGGGGGAGAGTGATAAGCAGCCTTATTAAATTGCGATTCAGTAAATGTAAAAGGGCTTTATTTAAGCACAAGGCATATTTTTTTTCCAAAGTTTTTAGTTAGTGAATTTCTATCCAAAAGCAACGTCTTCACTAACTAAAAACTTCTGTAAATAAAATATGCTGTGTGCTTAAATAGAGCCCTTTTAAATTTACTGAATCACAATTTAATAAGGCTGTTGGGTTGCAACATTTCAAAGACGTCAGCAGCTTCACGGCACAAGAGAAGCAACTGCATTGATTTTAATGATAATGCCGGTAATGACAGTGACATTCTTCTGGATCAGGATTTATTTGTATCCCTTTCTGATCCTGAGGAGGGTGTATCAAGGCTAATAAATGGAAGGGGAGGGGATGAATTGTCTCTGGAGTGGCAGGACGCAATTTCAGGGGTTTTAAATAACAACTATTTTAAAGATGATAATGCATAAGGCTCTAGACAACAAGTTGGATATTCACACATGGCTAAAAGGAGGAGTTAGATCAGGAGATCGCCATCACCCCCTGGGGATCTCTATCGTAGCAGAAGGCATCATGCCTCTCTATGAGAGCGGGTAAGGTTAAAAAGGCTATGTCACCTGTTATAAAGAAGGTGTGAGCAGTGGCTGAGCTAAAGAATGGAGGGCTCGGGGCAGAAAAAAAAATTGGTGATCCTCCTGACCACCATTTTTGGGACTCATGTGATCCGGTGGTGTGGTCTGTTTATAGTTATATTATGTTATGTTATGTAATGTTAATTACTATTACGACACCCCCAAGAACGAGACATAAGCTCCGTGTTGAGGGTCAAAAAGTGAACTCTCTTTTATTGAAACAACACACATTTTTAAACACTTCACATACACAATAGGGGCAGTGACAACCTTTGGTCAACCCCTTATTACCTCTGGCCAATCAGACAGAGTTAAGGCGTGGGAACCAGGAGTCCCCTCCCCCAGGAGCCGCCCACTAGTCGTGGCTAACTGCTCATTCTACCCCTTGTGGTGGAGAGAGTAACATCTCTCTTAGCCTGAACTTTTGCCTTGATTTTGTGAGTGGGACAACCTGTAGATTTCATGGGGTTAAGGCGCCTCTCTGTCTGTTAGGACCTTATTGTTCCTGGCTGTTATCACTTAAGTGTGTGTACTTAAGTGATTAGCCTTTGTGGCCAGCTGGGTGCCCTTCTCATATTGCAATATGTATGTTGCAATGTGTACAACAGGACTTCCCCATACTATTATATACATCCATATATATTATTCCATGGACGGAGGCAAAACGAACCAGCAATATCAGTCCATATAGATGGATCTGTCACAATTACTGTATGTTATGTTAGGTTATGCTAATTACTGTATTATGTTGCTTCCCTCTGTGTGATTGACTTGTGATATGTGATTCTTTATGCTGCATGTTTGGTTCATTAAGTGTTACATATATTAGAATTTGTGTTGTCAGGCTGTAACTGTCAGAGTTTGGCAGTTAGACAGTTGAGAGATTCAGTTGAATGCAGTCTATGAAGTTTCCACAGAAATATAAAACAGTTTCTGATATTTTTATAATACTGAGCCGGAGTCCATATTTTTTAAATACTGCATCTGAAGAAGGACATTTTAGAGACATCTGCTGTCTTGGTGAAGGAATGTAAAGAACCGGGTGTATTTGCTGGGTAGGTTTGGACATAACAGCCTTATCAAGCGTGATTGAAGAAAGCAGATCCCCACAACTGGTGTTAGAAGCGGGATCCCTTCATCATAAAGCCAGCAGCAAGGATGGCATATGGAAACTTATCCAAGGCAGATGTCAAGTACTTTCGGCGGCTTGGAGGAGATGCAGAAACAGACAGACGATTTGCCCAGTACTATCAGACCAAGTCCCTGATTTCCTGCAGAGCAGAAGTAATCCAGGAGAAAAGGAGCCAGATCACATTGATGAAGGTGCGGAGAGCACGTCAGGTTGCAATGCAAAAGGACCTGGCAGCAGCTCTTAAGCATCAGTGGATGGCATTCCTGGATCTCCAACAGGGAGGTGAGCTATCAAAATGGCTGGAGGGACTGGTGTGGGAGGAGATCGATTTGGAGCAGGCGTATGATTACATTGCAACAGCCCTCCTATTACAGGCTGGAGTTAATGAAAAGACTCCAGGGTGTACTGCAGGGTAATCCTGCATGTGGCATTGGGCATATAGAACAGGGGGTGATCCTGTATAATCAGCGCTGCCAAGAATTGGGACTAAAACCAGGGTCCAAGGAGGCTGCGTTTATTGAATCCTTAATCCAGGAAGAGTTGCAGCTGCAAACCAGTTATATGAAGCTGCTGGTAGAGGCAACAATGGGTAGGACTTGGCTCAAGGGGTGGAATGAGTCCTGCCAATCAGGGAAGGATGAAGAAGAGGCATCCTGTCAGGTTAGGAGGTCCTAAAAGCATCTGTCCCTGTTGAAGAACTGCAGAAAACTATTGCAGAAAGAGGCAAGCAGATAAAACAGAAGGAAGATTGTTTGGCTCTGGCACATCTAATTTTGTAAATAGTGGAGAGGAGCTCAATATGTCCCAGGGTTTGAATAATGAACAGGAACAGTTGAAAAGAGGAATATCCTTGAAAGAAATGAGAAAATAAGATATCTTGATGAGCAACTTCGGAATGAGCATGTGAAAGTGTCTCACAAAGTTGAGGAAAACAATGCTAAGCATAATCAAAACAAAGAGTTGCACATACAAATTGAGGAATTACAGGCTAATAAAGAAAAATATGAAAAAATCAAAACCGTAAATTAACTTTTAGTGGCCAGACTCATAGAGGAGGCAAACAAACAAGAAGGGCTAAGAATATTGAAAGCAGAAAATGCCTCATTAAGAATGGATAATCAAAATTTGCAGGCTCAAAAGACAGAACAGATGTCACTTACCTCAGCTGTTGAGGATCTGAAGAATGTGATCCATGAGAAAGAGAGGAAGATAAAGTCTGTCGAAGATTACCTACAGGCTGAAATCCTCAGAGCGGACATCAAGGAGAAAATGGTCCAGACATTGAATAAGAAAATCAAGGCTTTGGAGGAAGAGTAAGCAAATGGACAACTGGAAAAGGAAGAACAGGTGCCTATTATAGCAATGGTACAAGAGCTACAGAATGAACTGAAGAACAAGTAAGAAACATTAAGAACGCTGGAGGCCAGATTAAATGAGCGTGAGAATGATATGGTAGACAAAGAAATACAAATCCAGGAATTGCAGCAGAAGTATGAAGAAAAAAATGATCAGTTAAGGAAGGAAGCTGAGTCTTTGAAGAAACAAATGAAAAATAAAAACAAGACAATTGAAGAGTTACAACAAGAAAACAAGTCTTTAAAAAATAAAATTATAAGAGAAAGCAAGCAGTGTAGTGTTCTTGACTCTGAGGTGAAGGAATTACACATACAACTTGAAGATACTAAAATCGACCATGAAAGAACACTCAACAATAAGCAAAATGAGATAGATGATGCAAAGATAAGAAAAGAATGTCTTAACAAAGAGGTTGATAGATTAAAAGGTGCTGCTGATGAAGCAATCAAAATACATGGAGAAACAGATATCCATTGCCAGCATAAGATTGCTGAAATGGTTGCATTGATGGAAAAACATAAGCACCAGTACAATAAAATGGTTGAAGAAAATAACACAGAATTAGTACACTAAAGATCTAGAGAACAAGAATTAACATCCATTATAGCTTGCCTGGAAATGGATCTGTCTTGCAAAACTGATGAAGTAAACTCTCTTAAGGAGCAACTAAAGCAGCAAATAGAAGAGAAGGAAAACATTGCAAAAGAGGCAGAAGAAACTAACATTTCCTTACAAAAAGAAATGCAACACAAAAATATACAGACATATTTCATGGAGACTCCCAAGCAGAATACTAAAAAAAGAGATTACAAGAATCCAACATCACTTGCACAGAGGTCCCAGCTGTCACATTTGCCTGTTCATGTGGAAACAAACAAATTGTCAGATAAGACATCTATTGTGTTTACATCAAGAACCTTAATATATACACCACAAAAGAGTTATTCAGTAAAGACTTAATCTAAGTATGAAAAGCTGCAATATGAGATCCACTGGAGTCACTTCCAGAATTGTTTTTGCCCCTGGACATTGTACAGAAGAAAAATAACAAAATTCTGCCCTGCTCACTCAGAATGGGGCCTCGGGCAGGGGGAGGCCTAGGGGAATTGTTTTCTACATTTGCCCTAATGGGGTTGAGTAGCCCACCACCTGAGACATGGTCTTACACATGGACCTTCTTTTTGCTGCTGCATCTAAAAGGGGGGAGTAGTTGTCATGATCCTCCTGACCACAATTTTTGGGACTCATGTGATCTCGTGGTTTTGTCTGTTTATATTTATATTATGTTATGTAATGTAAATTACTGTATGTTATGTTATGTTATGCTAATTACTGTTTGTTATGTTGCTTTTCCTATGTGTGATTGACTTGTGATGTGTGATTCTGTATGCTGCATGTTTGGTTCATTACAAGTTAAATGTTTTGGAATCTTGTGTTGTCAGGCTGTAAATATCAGTGTTTGGCAGTTAGGCAGTTGTGAGATTCAGTTGAGATTCAGAGTTGGGGTGTCTCTGAGGAAAAGCCAGTGAATACAGTCTATGAAGTTTCCACAGAAATAATAACAGTTTCTGATATTCTTCTAATTCTGAGCCGGAGTCCATATTTTTTAAATACTGCATCTGAAGAAGGACATTTTAGAGACATCTGCTGTCTTTGTGAAGGGATATAAAGAACCAGGTGTATCTGCTAGGTAGGTTTGGCCATAACAGTCTTATCAAGCCTCACTGAAGAAAGCAGATAACCACACCCCGTGGATTAAAACATCGTTTTTGTTGACCCGCCCTAGATTATATCTATCACATATATAGTTGTTGTACTGCGAGTTGTCGTCACGCTTTGCGAGCCTCGCAAAGCGAGGCGAGCAGTTGTGGCACACAGGATTCGGCTGCAATGACCGCCAAAACCACTCATTGAACTGCGAGACTTGCGGGACTTAGGCTGCAATGAGCGGCGAAGGCGCTCATTGCACTTCCAACCTCACAAAGCTATTCAAGCAGTTGAAGCATGCGGGACTTACCTGCAATGAGGCCTCATCTCGAGGCCCCTGGACTTTGCCATGGCCGGAAAATTAGGGCCTATGACTTAGGACCCGAAGCATGTAGATGGACTGCGGGACTCGCAAAAATAAGACTTTAATCGTGAAACCACCGAACTGGAAAAGCCTGCAATGACACACAAATATGCCTCAAACTAACTTACACACTCACACACAGCACGTTGGAAGCGCCTGGGAGCCTGTCAGTGAGGTTGCAAGTTAATTTGAAGCATATTTTGTCTCTTTTAACAATCGAAAAAAAAATGGCTCCGGAAAACACTTTAAAAGTCTGAAACAGGATGAAAACGAGGTCGAAGCACTTAACACTTACCCGAACAACGGCTTAGACGTCCAACAAAATATACGATTACGAAGGACGTAACTTGCTCGCGAGGCACATAAGACATAGGCAATCATCGATATTTTAGCGAGTAACTTGCAAATAACAGCATTACGATTCTATAATGGCAGGTTATATATACTGCACAGGGTGCATATTTCTCAGGTGATGAATAGTGACACTGTTCATTTTCTGCTGCTGGAAAATCAAAAACAATTTTTTGCTGTGTAGAATATTGATTGCTGAATATTACTGAAAAATAGGTAAAGTATATAAATTAATTAATTTATTAATTATTAATAAAAAAAGGGGAAAAGTAAAATTGTTATATTTTATACTGTTCGCAATAAAAAATAGATGCCTAGCTGTTTACGTTTTGCATATATGAAAATTAAATATAATAGATTGATTGATTAATTCATTTCATCTATAAATTATTACAAATGAAATTACATTTGGTTAATTAGGACTTTTTAGCAGGGCATCAATTAAGGACTGCTGTATAGATATTTAGCTCTTTAAGTTTAATTATTAATAAAAAAAAAAAAAAGAATAATGAAAATTGATATATTTTAGACTGCTCACATTTAGAAATAGATGCTTAGGGCCTCTTTCTATTAGCGGCCGCAGCCGTTGCGGGGCCACAAGGACCGGCCGCAAGCTATTCGGCTATTCTATTCCCTTACGGCCTGAGGCTCCGGCAGGCTTGCGGCCGGTGCCTTGCTATCTCTTGCGGCCGCTCGCGCCAGAGGATAGCCTTTGATCTAAAACGGCCGCAAGAGTTTCGGCCGTAAGAAATTCCTATTTGCAATTCAATTGCTCTGGGAAACCTCTCTGCAAGGCTAAAAACGAGCCGCTGCTTACTTGCAGGAAAGAGGTCCCGCTAGCACCAATTAAGCACATAAAATAGCTCAAATAAAGCCATCCTGCACTTTGAGAAGACTATAAAGGGATTTTAGGTGTTAGAAAAAATAGCACATAATTATCCGATACTCAAATCCGTAAAATATTTTATTTTTAATATCCGTAAAATATCCATGTAAAAAGTCCAGAGTGCTTGGAGCACCTCAGACCCGCCCACGCCGCAGCCGGAAAATAAACAGTTAATTTGAACTCAGGTTCGGGCAGATGTGCAAGCTTGAGAGTGGGTTACTTTTAATCCTCATGTCACCCAATATGATCCCTAGCATTTACAGAGCTGTACAGTGCATTTTTGCGTTTTTAGATTTCTGCGCTTAAGGCCGGTTCCAAGATATGCGGCCGGACGTAAGATGAGATCCTTGCGGGGCCGTATAATAGAGTCGCGAGTTAACAGAACCCCCGCAAGGAATCGCAGCCTTACGGACGATTTACGGCCGCTAATAGAATGAGGCCCTTAGACATTTAGGTTTTGCATATATGAAAAATAAATATAATAGCTTTATTTATTAATTCATATATTTATTCTATAAATGAATACAAATTAAATTACATTTTGTTAATTAGGACATTTTAGCAGGATTTAATTTAAGGACTGCTGTAAAAGATTTTTAGCTCTTTATGTTTGCCATATATGCACTATATTTTTGACGAATTCATTCAAAATGGTTTTCATGTCATTTTACAGTTTGCAGCTCTCTAAGAACATTGCACCTGGATGAACAGAGAGTGTGAGCTCCGCTGCATTCCCACTGCAATTATTTCAAGATTACAGTTATATCACATTTTTGATTCCATGTTGCCCTTATTTATGAATAGATGATTAGCTCTTTACGTTTTGCCTTGATTAAAATTATACATAATACATGACTTACAAAAATATATTAATTAATTAATTGATGAAAACATTTCATTTGGATGAGAATTAAAAATAAAACCTAAAATAATAATAATTAGTACTTTATTAATTGTTGCAAATGTTCAAAGTTAACAAATAAACAGCAGGATAATCTGAAAAACAATATTTAAAAATATTTTTTTTCTCATTTCACAATTTGCAGCTGTCTCTCAACACTCGACGTGGAAGAAGACACAGTTTGTGATTTGCAGCATTTAACCTGCAATTACTACAATACATCACAGGTTAATTGAATACAACTTTATTTTCAATAGTTTATATTGTCACACACCAGGTAAATGATTAATACAACTTTACAAGAAATATATAGATTACAAAAATGAGAAAATAAGGAATTCATGTGGAGCATTGGGGGTTAATTTTCAAATTGCTTTTTTAATAATAATTTTTTTAATGCCCACATTTATGATTAAATGTTTAGCTCTTTAGGTTTGGCAATTATGACTATTAAACATAATAGATAAAATAAAAATGTTTAGTCAGAAATTAATGAATAAAAAAAATGCAAATGAGCGCGTAATAGGCATGAAGGATTATTGATATAATACTTTAAGATAACATAAATTGTCTGGAAAAAAACATGGCCTGAAATGTGAAACACATGGACTGAAATGCTCTTTACACAGATTAAATATATTAATTACATAGAAATACAACTTACATAAGCAGGTAAGCAAAATAAAAATAGTACTCATGTCATGTTTGCCATTGTTTGCTGTATAATAAAACATGAAAAAAAATTAAATAAAGATATGTCTATTTACAATTACAGATTACAATGGCGGACAATGTAGAACAAAAAAAAGAATACAAAAAACAAAAGGCGCCGGAGACTTCAGGAAGGATAAGAGAAGAAGACCGCCAGAGACTTGCCAACAAAAGAGCAATGACTGTAAAAGCACAAAATGTGCGTGAAGGAGCTACAAAAAAAAGAAAAAGTAAAACACATCATGCATGTGAAACATTGTGAAATGAGAGTAATGTAAATTTAGAAAATTGTACTAATATATGTGCTTACGATAGTCTCTTATTTATATCTTTAGCAGGAGAAACACATTATTGTGGGTTACTAAATGTGGTTTGCCAATTTTGTGGGGAGTATCATTTTGACAAAGAAAGACCAAGAGATGGTGAGTTTATTAGTTGCTGTCAAAAAAGAAAGGTCAAGTTTCAACAAAAAAGCTTTGTGTAAAACAATATTCTGGACTGATGGATTATGTAGCAGAATTGGCTAAAAACAGAGAACGGCCAGCTGGCAGAGCGATCATTTTGTCCTCTTCTTTTCAAGGATCTCCTCACAATATACGAGAAAGATACAATGATGCAATGGCTATTGTCACTAAATTTGGCAAACCAGATTTATTCATTACATTTACATGTAATCCACAATGGCTAGAGATAGTAGAAAACTTGAAACATGGACAAAGTGCTTCTGATAGACAAGATTTAGTGGCTAGAGTATTCAAAATCAAACTAACAGAATTAATCCATGACATCACCATCGCACACTTATTTTGAAAATGTCTGGCTTTAGTTTATACCATTGAATTTAAAAAAAGAGAACTATATGAAATTGTAACACATTGCATGATTCATGGTCCATGAGGAGATATTAATCACCCAGCAACCATGTATGGAAACAAAGAAACGCACAAATAATTCCCAAAATAATTTAGAGTGCAAACTTATGTTAATTGTGATGGATATCCTTTGTATAAAAGAGTAGAAGGACTGCTATAATTCATGGTAAAGTTGTAGATAATAGATATGTGATTCCATATAATCCACACTTGGGCCCTCATTCAATTGCAATTTGCCCAATTGAATAGGGTCCTAAATTAGCACATAACATATATTTTTTAAAGAAGTTTTTAGTTAGCAAGCTTCTATCCAAAAGAAAGGTTTTCACTCACTAAAAACTTCTTTAATAAAAATATGCTATGTGCTTCTTTAGGGCCCTATTCAATTGGCAACATCGCAATTGAATGAGGCCCTTGCTGATTAAGTACAATGCACACATAAATGTGGAAGCTTGCACTTCAATCAAATCCATAAAATATGCGTACAAATACATTTACAAAGGATATGATGCAGCAACTGTTGTTGTGCAAGGTGCACAAAACCAAGAGCAGAATTCTATTTTTACATCTTATCTAGATGCATGCTATGTAAGTGCTCCTGAAGCAATGTGGCGTCTTCTCAAATTTGAAATGCATGATCGCTGACATGCTATGTATCGATTAATGGTACATTTGTCACAAAGACATTTAGTTTACTTTCATGCTGTGGATGAAAGAACACTTACTACATGGTTTCAATTAAATTCACAAGACACAGAGGCAAGAAAATGTTTATACATTGAGATTCCATATCATTATATCTTTAAAAATGGGGCATGGCGACAAAGAAAAAGATGTGGAAATACAATTATACCCAGAATGTATACTGTCAGTCCAAGAGACATTGAACGCTTTAGCTTAAGATTACTACTTTTAAACGTTCCAGGTGCACAAAGTTATGAACATTTACGTACAGTCAATGACATAGTTCATGATACATTTAAATTAGCTGCCAGACAACAAAACTTCCTGGCAGATGATACTGAATGGGAGAGATGTCTACAAGAAGCAGCATTAGGTCAAATGCCAAAGCAGATGAGAGAACAGTTTGCATTAATTTGCATCTTTTGTAATGTACCTGATGCATTAGCTTTGTGGGAAACATTTAAATTAAATATGTGTGAAGACTTTTTGAAATGTTACAATGAGTCCATAGCTGAATTAAAAACATTAATGGAAATTCAAGAAGTCTTTCTTTGTCATGGATTAAATTGTACAAATGTCAATCAGCCAGATCCAGGGCTGATTGATGAAATAAACTTTGAAGACTATGATGCTGATATTGAACAACAAAAAACCGTAGGAAAGAATAGCAAGTTTAAATACATTGCAGTTGAAAGTATTTAACACTATCAAAAAAGCAATAGATGGTGACATCACTCTCTCAAACACAAAATAGACTCCTTCAATTTTTATATTTAGCTTCCAAATATCATATAGCTAAACACTGGAAACAGAGGGATCTGAGTTTTCAATCCATCATGGAAAAATTGGAATATATTGCTATAAATGAACACATTTCCCTCTCTTTGGAAGATACAGTGGATACATTTAATGAAGTGTGGGGTGTGTGGTTGAAATTTAGGGAACAAACAACTAGATAGATACTGGTGTTATACCCCAAGATGGTGTATAGGGGAAAGGGGGGGGGGGGGGACCGGCCACTTCCGAAAGAGCGGTAATACAGTAAAGAAGAAAGGATTGGCGGGAATGTCTAATCTTGTAAAGTAGGTAACTATGGTGGCCAATTTTGTTTTATAGTTTTTTGTTTAAAATGTTGGAAGATGATAAAATAAAATATGAACGGAGGTGTATAAATGCAAGTCTACTATGGAAAATATTTACACGTCTTAAATTAGGGCCAAAAGGATTTCAATGATTGGTTAATTAAGATTGGAGAAGGAAAAACGCAGTAATTTATAAGTAATTTACCAGAAGATACTTTTGAAATACCAAAGGAAATGATTTGTAAACAGTCACTATTAGCTATATTCCAAAATGGAATAATTCACAATGAAGAATCTGACCTTGCACAAAAAGTAATATTAACATCCAAAATTAAAGATGCATTGCATCTGAATAATTAAATATTGAAATTAATCAATGCGACACAGAAACATTATTACAGTGCAGATTCTGTTCTGGCTGATGATAAAGATAGTGAGGCCAACTTTACCACGGAATTTATCAATTCATTAACATCATCTGGAATGCAACCACATATTTCATAATGTTACTAACAAAATATGAACCCAAAGAAAGGACTTTGTAATGGGACCAGATTAATTGTGCAGGATTTAAGAGATCATTTCAGACATGCAGAAATTCTGAATGGTACCCATAAAGGTGAACAAGTTTTTATACCAAGAATTGATTTGTCTCCAAGTGAGAGTGGTTTGACTTTTGTGCTTCAAAGGAGACAATTTCCTATGGTCTTGGCATTTGCTACGACCATTATTAAATTACAAGGACAAACCATTAAGTCCGTTGGAGTCTTTTTAGAGGAACCAGTATTTGCCCATGGACAACTCTATGTTGCATTTTCACGCTGCAAAAATGCGGAAAACATTAAAGTTTTAGTGAAAAAAAAAGAAAGTCAGGTTGAGTTGTTAAATGACGGGAGAGTTTTCACTAAATATATAGTTTATAATGTGGTGCTGTAAGTTCTACAACAAAAGGGAAAAAAAAAAGGCAAACAAGAAATTTTAAATTAACATTGACAAACTTGAAAGTCTGTTGGACTCTTTTTAAGAGTAAGCAGTTGCATGTTGTAACAATAAATATATTGACTAATTATTCAAATAATTGTTGTCCTTTTTCATACAAATGGAATAACACATGTAAAAATACAGGTAATAACAATAAACAATTAAAAATATCATCGTGACAGGGGGGAAGACGCTTGCATAGGGTGCAAACAGCATTCTCTGAATTCTTGTATTGCCATCATTTTTTGACGGGCAAGTCGCTATGTTACTGTATATATGTATATATTATGTGTGTAACTATATACAGCTATACCTCATTTAATGCTGATAGATTCCAGGCAATAGGAGTGAAGCGAAAATAGCTCTAAACGGGGCAGTTTAACACGGGGAAGATTGGGATAGGGGAGCTCATGAAAAAAAAAACATCAATTTCAGTTGAAATTTAAACTTTTTTGGTTTTATATGAGCTACAAAGAAACAGAAAACATAACACCAACACAAACTGAACATTAGCAGAAATATAAATTATTGATGTTGAAGCTTCTGGCTCATCCTGGATTCTGTTTTCTTATAGCGAATCAGAGCGTTCAAAGGGGTTCCGCAGGCATAAACAGCGTTAGAGTGGGGCAATGCTATAGAAAATCAGAGCTTTAAAAGGGATCTGGCAGGCAAAAAAAGCGCTATAGCAGGGTTTAGTATTAAAAGGGGTCTGGCAGGAAAAACAGCTCTAAACGGTATAGCTTTAAGCCATATATATAAATATAAATACGAATATATATATAAAGATAAATATATATATAGTATATAGTATATATATATATATATATATATATATATATATATACTGTATATATATATATATATATATATATATATATATATATATCTTTTGTATATGTAACTTGGTTAGCAGTATCAGCAATAAACACCCTCTCAGACTTTTCACTACCAGTAGTGCACCTTCTGAGGCATCTGGTGTTAGGTTGTTTGCAAAAGAATATATTTTGCAGAGTGGTTCACATAACTGGATGTAAATACGCTATCATTGACATGCTTTCACATTGTCAGTGGAAAAAATGTAAGTCTCTGGAACCCTACGTGTCTTTTAATCCTACTATAACCGCCTACCGAACTCTCCCCCCCCCCCCCAAACTCCTTTTCATGTACTGTTTGTATTATGGTTATGGTCAATTCTTATGTATATTTATTAAAGTTTGTTGCCCTGTTTTAATAAAACAATGGCAGGTAATGCTGTTTGGTTGAGACATTAATTTTGTTGGTGGTCCGAGATCCTTTGGCGCTCATTGCGAGGCTGTTGGTTGTTGTATTTTTTTTTCTGATAGGCGCTTCTGGTGTTATTGTTTGGTCGGCGGGGATGTGTTTTTTGCGCTTATTGCAAGTCTTTGTGTGCTATGGCCAGCGTTGGCCGTCGTTCTGAGTGGCGCAGTGAATAACTTTTATATGTATTGTGAGATTATTTTTTTTGTGTATATGTTTTTTTGTATGCTTATGAAATAATAAATTAATAAATTAATATACTTTACCTATTTTTAAGTAATATATGCAGGAAGCATTGTGTTGAAGAGCTGACAATCTGTTGATGTTGCTGCAGCATACAATGTCGGTGTGCACTGTTGTGGAACTGATGTGTAAGTGTCAGTAATGTGTTCAGTGTGTAGTATAAATAGTGTGCGTGCGCAAGGAAAATCCATTAGGGTAGCTGTGTACTTCTGCATTGTGTAAGTTTTTGTTGTAAAATGTCAGCTAATGTGTATGTGGTACGCATCTGTGGATGATTTAGCGTCCTTGTGAATAGTGTATCTTGGAGCTCGTATGGCTTTTTCGGAAAATCCGTATGTGCTTCGTGGTGTTTTGCGTTTTTAGGGTCCTGTAGCCTTGTTTTAGTTTTTTCCGGTGCTTAGGGGATTTTTGTGTGTGTGAACTCTTGAATTTGTACTTAAATTGAAGTGTAACTTCACTTGCAGAGGTCCTGGGTGCCCCCCCTTGCTGTGGGTAAGCTTTTTATGTATTTGTTGTGTGTATTTATTGTGTTTTTATGTTTTCATGTGCGCGCGGTTTGGGCGTTAAGGTCGTATTTTTGCGAGCTCGTAATGTTTTTTTTCTAAGTCTCGCTGCTCGTTTTTGTGGATGCTAAGTCCTTAAATTTTGCGGTGTAAGTCCCGTCTGCAGCTCATTGCAGCCAGCGCGGGAGCCTCCACCTCCGCAAATGTGGGCCCTTGTTTTGCGAGGGTCCGGATTTGCGGGCCTAAAGTCGTAGGTGGTCGTTGGGATGAGCGCCTACGGCGCTCATCAGCAGCGCAAGGAGCACGCATTGCGTTAGCAACGACCCGCATTGCTGACAACTATATATGTGATATTGGGCCCGTCGTGCTACTGCCATCGAGGATAATGATCTGCAATTAAATTGGGAATTGGTTTTAAAATGGTTTGGAGTTAAAGGGTTAAAAATGGAGTTCAGTGCTTGCAGAGGTGATTCAATGAGCCCGGTTGTTTGCCCCTCCAAAAATTTTGGTTATCCACGCTGGGGTAATGACCTTGGGTTCTCCCCCTTAATGATTTGATTGAACAGATAAAAAGGTATATTAATGGAATGCATTAATTATTCCGCTCAATGATAATTCTTTGGTCTGAAATGGTATCAAGTCTTAAATGGCGGCCATTGATATCTCTGCCTATTATGAACAAGTTTCATAAAAAGGTGAATAAAACTCTTTTCAGCTGCATTAGATTAATGGGTGGGGGTGCGGGGGTGGGGGTTCAATACAAAGTGACCTTGAAGGACTTGAAGGTTCCCTCTTTTTCTTAAAAGACAGGGTTTATTAAATGAGTTCAGCATTCGTATTTACAATTTTGACCTTAAGGAAGGAATATACAAGGCTCCAGCATGTCTTACCCTGTTAGGGCTGGGGGGCATTCTAGTTCCGCTGAGTTTGCATAGTTAGGGCGGCTCACTCAGATTGGGCGGAAAGCACCATGTTAGGGCGGTGCTCTTGTGGCAGGGGTGTTTTCCCCCATATGTTTGGATCAGCAAGAATATTTGTTATGGCTGTAATTAAGGGGCACAGGGTCCCCTACAGTTCATGTGTGGTAGTAGGCAATGCACCTCTCTTGGTTTAATTAGATGTTCAGCATTTTACATTTCATCAATAGAGTAGCTGAGGCCTTTTTCAATCCATATTTTGTACATGTGTTTATTGTGTCTTATTACTGTTTATCCTGTATTGATTATGCACCGGTCAAGTCACTGCTGCTGTAAAACCTGTGTAAATATAATGTATAATCAGTGTCACTTCAGGGTGCTGGAGCAAAGAACATATATTTTGGTTACCAACCCAGATGAGAATTGTATTTGCTGGCATATATGGATATTTTATAGGAAAAAAGAGAAGCTAGATACAGTTGCAAGCAAAAGTATGTGAACCCTTTGGAATGATATGGATTTCTGCACAAATTGGTCATAAAATGTGATCTGATCTTCATCTAAGTCACAACAATAGACAATCACACTCTGCTTAAACTAATAACACACAAAGAATTAAATGTTACCATGTTGTTATTGAACACACTACGTAAACATTCACAGTGCAGGTGGAAAAAGTATGTGAACCCCTAGACTAATGACATCTCCAAAAGCTAATTGGAGTGAGGTGTCAGCCAACTGGAGTCCAATCAATGAGATGAGATTGGAGGTGTTGGTTAAAGCTGCCCTGTCCTATAAAAAACACACACCAGTTCTGGGTTTGCTTTTCACAAGAAGCATTGCCTGATATAAATAATGCCTCACACAAAAGAGCACTCAGAAGACCTACGATTAAGAATTGTTGACTTGCATAAAGCTGGAAAGGGTTATAAAAGTATCTCCAAAAGCCTTGCTGTTCATCAGTCCACTGTAAGACAAATTGTCTATAAATGGAGAAAGTTCAGCACTGCTGCTACTCTCCCTAGGAGTGGCCGTCCTGTAAAGATGACTGCAAGAGCACAGCGCAGACTGCTCAATGAGGTGAGGAAGAATCCTAGAGTGTCAGCTAAAGACTTACAAAAGTCTCTGGCATATGCTAACATCCCTGTTAGCGAATCTACTATATGTAAAACACTAAACAAGAATGGATTTCATGGGAGGATACCACAGAGGAAGCCACTGCTATCCAAGCAAAATATTGCTGCACGTTTACAGTTTGCACAATAGCACCTGGATGTTCCACAGCAGTACTGGCAAAATATTCTGTGGACAGATGAAACTAAAGTTGAGTTGTTTGGAAGAAACACACAACACAATATGTGGAGAAAAAGAGGCACAGCACACCAACATCAAAACCTCATCCCAACGGTGAAGTACGATGGTGGGGGCATCATGGTTTGGGGCTGCTTTGCTGCATCAGGGCCTGGACGGATTGCTATCATCGAAGGAAAAATGAATTCCCAAGTTTATGAAGACATTTTGCAGGAGAACTTAAGGCCATCTGTCCACCAGCTGAAGCTCAACAGAAGATGGGTGTTACAACAGGACAACGACCCAAAGCATAGAAGTAAATCAACAACAGAATGGGTTCAATAGAAGAAAATACGCCTTCTGAAGTGGCCCAGTCAGAGTCCTGACCTCAACCCGATTGAGATGTTGTGGCATGACCTCAATCAATGAGATGAGATTGGAGGTGTTGGTTACAGCTGCCCTGTCCTATAAAAAACACACACCAGTTCTGGGTTTGCTTTTCACAAGAAGCATTGCCTGATGTAAATAATGCCTCACACAAAAGAGCTCTCAGAAGACCTACGATTAAGAATTGTTGACTTGCATAAAGCTGGAAAGGGTTATAAAAGTATCTCCAAAAGCCTTGCTGTTCATCAGTCCACGGTAAGACAAATTGTCTATAAATGGAGAAAGTTCAGCACTGCTGCTACTCTCCCTAGGAGTGGCCGTCCTGTAAAGATGACTGCAAGAGCACAGCGCAGACTGCTCAATAAGGTGAGGAAGAATCCTAGAGTGTCAGCTAAAGACTTACAAAAGTCTCTGGCATATGCTAACATCCCTGTTAGCGAATCTACTATATGTAAAACACTAAACAAGAATGGATTTCATGGGAGGATACCACAGAGGAAGCCACTGCTATCCAAGCAAAATATTGCTGCACGTTTACAGTTTGCACAATAGCACCTGGATGTTCCACAGCAGTACTGGCAAAATATTCTGTGGACAGATGAAACTAAAGTTGAGTTGTTTGGAAGAAACACACAACACAATATGTGGAGAAAAAGAGGCACAGCACACCAACATCAAAACCTCATCCCAACTGTGAAGTACGATGGTGGGGGCATCATGGTTTGGGGCTGCTTTGCTGCATCAGGGCCTGGACGGATTGCTATCATCGAAGGAAAAATGAATTCCCAAGTTTATGAAGACATTTTTCAGGAGAACTTAAGACCATCTGTCCACCAGCTGAAGCTCAACAGAAGATGGGTGTTACAACAGGACAACGACCCAAAGCATAGAAGTAAATCAACAACAGAATGGGTTCAATAGAAGAAAATACACCTTCTGAAGTGGCCCAGTCAGAGTCCTGACCTCAACCCGATTGAGATGTTGTGGCATGACCTCAATCAATGAGATGAGATTGGAGGTGTTGGTTACAGCTGCCCTGTCCTATAAAAAACACACACCAGTTCTGGGTTTGCTTTTCACAAGAAGCATTGCCTGATGTAAATAATGCCTCACACAAAAGAGCTCTCAGAAGACCTACGATTAAGAATTGTTGACTTGCATAAAGCTGGAAAGGGTTATAAAAGTATCTCCAAAAGCCTTGCTGTTCATCAGTCCACGGTAAGACAAATTGTCTATAAATGGAGAAAGTTCAGCACTGCTGCTACTCTCCCTAGGAGTGGCCGTCCTGTAAAGATGACTGCAAGAGCACAGCGCAGACTGCTCAATAAGGTGAGGAAGAATCCTAGAGTGTCAGCTAAAGACTTACAAAAGTCTCTGGCATATGCTAAAATCCCTGTTAGCGAATCTACTATATGTAAAACACTAAACAAGAATGGATTTCATGGGAGGATACCACAGAGGAAGCCACTGCTATCCAAGCAAAATATTGCTGCACGTTTACAGTTTGCACAATAGCACCTGGATGTTCCACAGCAGTACTGGCAAAATATTCTGTGGACAGATGAAACTAAAGTTGAGTTGTTTGGAAGAAACACACAACACAATATGTGGAGAAAAAGAGGCACAGCACACCAACATCAAAACCTCATCCCAACGGTGAAGTACGATGGTGGGGGCATCAGGGCCTGGACGGATTGCTATCATCGAAGGAAAAATGAATTCCCAAGTTTATGAAGACATTTTGCAGGAGATCTTAAGGCCATCTGTCCACCAGCTGAAGCTCAACAGAAGATGGGTGTTACAACAGGACAACGACCCAAAGCATAGAAGTAAATCAACAACAGAATGGGTTCAACAGAAGAAAATACGCCTTCTGAAGTGGCCCAGTCAGAGTCCTGACCTCAACCCGATTGAGATGTTGTGGCATGACCTCAAGAAAGCGATTCACACCAGACATCCCAAGAATATTGCTGAACTGAAACAGTTCTGTAAAGAGAAATGGTCAAGAATTACTCCTGACCGTTGTGCACATCTGATCTGCAACTACAGGAAACGTTTGGTTGTAGTTATTGCTGCCAAAGGAGGTTCAACCAGTTATTAAATCCAAGGGTTCACATACTTTTTCCACCTGCACTGTGAATATTTACATGGTGTGTTGAATAAAAACATGGCAACATTTAATACTTTGTGTGTTATTTGTTTAAGCAGACTGTGATTGTCTATTGTTGTGACTTAAATGAAGATCAGATCACATTTTATGACCAATTTGTGCAGAAATCCATATCATTCCAAAGGGTTCACATACTTTTGCTTGCAACTGTATGTTCCCATGCCCTAACAGCCAAAACATTTTTTCTGGAAAGTTAATTTTTTTTAAAGGGTCTGTTTATGAGTACAGGAATCCATTTTGTGTTTGCTACATCACATCTGCAGAGTCATGAGGGTGTGTGCTTTGGCTATCATTAAACAGCGGGGTGGGTAGGAGGGAACAGAGAGCCATTTTTAAAATAACTGGATAAGATTGAAATAGACACAACATTCTTTCCCTCTTACTGGCCCAGAAGCAGACACTTTCATTTACTGCAGCAATAACTTTCCAGAAATGTAAACACCCTTACACACACACACAACTTTCACCAATGTATCATGCATCTCTCAAGGGTCAATGATCTGTAACAGGTGGATCAGCAGCAATTGTACTAAATGTGAGCGTCTGATATCTATATCCTCGTGAAAATTCTAAGGATTTTAATTCTTTATGCAGCTGATAAAGTACAATGGAAGCTCCAAATATGTTATAATTTAAAACTATAAGTAATACAAAGTACTTTATCAATTCACTGTTATTTAATACATGCATTTCCCTACAGCAAATGTGCAGATCATTGCTGATAATTGCTAATTACTCATGGGTCTCTAAATCTGTTGTATTCAGTGGACATGATCATACCCAGGAAGTAAAATGGCAGATTCAATCACTCTAAGCAAACTCACATAGTTTTACACTTAAGACAACAGATTGGGGACTTAATTAGCAATTATTGGCAAGATTTGCCATTATCAAGAGATCTCAGACTGTTCCTAATTGGTGGGTCAAAAAGATGACTAAGGCCCTCATTCAATTGCAATTTGGCCAATTGAATAGGGCTCTAAAAAAGCACATAACATATTTTTTCTAAATACGTTTTTAGTCAGTAAGCATCTATCCAAAAGCAAGGTTTTCACTAACTAAAAACTTTAAAAAAAAAAATTGCTATGAGCCTATTTAGAGCCCTATTTAATTGACCAAATCGCAATTGAATGAGGCACTAAGAGGAAAATGTGTAAACTTCAATGAACTGCAGGACTTTTTCTTTTTTAAATAACATTTGATTGATAAAGTGCTTGTTATTGCTTATAGTTTTAAAGTATACCATATATTTATTATAATATTTATATCTGTCAGTTAAACAAATTAAAAAAGTTTTATCTAGTGATCATTAAAATTATTAGCTATATTTGTTTAGCCACTTGTACATTCTTAATTAAGGTACTAATTCCAAGCAGAGTGAATTTATGATTATTTTGAAAGTTTTCTCTCGGTTTGTCATTTAGCAGCCAATACAAGACAAGCAAGAATCTATTTCCTATGCAGCTTTTCTCTGGTTTCCATAAAGCAAGTTTTCAGATCATCTATTCTTTATGACATGCATGATACAAAATTGGTGACCTCTTTGCCCATTTAAGCTTTAAATAATATATTATGCTTTATTGGCTCTATTTTTTTTTCCTTGAGGCAATAGAAAACTGAGACACTTTATTAAACGATTAGGTTTTAGAAGCAATTTTGGCAAAATCTTGGAATATATTTGCTCTGTGTTAATGAACTTTCATTATGAAACTTGTAGTTGTATATTAGCATTTGGATAATTGACAGGGAATTTAAATGAGCTTTTTGTTTTTCAAACTATTTTGTGACCTATTTTATAGCTAGGTTGTAAAATTTGAATTCATTTGGCACAAACACTTTTTGTTTGTTTGTTTTAACAAATTATAAATGTCACATTTAATTAGTGCTGAATTCTCTTGGTTTGCATATCAGGCTCTGGTGGAGATTAGCGCCACAGGCGCTCATCCCGACGACATGCGGGACTTAGGCAATGATTCCAGAAGGTGGTGGAGATGAGAGCCACAGGCGCTCATTGCGCTGGTGGAGATGAGCGACGAAGGCGCTCATTCCGACAACACGTGGGACTTAGGCAACCGCGGGATGGACACAAAATGATGGCCCGTACTACTTAGTACCCTAAGCATGTACATGGACTGCGGGGCTCGCAAAAATACGAATTTAACAGCCGAACCGCTGAACGGGAAATACCTGAAAATAAAAGACAAATATGACTAAAATTAACTTACACACACACAGCACAAGGGGAGATCCAGGGAGCCTTGGAGAACAATTTCAAGTTAATTTGAGTCATATTTTAAATTTTTTCACGATAAAAATTCGCAGAAGCGTGAAAAAAAATGGCACCCGAAAAAAACAACGAAAACAAGGCTGGAGGACATAAAACGCAGCCGAAGGACGTAAAAAGAAGAAGAAGGACATAAATAAAAGCCCTAAGCACTAAGACTTAACGCAAACCAGTAACACTTAACCAGTAACCAGTAACACTCAATACAAGGCAGTAAGATTTAACACAAGCCAGTAACACTTAACCCAAGGCAGTAGGCCCCTAAACTACACAGGCCTATAAAGTACACAGGGGGAGAGGCTTGCAATGTGCACCAAAGGCGCTCATTGGAAGCCCTGTGATGAGCGCCGAAGGCGCTTATCGTGGGTGTCGCAATGAGCGACGAAGGGGATCATTGCAAAGCAGGAAAGGTGTGGATTGCAAAAACGGCAATGAGCGGCAAAGCCGCTCATGGCGGAGTCTGTAAAGTAGACGGGGGAAGAGACTCGCAATGAGCGCTCGAAGGCGCTCAGCGCAGAGCTCGCAATGAGCGCCAAAGGTGCTTAGAGGGGCCATAGCCTCACATTGTGTGGCAAACAGCATTGCCTGCCTTAAAATGTTATTGCCGTCATTTTTTGACAGGCAAGCCGCTAGTACTATTATAATATAGGGTATTACTTTGTTCTGTTGAAGGGAAAAGAAAATGTACTTGTAATAGTATATCAGTTATGTTTACTTGTCTACCCGGTGTTAGAGACAATAAAGGAGAAGGTTATCTGTATGAAACTGGCACATTCAATTGTTTAATTTCATTGATTAATCAGAAAGTTAATGTGTGTTGCTAACTGTAATTTCTGACTTCAATAAACGATTCTGTTTAGCAGCCTGTAATATATTACCTATGTTTTCAATGTTAGATTATATATACAAGCTCTGTATTGTGCATTTAAGTTCAGTATCAAGTTGTGGACTACAATAAACACTTTGAGTTGTAGTTAATTGTCCTAGTGTGCTTATTTTCTTTTAAACCTATTGTAAATGTTGGATTACTGTGTCTGGAGCACTCATCATTTCAGCAGGATGAGGTGGATACAGTTTCCACAGTGAGATTCTAACTCTACTTGGTAGTTCTTCCAACAACCGAATCTCTCCTTCTAAAATTGGACACAAAGTTATATTTCAATAGAACCATTCTTGGGGTTAGTAATTTCTTGAATATGGATCTAGGTAAGGTATAACATATCCAAGAATGAAAAGTACCAAGATCCACTAGCGCCCAAGTACTACAGACCAAATTATGCAGCTATTCATAACAATTTGAGATAATCTTAGAATATTAGAATAATGATATTTATAATACAAACCAAACTTTTCAATTTTAATTACCCATTGAAATATAAAAAAAACCAAATATGTTTACTAAACTATTATGTTTATGAAAATTACGTGCATATTAAATGATTATATTCTTATATGGCTGAATTGTTTATACCATCAGCTTAATATCCAAATAAATAAATAAATACATAATAATAATATTAATAATAATAAAACAATTACAGAATAATTCAATAAAGAAATAGAAACTAAATTAGAGATTTCCTTTGTTTTCTTATTTCTTCTTCAATATGTCTGATATTTATTCGGCGTCAAGAAAAATGAAAAATAAAAAATTAACCAGCATCTAAGAGTAATAAAGTTTAAAAATATTATTTACAATCAGTTCTCATTCAACTTACATTTGTTGGTGCATAGCAATGCACTTTCATGAAATCACTCAACTGGTCTACATGTCCATCATGCTGGAAGTGCCAGCTTCCTTCCACACATGATGTCCACTCCTGGTTCCTACAAATCTTGATTTTTAGAAATTGAAAACCAGCAAAATGAACATCCCCTTTCTTTCAAGCTTCTCACTCCAAATTGAGAAAGGGGAAAACATTTCCCTCTATAGACTCATGGTGGGGTTTAAATCCCCCGTTTTTAATCTTTATCACTATATACTTTTTGGGAGTCAATCTTATTAATACCAATAAACACTTAAAAGGAAGTGTAAAGATATAAAACCATACCCAGGTACAACTTATCCAAAAATGACCAGTGAAAAGCCATTTCAGAGACTGTTTGGTTTCATAAACGTTTACAGTGCTTTTGCAGTTTTTTTTTTTTTTTTTTTTTTTCAGTAATTTCAGTCACTCATAAAACTGTATTTTCTTGTAGCCCACGTTGCAGTATATCACTTTATAATTGAACTTAATTAATTAATCTGGATCTTTCCTTTGCTTTTACCATGGAAGTGACCACTTCTGGTTATTATAGGTTATTTTTAAGCAAAGCTAGGTCCCAGAATCTTTCTCATGCTGTTTACATCAGAAATTAATTATGCTATTGATGAGTTGAAATATGAGTGTTTACACACTTCATTAGTATGTAGTAACTGAGTATATATAGATCGCTGTATGACACAACTGCAGGTTTCCAGTCTGTAGTCATACCTCCTCCTGGATCCCAGATTTTCAAAGCAGATGACTCTCTGATTAATGTACTCAAGTTTTTCTTTTTTTCTATAATTTGATTTTAAAGAAAAATTCAACTTTGAGATGCTTGAATTGTCTTTATTTCTGACATGACTCAGTATCTACTGACAAATAAGAAGTTAGGACCATTAAATCCTTTATATATTATCATATTTGTAGTTGCTGAGAGCATAACCAGTTTGGCACAATTTATTATTGCAAATGAATTTTCTCATGCCCAGAACACAGCAAATTTATTCCTGGAGCGAATCTTAATTTTCTTATACAGGTAGCCAAGTGACATCACACTTTGGAAAATATTCTGTACTTCCCAAACAAAATCCAACTCTCTACATCTTTCCATCCCCAGACAAATGGGAACGGAAACCTTGAATGATACAGTATATTTGATGTTTCACTTTGAAACAAAATTGAACATTAAGCAGCTAAGCACAGATCCTTCTTCTTAATCTACAGTCAGCATTTTGTCTATTCATATATTATTACTTTCCAAATGTCTCTATTTCCCACGAGAAAACCAAACAAATTCTACTCTAAATCACTAAATCTTGAGACTAATTGCTTTCACTAGAAGAGTCAACAGTTCCATTTTTGTCAAAGTGATAAAAGTACTACAACTTTAATCCACTGAACACCAAACATGGGATGGAGAAATGCTGCAATGCTAAATGCAATCATACATTTTAAAAGCTACATTGAATTTATTTCCTTCCCATCCAGATTGTATTACTTGCTGAATTAGAGATAATGAATTAAACCTTATTCTATGACCATTACCTTACAGTTCAGCTCTCCGGTCAGTAATAGGAATTTCAGACTTTCTCAGAACTGTACTAATTAACTAACATTAATTATATTTTTGGCTCCTATCATTTTTACTTCCACCATCAAACCTTTCATGACCCACCTTTGATTCCAGCAAGGAGGAATATTAAAGGCTAAATCTTAATTTTAAAAACTATGCTTGTGTATAGAAAGATCTGTCTATGGCGCTTTCTCTTGCATGAATCCTGAATAGATGTGTTTTTGTCTATTGCATTGATAAGGGCAGGGCGAGGGGGAGGGAGAGGGGAGGGACTTGTTACAATTTAGTAATTGACCTCCCTAACCAGCACATGCTCAGAATATAGCAGGTTAACTGCAAACCCTGCTCCTCCATAGATGTAAATGTCCCTCTCACACACACAACTCACAAAGTAACTGGGATGCCTCTTTGGAAAAACAGAGGCATCACATTTATTTTTCTCATTAAAATCTAGCTTTATGGGCCTTTCCCTGGCTGATCATGTTCTTTGTTTTTCAGATATATACATATTTAATAATCATACATTGGCCCTTTAAATAAAAGTGTGTATAACTTAAGAGTGAAAAGTATTTCAGGCTCTACAATTGAAACCGAGATTTGGACCGCAGATTATTATGGAAGGAATAATGAGAGCTATCTGAGCCTATCTGTAAATGTAACCCCTAAAATGCAGCAGTTGCATATCCTGATATTCTGAACTGCACAGTACTGTAGTATGCATAGTTAATGGTTGGTGAGTTAAATAATTGTTTTTTAGCACTTGTTAATAAAATAATGTTTAGATAGGCAGGTACTTAGGTCATTTATATTAAAACAGGCAACTTGCTCAGCCAACTTCCTTTGAAGCATTGGAGTCTATATCCTTCTTCCTTGTAATAGCTACACTTCAATGTATAATATTTTATTTTTCCTATGCAGGCTTTCTTCCAATTTGTTTGTTGAATAAGCTGCACAAGTCTTAAAAAATCACTCAAAGTTAATGATTTGTAAAGTAAATTCTCATACGTAAGTTTCAATTATGTTTCTAAGACCACTTGGATCCCGGGGCCATATTAATTCTAGTGTTTGTTTAGTTATTTTCTGCGGGGAATATACATAAGCCCACAGCTTTTCCTTCCCACTTTCTTAAACTTTTGTTCATTACAAACATGAGTTCTTATTAATAAAAGGTTTCAACCAGATTATAGAGATTCTGTGGGTTCATATTTTATTTTGCTGTACAACCACGAGTGGATTAACTGATCCACAAGCATTTTTAGGAGGTCCATGGAATAACTGGCATTATAAAACAATATGACAAATAATAAACAAATATAAGTATAAATATGAGATACAGACGTGTCTATATATTACATTTTATTGTTTATAAGTGTACATTATAAATTAGATTGTGAGTTTGTGAGTTTTCAATCTTGTGTCAGCCTTGGAAACAAGCTCTATGTACATTTGCTTTTATGCTCAAAAACAGGGCCTTCCATTCATTACAAGGTGTTTAATTTGTTTTCTGCTATGTACTCAACTCCTGTACAGCGCTACGGAACATGTTGGCGCGATATAAATAAAGATAATAATAATAATAATACATTCTGAAGGCTGTGTGGTGAACCCTTTCCCGGTCAGGATATTTAATCCTGTGACTATGACCCCCAATTTCCACCATAACATTTAAACAAAACATCTATCTGATTTAGGATCACTGTCTACACTTCCACACTTAGCAAACGTTCCTTACAAGCAGGGGCATAGGAACTGGGGGGATGGGGGGACTAATCCCCCAGATTAAATGAATAGGGGACATACAAAATAGCAAAAGCTTTCCCATGAAAGCTTTGACCCATAATATATTATATATATATATATATATATATATATATATATATATATATATATATATACAAAATAATATATATATATACATATATATATATATACAAAGAAATAAAAAAATAGTTTTTGAGGGGTACTGCAGCAATGGGCTCCCCCCAGAGCAGCACACAGAGCGCACCTAGATCCACCATGCTTCTTGTCCTGGGGGTAGATTTGAATTATCCCCAACAGATTTTTAGGGGCTCCTCCACCAATGCTTACAAGGACACTACTGTGGATATATTAGAGAACCCCAAATTTGGATTGTACTGAACCAACACCATGCTCAGCCATGAGAGACCAGAAATCAGAAACCAGAAAGGTTTCAGACATTTTAACCACAGTTTTTATTGAAGCACTTACAATAGTGATAGTACTTCTGAAAGCTAAGATGGTAGAGTTTACTGCAATGTGCTGAAAACAACACTTATATCTCAATTCAACTTCTGGGAAGGATAAAGATAAAACTCAATTTTTCAACAAAAAAAAAACAAAGCTGTAGGGACTCTCATAGACCCATGCTCTCCAAGCTGAAAGTGCCAGAATGACCTTGTGGTTCACCCTGAGCAGTGGAGAGATGAAGGCCACGACTTAAGGGAGCAGGATCATTTTATTTAGCAAGTACAGATACTAGTGGATAGGTAAGACCTTGGGACTTTGGATTCCAGGAAACCGCTCTTTCACTTCCAAATGTATAATTATGAAGGCTTTAAGTTAACAACTAACAAGGCCCTATATTTTATGGGTTCTGATAAGCATGTAAGGACAGTCAGAAATGTCAACCGAACACGAATGTCATTTTTCTTTTTCTCAGTTTTTCTTTTTTTCTAAAGGTTTTGTTTTTTCCTTTTTTGATTTTTCTTTTGTTGGCCAAGATATTTTTTTAAATTTTAGCTGTAACATTTATGCCTCAATGGAGCTACCCTCATGTTACTGAACTTGAGGAGTAATACGCAGTTTGACATTTCTCTCTGTCAGAATGAATGTGATATGTGCACAACCTTTGTCTTGTGTTTTATCCCTAGGTGGACATTGGAGGGTGCCCATGTTACTGACAATAATCAGTGCATAATATACTACCTCCATAAAGAACATTTTTTATAGCAATTTTTTTTTTGCGATAATAGTAGGTCTCATGTTTTATGTACTATGTTTTTGTTTTTTCCTCGTTGGATAAATACTATCAAAATGTGACATATATATCAAGGCCCATCCCCAACTCAAGTGACGGCCATGGTGCAAAGTGATAGAGAATTGGGAAAACCTTGTCAAGATATTTCTAGGACTCCAAGAAGGGAAAATAATAAAAGATGGATTAAATTATGAGCTGAAAATTTCAGAGCTTTATTAGTAAAAATATATTAACAGCAATATAACTAGTAGTTTCTTCTTTAGTGTACAATCTGTTACAGGATAAATCAAATAATAAAGTTTTACCACTAATAGAGATGCAATGTAGTAGTATTGAAACTATCCTAATGACACGTTTTGCTGCTTCTGCAGGAGAAAAAAAAAAGGTTGCTTATGCATTTTACATCACATATTATAATTGTCTAACTACGAGACGTCGTCACGCTGCGTTGCGCAGTGCGTACGACTTTGCGATGAGCGCCGCAGGCGCTCATCGCTCGGCGAGCCTCGCGCAGCGAGGCGAGCCGTTAAACCGCTCTGTTGCGTAGTGCGTACGACTTTGCGATGAGCGCCGCACTTTGGCAATGAGCGCCACAGGCGCTCATTGCAGGCGAGCCTCGCGTAGCGAGGCGAGCCGTTATATCGTAGCACCATTACAACGTAGCACTTTGGCAATGAGCGCCGCAGGCGCTCATTGCAGGCGAGCCTCGCGTAGCGAGGCGAGCCGTTACATCGTAGCAATTAGAAAAAAAAATACGAGGTGAAAAAAATTACGAGATAAGCGGCGGAAGAAAAACACTAAAAAAAAACACTAAATACACACAAAAAAATAAATAAAGGTCACTTACAGCATGGGGAACCAGGCAGGACGTCTGGAAGTGAGTTGGAGCTGCAATTTAGATCGATTTAGCCGAGTTACAAAGATCGAAAATCGGCTAAGCGAGAAAAAAATGGCCCAAAAAAAAATGAAAACGAGGCTATACTACTACGAACTGCGTAAAACACCGCCACAGACGTATGTGTTAGAAAAACAACGAGATAAAGGATGCGGATTAACCGCACAATGAGTAAAAAGACAGTAACGAGTATATTTTACGAAAACGAGATTACCGATTTACGCATTAACACAGATTTCCCGCCTTTGTCTCGCGCCACATAGAATTTCCCGCCGAAAACAACGCATTTGGCTCGCGCAACTGCGGATTTCCCGCCTAAAACATTGGTCACAAAGCCTATATATAGGGCACATTTCACACAGGACTGACACTTTCTCCTCAGGTGATGACAGTCTGACTGGATGTTTTCGGATGCCGGGAAATCGCAATAGATTGTTAGCTCTTCAGTATACTACTTCAGCATTGTTATATTAAAAAAGGTAAATATATTATTTCTAATTATTAATTAATAAATTGGTAATTACTTAATAAATAATAGATAATAAAGTTAATTAATATAAAAATAATATTGTGCCTATTATTTATAATTAGTAATTAATAAATTGGTACTTAATTAATAAATAATAGAGAAGAAATTTAAGTCATAGAAAAATATTAGTGTGCCTATTTAAAATTATTAATTAATAAATTGGTAGTAATTAATAGAAAAATAATATTGTGCTTACCTGTGTGAAAGAATTGTTAATAACATTCATAATGTACATTATTAATTAATAATTAAGAATTGTTAATAACATTTATAATGTACATTATTAATTAATAATTAATTATTAATATCAAAATTAAGAAGATCAATAAAAAAATATTTTTTAGTAATTAATTATTAATGTACATTAATTTTACAATTATTTGGTTATATGTCATGATTACCTGTGTGAAACAATTGTTAATAACATTCATAATGTACATTAATTAATTAGGGACACATTAATTCATTAATTATTAATGTACATTAATTTAAGAACTATTTTGTGTTATGTCGTGATTACCTGTGGGTAAGAATTGTAATTAACTTTCATAATCTATCATTAATAATCATTAATTTGAACAAAGGTTAAGAATGTGCAATATTTTGTATAAAATAAACCAAAAATAAAAAATAAAGCCGATATACTCATGCTTAGATGTTAATGTTAGATTGAGTCACACATTAGTTGAATATTAATGAACATTAATTGATTATTAGTTAATTAGTAATGTACATTTTTTTAAGAAGTCATTTGTAACATACTCATTTTAAAATAACAGTAAAAAAAAAAGCCTACATGCTGATGTGTTGAGGTTATATTTAGTCAGACATTAATTTAAGATTAAGATATATTCATTGATTCCTATTGAAAAAATAACAGTAAGATTGAGTGTATGTTTAGAATCTATGCTTACATATGTGTGTTCATGCTGATTTATTGATATTTTTTTTTTGTCAGGTTTTTAATGTATGCAAAAATAGTTATGTTAAGCCTCATTGATTAAGTAACATATTATACATCAATTACTATTTTGTATAATTGCAGGGAAATCTACGTGAATGACCAGAGATAGTGACGTTTCAACACATTGAACAGCATAAGGATCATTTGGACAGGTACAGAAATTAAATTATGAGGTTTTTAATGTAGCCGAATATATGTCTGTTGATGTTCATTTAATGATATTGATGAAGCAAAAGTTTACAAATATTATCTATTTGATTTTACAGTTTATTCAGATCTGCAAGGGAATAAACAGACAGCGTGACGTTTGCAGCCTTGGAACAACATCAACATCATCCTCACAGGTATAACATTTAATTTTGTAGTGATGCATACAAGAAGGCTATAAATTATATATTTGGTGTAAATTTTAATTTGTGGAAAATAGAGAGTACTTATTGAGTCATTCAATGTATGATATTTACTAAAAAAATGAAAAATCATGAAAAGACAATAATAATTAATAATAATATTTCAAGAAAATAAGAAGCTTACAACACTTGCAAAAAAAATTAATTGATGGTATGCTGTGAATTCAATCAAGAAGGAATGTAATTGAAGGATTAATAATATAAAGATAGATATGTGCAGCTATTTCCGATTTCATATATGTCAATAAAATACTTTAAAAAATGGTTTCATTTCTTTCAGTCTAAAGTGCAACAATTGAAAATGTTTTATTAGTTTATTTATCTACTTTCATCGAATAGTACAAAAAGGAAAAAAAATGTAGACAAAACAAAGAATAAACAATAATTGCATTTCTATTTACAATTACAGATTAACATGGCGGACAATGGAGAAGACAAAGTTGAACGCAAAAGAAGATTGGCAAGGGAAAGGAAGCAAAGGTGGAGAGATGCTCAGACACCGGAGACTTCACAACGCTTGCGAGAAGAAGATCGACAGAGACTTTTAAATAAAAGAAAGATGAGTAAGAATGCCGCAAGTGAGTGTGTTGGGGCTTCCAAGAAACGTAAAAGTAAACAAAAACATCTCTCTGAACCATTGTGCAATGATTCTATTTTGCAGAATGACTTGAATGTAGACACACAAGAAAAAAATGTACATATAGAATGTGGGTCTGATATTTATGTTGAAGAAATGCATGATAATGTGTTTACTACTGCAGTAGAAGTAGATACTCATTATTGTGGATTACTTAATGTGGTTTGTCAGTTTTGTGGGGCCTATCATTTTATAAAGGAAAGACCTTATGACGGAAATTTCATTAGTTGCTGTCAGAAAGGAAAGGTCAAACTTCCAGTAAGACACCCATTTCCATATTATTTAGAATGCATTATGAGTGATCCAACATTTCCAAATTATAATAATTTTAAACAAAACATAAGGTCTTATAACAGTGCAATTTCATATGCTTCAATGGGTGCAACATTAGCAGAAAATGTACCAGGACATGGTCCTTATTGTTTCAGAGTTCAAGGTCAAATATACCACAGAACTTCGCATTTACACCCACAAGAAGGACAGCAAAGGAAATTTGCACAGTTATATGTGTTAGATACGATGGAAGCTGTGGAACAAAGAATGACACTTCCAGAAAATAGACAGTGTTTGCGCATAGTCTTTGAACAGCTGGATAAAATTATGAAAAAAAAACCATATAGTCAAGCATACAAACAATTAGCACAGCTTGAAAAAGAACAACAGGAACATGCTCAAAGACATCAATTGCCTACACCAAGAGTCAATATGGTGTTAAAAAGAGATCGCAACACTGATCAGAGAAGATATAATTTACCTACTGTAAATGAGGTTGCCATGGTGTTTAAAAATGAAGATGGTGAACCACCTTTTCAGCGGGATATTAGAATATATCCACGCAATGAAGAACAACCATTTATTAATATCAATATATTAAGCTGTAATTTAGATCCAATGACATATCCCATTTTCTTTCCAAATGGGGAACCAGGATGGGAACCAAAATTAAAATTGGAAAGTTATCCCAATACTAAACTTCGTATTCGATCTAATATTTCCATGCTGGAATATAAAGTGGCACAAACTGCTATCCGTGATTGTTTTAATCCAATTTTACATGGAGGAAAACTCACTCAACAATGGATTATTGATTCATATTTACAAGTTGAAGCCAATAATCTAAATTTTATTAAATATCAACAAAATAAATTACGAGTAGAACAGCATTGTGGATTAATGGATTATGTGGCAGATTTAGCTGCCAACAGAGACATTCCAGCTGGAAGAGCAATTATTTTGCCATCCTCTTTCCAAGGATCTCCTCGCAATATGCGAGAAAGGTATAATGATGCCATGGCTATTGTTACTAAATTTGGAAAACCAGATTTATTTATTACATTCACCTGTAATCCACAATGGCCAGAGATCAAGGAGAATTTGAATTTGGCACAAACTACTTCTGACCGACCAGATTTAGTGGCAAGAGTATTTAAAATCAAACTCAATTCATTAATTCATTACATCACTAAAGCACATTTATTTGGACAATGTGTGGCTTCTGTTTACACCATTGAATTTCAAAAAAGAGGATTGCCACATGCTCACATACTTTTAATACTGCAGGAAAAAGACAAGTTAAAAACTGCAGAGAGAGTGGATTCAGTAATTTCGGCACAATTGCCAGACCAAGAAATATATACAAAACTTTGGGAGATTGTTACACATAGAATGATTCATGGCCCATGTGGAGAGATGAATCCGAATTCACCATGTATGGAAAATAAAAAATGTACTAAAGAATTTCCAAAACAATTTCAAATGCAAACTTATGCAAATTGTGATGGATATCCTTTGTATAAAAGAACACAAGGACAAACAGCTATTATCCGGGGCCAAAAGGTTGATAATAGATTTGTCGTTCCATACAATCCACATTTGCTCATGAAGTACAATGCACACATCAATGTGGAAGCTTGCACTTCGATTAAATCAATTAAGTATGTGTATAAATATATATACAAAGGATATGATGCAGCTACTGTTGTTGTACAAGGTGCTGGAAATGAAAACGAAAATCCAATTTTACATGATGAACTTTCAAATTATTTAGATGCTCGGTATGTGAGTGCTCCGGAAGCAATGTGGCGCCTTTTGAAATTTGAGATGCATGATCGATCACATGCTATCTATCGTTTAGCTGTACATTTGCCTCAAAGTCAGATGGTTTGCTTTACTGAAGGAAATGAAAGAACTGCATTATATCAAAGTGAAGACAGAGATACTACGCTTACTGCGGGGTTTAAATTAAACTGTCAGGATACGCATGCTAGACAATTTTTATACATAGAGATACCATATCACTATGTATTTGTAAATGGTCTATGGCGACTACGAAAAAGAGATACCCATAAAATCATACCACGAATTTATACCGTCAGTCCAAGGGACATTGAACGTTTCAGCTTAAGATTACTTCTGTTACATGTTCCCGGTGCACAGAGTTTTGAGCATTTACGTACAGTGAATGACATAGTTTATGAGACATTCCTATTAGCTGCAAGACATCAAAATTTCATAGCTGATGATACAGAATGGGAGAGGTGTCTGGAAGAAGCAGCACTATGTCAAATGCCTAAGCAAATGAGACAACAATTTGCATTCATTTGTATATTTTGCAATGTACCTGATGCTTTCACTTTGTGGGAAACATTTAAATTAAACATGTCAGAAGATTTCTTGAAACGTTACAGAGAACCAATAGCTCTGTTAAAAACATTGTTGGAAATCCAAGAAATATTGTTGGCTCATGGATTAAATTGTGCAAGTTTTAATTTACCAGATCCAGGACTTATAGATGACATCAATTTTGATGATTATGACACTGAGCTTGAAAAACAAAAAACCCAAGAAAAACTGGCAACTTTAAATAATTTACAGTTAGAAGCATTTCATGCCATCACAAATGCTACAGATGATGAAATGGTCAAAGACCGGTATTTCTATCTAGACGGACCAGGTGGATCAGGAAAAACTTATCTGTACAATTGTTTGATGAGTTATATTCGATCACAGGATCAGATAGCTTTGCCATTTGCAACAACTGGAATTGCTGCACTTTTGTTAGATGGTGGTAGAACTGTGCATAGTGGATTTAAGCTGCCAGTTCCCATTTTGGAAACATCAGTCTCAGATATTCGACTCAATTCCATACAAGCAAAAAAATTCAAACTAACTAAACTAATTATTATAGACGAGGCAACAATGATGTCATGTCATGCACTGCAATGTATTGACAGATTCTTAAAAGAAGTGATGGATAATAAGTTGCCATTTGGTGGAAAGGTGATGCTGTTAGGAGGTCGATTTTAGGCAAACATTACCTGTTGTGCCACACGGAAATAGAACAGAGATCATTGAAACATGTATCAAGACCAGTAAACTGTGGCAAATATTTACACATCTCAAATTAGAATTAAATATGAGATCTGAAGGCCAAAATGAATTCAATGACTGGCTCATTAAAATCGGAGATGGAAAACATCCAGAAATACAGCATTTACCAAATGATACCATTGAAATTCCATCAGAAATGGTTTGCAATGAATCACTCATATCAGCCATATTCCTAAACACTCTTAATAATGAGGATTACACAGACATTGCAAACAAAGTAATATTAACATCAAAAAATATCGATGCCTTGAATGTAAATAACGAAATTTTAAAATACATCAATGCACCACAAAATAATTATTACAGTGCAGATTCGATTCTGTCAGATGATAAAGACAGTGAATCGAATTTTACTATCGAATTTATTAATTCGTTAACACCATCTGGAATGCCCCCACATATTTTACAATTGAAAAAAGGTGCAATTGTTATGTTATTGCGAAATATGAATCCAAAAAAAGGACTTTGTAATGGGACCCGATTAATTGTGCATGAGTTAAAAGATCATTTTATACATGCAGAAATTATAACTGGGACCCATAAAGGTGAACGAGTTTTTATACCAAGAATTGATTTAGCTCCAAGTGAGAATGGTTTGCCCTTTGTCCTTCAACGGAGACAATTTCCAGTTATCATGGCATTTGCTATGACCATTAATAAATCCCAAGGACAAACTTTTAAGTCAGTTGGGATTTTTTTAAAGGAACCAGTTTTTGCACATGGACAACTCTATGTGGCTTTTTCAAGGTGCACTAATCCAAAAGAAATTAAAGTGCATGTTGAAGAAAACGAAACTCAAGGTCATTTATTGGACGATGGATGTGTTTACACCAAAAACATTGTCTACTATGAGGTGTTGGAAAGATAGTGGACAATGGTTTCATTTTACTGCCAACATTTTATGGGACTCAATATGATTGCACAAAAACAATATTTCAAGTAAAACATCTAAATAATGGACAAAAAAAGATAGAGAACAGTGGTTTGACTTCCAGTACTAAATTAAAGTACTCTGGGACTCTTTAAACAGGGGACCACTATTTCAATTATGAAAATATATCTGATATTTGCAGAATGGACTAAATAAAAAAAAAAAACAACAGTAAAATATCCTGAAACAGATTGGAATGGGTTCAAAGTTTTATATTTACATGATTGGCCCCACAAAAACAATTCACTGATTTTTCCATAATTTACAAAAGTTAAATGTTATTGTTTGAAGTTACAATTTAAAATGTTAAATATGTGTTTTTGGAATGTTTACAAAAGTTGGGTAAATATATATGTTGTATAGTCAAATATGTATTGTTACTATAAAGTTTAAGTATTTAGTAAGAATTTGAAATGTATTATTTAAAGACAATGGGCCTCATTCAATTGCGATTTGGTCAATTGAATAAGGCTCTAAATAAGCACATAACATATTTTTTTTATAGAAGTTTTTAGTTAGTGAAAAACTTGCTTTTGGATAGATGCTTACTAACTAAAAACTTCTTTAAAAAAAAATATGTTATGTGCTTATTTAGAGCCTTATTCAATTAGCCAAATCGCAATTGAATGAGGGCCAAAGTATTGATTCAGGGAGAAATCCGATCGCCAGTTAATGGGGTCAGGAAGGAATTCATTTTTTTCCCTCTTTGATACAATTGGACAAGTTTCAATAGGGTTTTTTTATTGTTTGCCTTCCTCTGGATTCAATGCTAATTTAGTTTAACAACAGTTTAACAAATATGTTACAAATGAGAAAAAGTATGTTATTGTTAAAACAATTTAATTACTGTAAGTTAATATAATCTGCAGTTACTCAGTGATAAATATGTATTGAAAAGTGTTAGTATTGGTAACAAAATTTTGCACAAATGTTTCATATACAAGTTGCATGTTACAAAGTTTAATGTTTGGGAAATATAAGTTGAAAGTTAAAAAAATAAAAAGTTAAAAATAATTATGTGTTTTTATTTTTAGAAAAAAAAAAGGGACAAATGTAGCTGACTCATTTGGAGATGCAAACAAATTTCACAACATTTAAATTTTATTGACCGTCATTTTTTGACGGGCAAGTCGCTAGTGTCAATATATTTTACTAGTCCATGCATGACTTGCATTACTGACTTAATTGGTTCTGTTTTATATAGCATCTCTAGTTCATTATAGAGTTATGCATATGTAAAATGTAATTTACAGTTAGGATGGAGTTTAGGATAGGTGTGTATGATAAGAGGATGTCTGATGGAAAGATATAAGGAAATTCTTGAATGACAGATCTTAAATGTTTGTATTTTTGTTTTTATTTTTGTTACACTTGCCTAACCCAGAAGAAGAAGAAAAGACAAAGAGAGTAACAAAGATGCCACAAGCAGTCATGATGTATCATGAGAGAAAGTATCTACCAAGTATCTATCCTGATGACAACAGATAATGAAGAACCAGATACAGAGTTTGCTGACCAAAAGACAAAGCGCAGACAAAAGTCTTGCTGTGATTCTGCACCCAAGAAAAAGGGTAAAGGCCAAATTCTTGTTTATTAATTTGGGAATACGCACATGCATTTATCTGCTGGCAAGAAAAACATGCAAAGATCTGTGAGAAATTCACATACTTCTGTGCCTCGACATCTGCACATGATTGACAATTGCATTGACCAGAGGATCTTGTTATCCAGAAGCAATCTGCCTGTTTTTTTATTTTTATTTTTATTGTATGACCACAGAGGGGTCTGGCCTAGTGTGATGTGTAAGACTGGGTTTGTATGAAGATTGTCTGAGCCTATGTTTTCATTGTTTTGTCATTTTTCACATTCTCAACTCTTTTCTAGTTCTGTCTTCCTTGTGTACTGTCATTTGGCTTCTAACACTTATGCATCTTGTTCTGTCAACTTGCTAGGATCTAGTATGTACTAACATCTGAAAAGGGAGAGCAACTATGGAAAGAAGATGTTATCTTGCAAAAAGTCTGGGTAGAAGGTAATATCAGTGCAAAATTATATTTTAAGATGTGTTTCTGCAATGATGTTTTATTGTTCTATCATCTCAATGCCTATTATGAACAAGACAATGAGTATAAGGGAAGTTGGCTAAAATCTGTGCCACATCCCTCACTTGGCCACAAGCATTACCCTTAGCACTAATGCACACGAGGAACTCAGTAAATAGAGAAACACACCTAGCTCCTCATAAGATAGTTATGGGTAGACCCATGGAAACTCTATTCATTAGATCTAATGATTCACAGGGCTTAGATGCTTTATCTGATGAATTGTGCAATTATGTCAAAGACCTGGTAACTCTGTCTAACAACCCCATTAAATTCCCCTAACATGTAAAACCATAGCAGATAACGGAGCCCACAAGACTTATGGCTATTAAATAGGCCTCTTAAAGCTACCCGCAAACGAACTGCGGGGTTACTAATGGAAAAACCCTACAGGATGTCAAAATCTGAACTCTGTTGCTGCAAAACTTTTGATCTGTCAAGCCCGTAACTGTTACTTTCGAAAATCTCTATTACATTGCTATGGTTCCTAAAGACACCCTGGCGTTCAAGCCAGTAACCCGCAAGTGGAGGCAAAAATATTACAGCTTCCAAATAGGACCCACAAAGGGTTTTATAGACAATTTCTCAACACTGTAAAAGACAATATAAATACACCACTAGACTTTAAAATATGGGGAAAGCATAGAAATGCATTACAATTACTTCCGCAATAATCACCAAATAATAAAATAGGCATTTCAAAATATATTATTTCATTGTATGTTGGAATGGTCACGCATATGCCAATATGAAAAGCCATGCTGCAACATACATAAAGCAATTAAAGACACACTACCTGATTAAATAGCAACAAAAATACATGAAACTGATTAAATATTAACCCTTCCTCACTCACAGAGGCTCTAATGTGGATCCTGTAATATATATATGATTGCAGATACATCTTGCTCATCACATCTACATTGGGGAAACAAATAGTGGACAAATTACACCACCACATCACATATATCAAGGACATGGGGAACATTGTATTATTTGTTGTTCAGTCCTTTAGTCATGTCTGACTCTATGTGACCCTATGGACTGCAGCACATTTATCTGGGTCTCTGCCTGTGCTGTTCCACAAGGTTTGCATGCCAAAGATACTGGAGTGGGTTGCCAGCTCCTTCTCTAGTGGACTGTGATTTGTCTGATCCACAGCTTACTGTTTTTTATAAGCTTGAGTGTATGGACTTTTTGTCATAATCTAATCTAATCATAATGAAAAATAGTGGGTAAGCATTTTGTACTTTCAGCAAGCTGTATGCGTTGTTCCACAGCCTCGTTTGCATCGAGTACATATAGTTGGGCAAATTCCTCTCAAATTTCTCTCTTCAATCTTTGCTCTCCTTCCTCAGGGTGTAAATGTGAAGCACGGTGGTAAATTTGCCGTTGTACTTTAAAGCAGTAAGGGCAATGTCCTGCAACATTCTCATCTAATTTTTCCACCATAGATGCAAAAGAAATGGCACAATTAGAATATTGTATATTTTGTTTAAAGTTTTTGTAATTTGGGAAAATTGGGTTACTCTATACTTTTTAAATATGTGGGGAATTCTTCTCTTTCTGGAAGTTTTACTTTTCCCTTTTGACAGCAACTAATGAACTTACCATCTCCTGGTCTATTATTTAAAAAACGATAAGCCCCACAAAAGCACATTCAACATACCACAATTGTAAGGCTCTACAGTTCTATCACTAAATAATGGACTATCCTGTGAAGCAAACTCAACATTACAATCTATATCTACATTATTATCATTTGCATATTGTTCACATCTTTCTTGAACAATATTTGTGTGTTTCCTATCTCTCCTATGCAAACTTTTTTGATCAACAGTGTGTTTTTTCTTGTAAATTTGGTCACGCTCTTGTTCTCGTACTCTTTTCTTAGTGTCCTCTGATTGTTTTTCTCTCCATATTTGTTTTCATTCCCTGTCCAGACGTTGTTGATATTGCTTGCTGGTTTCTGGCTTCTCATCTATTTGAATCTGTAATTATAAATGTTAATGTTTATTTTCCATGTAACAATGATGTTAATGAGCCATTTGTATGTGAAGTAATCATTTAATGTAGCTTACCTGTTCAAGTTCCTTTTCCACTGTTGTCAATGCAGCGTGTCTTTTCTTATAAATTCTGTCACCCTATTTTCTTGGTGTACTCTGACTGTTTCTCTCTCCATCTTTGTTTTCGTTCCCTGTCCATAAGTTGTTTTGCTTCCTTCCTGGTTTCGGTCTTTTCAGCCATTGTAATCTGTACTGTAAAATTTAAATGTTTGTTTTAAACCTACAGATTATTCTAAAGAACCATTTTATCTTCTGTAATCATTGTATTTAACTTAGCTCAAGTTGTAATTGATTAAGATATGCCAGTTATTTTTTAAATTTTCTAATTTTTTTCTTGAAATCAGTGTAAGGCAATTTTTTTTAATGTAATGTAATTAAGATTGGTAGTTATATCTAAACAGCAGTCGTGTACATAAATGTACTAAAATTGGTAGTTATGTGTAAACAGCAGTAGTGTACATGAATGTCCTTTTTTTAAGGAAGTGTTTAAATTAACCTTGTTTTCATTCTCTAAATATGCAATAATTAAAAGCTTCAGGATATTCATAATAATGATTGTTATGTGAACAGAATCAGCCACATTAATTTCTGCTCTTAAAACTAATGATGTCTAATTATGAATTTATGGGCTACATGAATTAAATATACTGTACCTGTTAGTTGTAAGTTAACTCTATGTACAGAAACCGTCAGTGCAGCTATCTTCTGTGCCCCAGTGAAATTGACAGACACCTGTAAAGTATGAAAGAAAATTATCAGTATATATTATTATATTTTTTTTTTTCTTCAAATTTACATATATGACCACTAAGCCACATACAGCTTATAATGTGTTTTTGCATTTACACACTCTAAAATTATGAAATTAAGTAATGATTCACTATTTTTTCTCAAGGTATTAGTTTACATTTTATGAAATGAAATACCAAAAGACCTCCAAATGTGTTTTTGCATTAGTGAAGGATATACAATCTAAATTCCTATAACTTATATAATAACTAATATATATTAATGTACTGAAATATACTGTAGCATCTTTATAAATGTATGAAGCATATAAAATCAAATTGCCTATAACGTAATATATCATAAATATGATATCATCAATTAATGTCATTAAATATACTGTACCTTGTCCTTCTAAGTTGATGTATTTATGCCACTGCAGGCAAATTCCATGTCAGTGTCAAATTTTCAGCCAGCTGCAAAGTGTAAAATCATATTTCAGTAATTACGATATGTTATCGTGTACAAACATATACAGCTTACAATGTGTTAAATTACATCAGGCTAAAATATAATATGTCAACTTTCTTGTTTGTTTTTGTTAATAAATCAATTAATAAATCAATTACTAATAAGTCTTTACGTGTTATCTTTGTATGTATTTTTTTTAAAACATAAAGAGGTAACTTCTCATTTCCTCCATTACTTCATCCTAAAATGTACTATTTAGCCTAATTATTATTTTTTTGTTTTCAATTAATCAATTAATAAAATAATCAATAATAATATGTTAACATAATTTAATATTGAATCAATATTACATCAAGTAATTTAATGAAATATAGTGTAACTGGTCCTTCTAAGTTTGTGTGTTTAAATTCATGCACATGTGGCAGTCTGTCAATAAACAGCCACAGCAGACAAATTCTGTGTGACTGTCAAATTGACAGACACCTGCAAAGTTTTAAAATCATATTTCAGTAATGACTATCAGCCTTATTAAATTGTGATTCTGCAAATTTAAAAGGGCTCTATTTAAGCACACAGCATATATATATATTACAGAAGTTTTTAGTTAGTGAACTTCTATCCAAAAGCAACGTCTTCACTAACTAAAAACTGCTGTAAAAAAAATATGCTCTGTGCTTATATAGAGCCCTTTTAAAATTGTCCGGATCGCAATTCAATAAGGCTGTATATGTTACACAATACAAACATATACAGCTTACAATGTTTTAAACAACGTCAGCCTAAAATATGATATGTGTTTTTTTTAGTTTTGCTAATAAATCAATTAATAAATTAATGAATAATAAGCCCTGACCTCCTGTGTTTCTATTGTCTTTTATAAAACCCATCAAGACGTAACTTAACATGTTTAAAATTATGTAAATGTACTATTTAGTATAACGTTTGTATTTTTTTTTTACAATGAATCAATTAATAAATAATAATACTTTACCTAGTATCTTTCAATGTATTTGTTCAAAATCATCAAGAGGTAACAAAGTAATACAGTTCACTGAGACAGGAATGATCTCATAACAACCAATACTTTCTACTAAATTTAGGGTTCTGTGAGGCAAATTTGGACTAATTATTTATGCATTCACAGTATGCATTTTATAATAGTTATACTCCACTGGCTACTTTGTGTAAAAATCACATCACCCTTCCATAACTACTGTAGCTTCATTCACAAGACACAAGTCTGTTTTACACGTCCATACCAACTTCTGTGTGCCACTTTCCTACTTCCACAATTATGTCCTATATGTGACCCTTGCTGGATCTTATTGAGATCTTCATGTTACACCTAGCTGGCATGCTAGCTTGCTTAAGACTTATGTTGTCTTTAATATTGTGTATTGAAGAAACCACTCATTAAAGGACAGTTTATTGTTAGCACGTGTGGAAAGAAAAAGTGTGTAGGTGATTGTAGCACCTTAATAGGTACTTTAGTGAAAACATTAAATGTGACTCGGTATTCACTCAGGAAATGGAAAATGTGTGTGATAATCTCTCTGTAGCTTCAGGAAATTATAAGACCCACAACTACACGTAAAGCATGCAGCAGGATCTCAATGGAATCACTATGGTTGTTCATCTCACTCGTGTCTCAATACCTCCATATTACTCCCAAGTCTGGCTTTCTATAGCAAGAGATACAAGATAATAAAAATAACAAATCATAATAACCCAACCTATCAACCATTCCTAAATTAGGGTGATCTAATTCTAAATTTGTTTGTGTCCCTAACAGAGATAAACAAATTAAAACAAGAGTTAAACAAATAACTGACCAATGGTGTTATCCTACTAAATGTATTATTTGCAGTACTAAATATATTCATATCAGTATTGTATATTTACATTTATATTCATGTAGCTCCAGAATGTTCTAGTTCTGAAACTATATGAATACTTGGTGAGGTTCCATTGTGTGCCACACCTCCTTCAGGAAAATAAACAATGTTTTAAAAAAATAAAAAAAAAATAAAAAAAAAAATAATCCGGATTGAATGATTCCTTTATAGTTTAAAAACAGTCTGTCCCATTTCTTATTCCCCACTTAGAGAGCGAATTCATTTCCAAATAATGAGCTCTCTTAAATAAGTCCCATTATTATGATGACAGATTGAAAGTACCATCAAAAGAAAGGATACCATGCAATCTGTATAAAAATATTTTAAACACTTGCTGCCATTACAAAAAAAAAAAAATGAATGAGGCTTAAAAAAAAAACAAAATAAGAGTGTGTATAACTGCTTCTCAAAAATCACAGTTAAAATGCTCACTTCCATGTACAGTCCTCGTGGCAACAGTTAAAAAAAAGTAAGATTTATTCAGCAAAAAAAAAAAAATGTTAGCTGACAGTGCAGGCATTTTAAAATCTGTGTAAAAATAATACACAAAAACTATAATTTAGAATTTGTCCCACCCACACTGTATTTAAAAAAATAATAATAAAAAATAAAATAAAATATATATATATAGAGAGGCTTGTCCTTAAAAATAAAAAAATAAAAGCAAAGGTCCTCTATTATATATTTAGAAAAATCCTGTAGAAGAAATTAGTAAAGGTCATTTACAGAATCTCCTTTCCTTCCTTTTTCATTTGCCCATTTCTGTTTTCCTGTAAAAATAAAACTTGATAATCAGTTAGTTTAGGAAAGATTGATAAGTAAATCATTTTATGTACTATAGTTTGATTTACACTGATTCAGTTCTAATCTTAGAGCTTCTAAATTTTTCTTGAACACATCTCTTTCCTGTTTTAGTGTAAAATTCTCAGCCTTGAGCAATTCATTTTGAGATTTCAGAACATGATATGGAATAAATGGAGCATTTGCATTTATTTTAGCTCTACCATTTGCTGTCCACCTGGTGTGATTCTGGCTATTTTCAATCTTCTGTGTCCATCTGTTATTATTGGGCCTTTTGTTTGAATTAGGGGTGAAATTTAACATGTTTTTACAGTTTCTGAAAACATGACCTAATTGTCCACAAGAATAGCAAGAAATACTATTTGCCTTAGAAACCAAATTTGTCTGGGGTGGGGTGGTCTTAACTACACAAATTTTACCATTATTCCTATTTCTCTCTCTTAAAAGGCTCTCTGCTCTCTTTAGGTAGTTTAACACTTTTAAGAAGTGATTGTTGGCAGGTACTGTCAACCCAACAATATTTATAATTTCAGGCAGACATCTTTTTAGTAAGGCCTTCTTATAAATTTGATCATTCTGATTAGCCTCAGTATCAGAAGGGAGTTGAGTTTATACACTATGAATAATCTATCACTATACTCTTGTATTGATTCTCCCATCTTCTGAGTACAATTACCAAACACAGAATGATGATCCAATTCATTTAAACCCAGTACATTTAAAATCTCTTTAACCAAATGCTCTTTAGATCTCGGCTCTACAAAAACATCAGAAGGCAAACTGGATTTTAAGGATTGATCTAAAGAAGCCATAATCACAGCAAATGCATCAGTCTCAGTTAAATTTGCATTCAATTTTGAAAACATCTCAATTCTTATCATGATTTCAACAGGATCATCATGAAAACCAATACAACTAAGTGTTTTGCTCAGGACCTGAATTTCACCAATAGAAAGAGATCTATGAACAGTAGTTTCAGAAATGACCTGCCCATGTGCTCCTCTCTTGAGCTCAGTAGAAACTGGCGCCATTTTAAAACAATCATCTTTACTTTTCTTTAAAACATTGCAGTCCACTTTCTGGACCTCTGACTCTTTACATTTTGCTAAACATTGACTATAATCAGTGTCATTTTTACTAGAAGTTAAACATCTTATTGCACTTTCTGCATCTAGCAATTTATCCACAAGTTCCTTGTTTTTTCTATGTAGTTGCTCATTTTCTTGCAATGTCTTCTGATTATCTAAACCCAAAGCAGATGCTGTAGTGGCAGTGACCGTAAGGCTTTCCAAAGCAGTATTAAGCTCACACACTTTAGTCTCTAAAGCTTGTTTCTGCACACATAAATGTTTATATTGTTCTGCAATCCAATGTGCAGCAAATATTAAAATTGTTTTCCCTTTTGATTTAGACAATTTCTTGTCATTAATATCTGATGCTACTAGATTCTGGGCGTTTGACCAGGGGTCAGAAGTATTTACCATAGCTCTAATTATAGCATCTGAGTTATCAACATTAGCAATCTTTTTCATTAAACCCTCCATTATTGGATAACAAAACTATACAATTTTAAAAGTGCAGAAAAGCAAAAATATAAGAATAAACAAAATCTGCTTTAGAATCCTGAATCTACCACAGCCAAACGTACCATACAAAAACGTTTCTACAACTTTCTATAACTACAGCACACAATAGGAAAATAGTACATTAATTTATGCAAAATATTATACTTATTAATATGCTTGATTATTACATTAATGTCCTCCTGCCTGGCTCGCCAACTGTAAGAAATTAACTAATAACTAAATAATTAATGTATAATTTCTACAAGTAATAAGTTCTTTTGGACAAATCAATAAACGAACATATGAATAAGTTTATAATTAAAAGATATATTTTACATAAATTAATATACAGTTACACAATGGGTTTTAGACAAAACAGATAACAGACAAGAAGTATTAAGACAATATTTACAAATATAATACTACATTATGTAATATAAAGATACAGGATAATACCCCTTGTGGTCAGTTTTGGAAGTTCATCCTCCATCAGGTTTCTCTTTGGTCAGGACCAGGACCTACTCAGCTGGGCTCATCTGGCACTCTTCTCTCTGGACTGCATGAAAGCTCCTTCAACCTGGGCCAACCGGTACCTCTGCTGGTTGTCTGCTAGTTGCCTGCTGGTTGCCCACTGGTTGCCCACTGGTTCCCTACTGGTTGCCCACTGGTTGCCCTCTTCCAAAGATTCTTGGCTTTTTATATCATATTGTAGCTCATGACCCACCCTCTCTATACGTCATACATGGCTATAAGTTGAAATTAGACTGTTGGTGTCTATACAGGTGGTAACATTACACTCATATGCCCCCACCTAGAGTCTTGTATTCAGCTGTCTACAAATGTACACTTAAGACTTGCTGTTTTTACTGTAAATAAGACATTTGTGATTCTCTGAGTTATTTTGAGCAGGGCTACTCACACCTGTTGTCCTTTCCCACACACAGACTTGGATTTTAGCTAATTACATACACATATAGCTAGCTAATTTATACACATCTATAATATATATATATATAATAATAAAAAGACCTGAGGTATAATGTCTTGATACAAATATACAATTGCTATAAAAAATTATTAACACTAGATTTCTTACAGTTGTATATAATAAGTTATATTGATAAAATACACATTGAAGTCATGTTAAAAGTTGTCTGTATATAAGCCATATTTTTACACAAGCATTACTAACCATTGGCTAGTTCTCTGGATAATCAGCAATATGGGAAAATACCCATTAATACGGAGAGGACACAAAGGTCAGCAGCCAGATTCACTGTTACTTACATCAGACACAAGGATCTGTTCTCAGACTGATATATCAAAGCTGGCTGCCATTAAATGCCATTGTGAGAGCTTGCAAGTGCACCACTATAGCTGTATTAGTCTACTTTTAAGTTAACAACAATCATCTCTTAGATATCTGGCTATATGATAGCTTTAAGATTGTGGGAGCTACATGTTAAGGGGGGCTGTCATTGAAGGAATGTCTACCTAAGAGGCATTGGGAAATCCTTACACCTCATATATTTCCTTCACAATGCTTGCAGATGCAGAAGAGGCCTTCATGGACCTGAATTGTACCTTAGAAAAAAAAATAAGAAAAAACCTACAAAATAAGGCCTTAAAAAATATAGGGACTGCAGCATCACTTCTGAACAGCATTCATCATTGACCATCGATCGGTGACATGTTCATCAGAACTCTATGTGTCCACAGAGAATAGGATCATGGACCATGTGATTGGAGGTAGCCATCTGCAAACAAAATATCACCATCACATAGGCCAAGATCCTAGACTCTGTAGCCTGGCTAGATTAGGTTACCATTGTGACCAATAGATTGTCACTGAGGGGGGCAGGGGCAGGCTTCTGCTGTGACCCTGTGGAATGCACTCTGGTCCGTCCCAATCCTAAGCAGCCTGGCAAGGTACATCTCAGTCATAAGGTGGCGCCCTCCTCCCTATTGCGCCTTGCCAGGAGGAGCATTACCTCTGCATGATTGGCAGAGATGCTCGCCTGGATCCCCCGAAGACACTCCAACTGCTGCCACATGAGAGCCAGCATCTCCGTCTGATGTTGGGGATGCAGGCCCCCTGAAGAGTGGCCTGGTGAAGAGGTGGTGGTGTGTGAGTGGGGAGGGTGTTGTAGAATGGGTGGTGGTGTGGTTGGGCCTGGTGGTGGTGGTGGCCAGTCCAGCGCAATGCTGTGGGGGGTGGGGGGGGGGGTGCTGGCTGGCTGGTGTCCTCACTCCAGTGGGAGGGCCCTGGGGATATGAAAAGTCTCTGGAGGAGGAGGAGAGAGGGGTTGAGCCCTAGCGGTGTGACCGGAGGTCAGATGGTGACACCAACAGCCATCTTACATCCTCCTCCGAACCAGGGCCCTCAGCTCCGCTTCTCTCCTCCTCCCCCTGAGTCGCTTTCTGCTGGGCGGGGCTTGCTCCTCCACTTCCTGCTCCGATGGAGCCAACGCCCCCGTCTTTAGCTCGCCACTGGACCCAGACTTCCTTGATGGTGAAAGAGAGAAAAGAAAGGTATATGTTATTAGTATGATGAATGATATATTGATTTGTGTGCATTCCTAACTATCTAACATCGAGGCTGGAACCTGGATGATACTCCTAATTGCAACTCAGATTAGCTAACATTTCTTAGATGTGATCTATTCTTTGGCTCTTGGTCTTCATCGTTCTTGGCTCCTAATGCTATCTTGATTCCAGCTGTGGTCTGTAACTGTATAGGCTGCAGTGGGCACACCAATACATGGACGATCTTTTGGTTGATTACTGTTTTTCAGGAATGACAGTAATTTGTCAGCTTCATGGATTTAATGATGCATTCATCTATCCCTTGTTAATTCCATAGAGCTGACATATCAGTGTCCTTGTTGGTCATCATGTACATGTGTTGTGTGTGTGATGTACATGTGGTGGCATGTTGGTGTATGTGATATTCACCTGACATGGAGGCTGGGTCCTGCTGGACCATCAGGCCTGAAGCTCCAGCGGCAGGAACCTGTCTCAGAAGGTCCTTGGCGACCCTCTCCCACTCATTATAGGTCACAGTCACGTTCTTGTCCTCCTTGGCCATCAGACTTCACATCTCTTGGTGCTGTGCCTACTGCTGTAGCCTCAGCTGCTACCTCCTTCTATGCCTGAGTCCTAGGGCCTGGCCTAACTTTTCCCCCCTGCAAGAATCACGGGGCAGCCACGGATAGCACCAAGGAGGACCACATTAGCCAAGCGGGCCTCCTCCACAGCCACCTCCCACTGCTCCTCCTCCGCCACCTCCTCCTCCTGCTCCTCCTCCTCCTCCACCATCTCCTCCAATTCCTCAACCTCCTCCTCCTCCCCTCCACCACCCCTTACTGTAAATATATGATGGGGAAAAAATGTGTATATTATGTGTAATTAATAACTGTTGGGGGATGGGGTGTGGGGGATGGGATGGGGGGGATGTATGGAGTGACCTAGCTCTATATGTCTCTATGTGTGTTCTTTAATTTATGTGTATTGCAATTATGTGTAATCTGTAAATATGTGTAATCAAGGATTAAGTGTAAAATAGTAAAGAGTAGAAGATAAATTAACAAAACCGCAAATTACTGCTCTCAAAATACTTCTACTCTCTCTCTCTCTCTCTCTCTCAAAAACTTCCAACTCTGGGACCTGTGTGCTACGTCGTCAGAAAATACTACACATTCAACGCATGGCGGGTGGAACGCAAATTTGCAGCTCGGCCAGCCCCTTAACAGCTTGCATGCTCGGAAAGGGTTTACGAACTTGCGTCTACAGTCCATAGCTTGCAGCATGGTTGAATGTAATAGCTCTGTAACGCAGCAGAATTTCAAGCTCACAGGCTTTGAGGTGTGCAGTTGTCGTTACGGGCTTGGAATTTAATGGGCTAAATATCTGTCTATTTCCAGGTGCATGGTACCCAGCTAATAGCGGTCGACCCTCCGTACACACCCACTCACCTTTTTGAGCTGGGAGACAAGGTGTACATCAAGGTCTTTAAGCATAAGTGGAAAGAGCCCAGACGAGAGGGTCCTTTCACCATCACCCTTACCACTCCAACCGCTGTGAAAGTAGAGGGAAAACGCTTTTGGGTACATCATACGCACTGCACCCTAGTATTACACTGACAAGGTGGCTGCCCAAAGAAGGACAGTGCCATCCAGACATACCAGGAGCTTGGGTGGCTATGCATCTGACTATGTACTATGATTACCATTGGACTCATTGCTTATGCACACCAGGAACCACCCACCCTCACCATTCATCCACATTGTAACCTGTGCCCACAAAGTAACACAGATCCATAGACTGATAACCTGTTTGTACAACTTACAGACCCATACACACACATGTTAAATCTTACTAATTGTTATCATACTCATACTTTTTGTGTTATGTTGTCTATCATTGTTTCCTGTTTTAAGGGACTGGCCGACAGGTTGGTTTCATAGCTTGTTTTCATGCAAAGGACTCCATGGCTGTGTTATGGGAACCTCACAAAGGGGGGCATATCAAAGGGGGGAATTAAGTAGTTTATATATTGCTATTATTATAATATATCATATTGCTATTAATACAGACAGCACTGCAGGGGTTAATACAAAGACAGAAAATGTAGTTACTGGAAAAAGTTGCTGGGTCATGGGGCACGGCCGAAAAGTACCAAATAACCTTAGAAATATGCAAACTGTAGAAAATGTGTTGTACAAGATACAATGGTGTTGACGTAATAAGACTGCTATATAAGGTCTGTGCTGGATTATTATTATTATTATTATTATTATTATAGTTTATTTATAACGCGCCAACATATTCCAAAGCGCTGTACATAAGTTAGGTTCAGACAGTGATAAATACAGATTAACATTTAGCAAAGGAAGGAGGGCCCTGTCTTTGAGTCCAATGTCCATGGTGAATTCCCAAAGTACTTAGGACAGAAACTCACAGACTTACACTCTAAGGTATAGTGAGTGGTAAAAGAGGGAGAGAGGGGTAATAGTGTGTTAGGGTGGAAGGTGAAACGCTTCTTTCAAGAGATATGTTTTCAGTGAGGTTTTAAATGTTTTGAGATCTGTGTCAGATCCACATGTGTTGCTATTCTATGTGCATCTCTCAAGCTTGATAATAAATCAAAATTTTATTGAAGCGCTGAGATTTCGTGGTATCCCTTTGAGTGCCTGAACTTTGTTGTGAGAAACTCTGGGACAATCATTTCTTCAACAGAATATATGTTTAAAACTGGACCAGTAAGACAAATAATGACAAGAGGTGCACAGCTTCAACTGTACAATATGCTGCCGACTGGAACATGTCAGGTTTGCTGTGGGATAGTAGTGGCAGTGTAATAAAGTGAGACAGGAAAGATTGTTAAATCAAATGTAAAGCTGTAGTTTATCAGGATAAAAGGGATAGTTTCATTTTTTCTAGTGAGTGTAGGCAAAATAAAGGGAAAATCTTATGTGAGATTGGACTGGACTAAAGGACAGCTGCACTAAAGTATGAAGCACTGGAGGATGTTTGGTATTATTAAATGACCACTGTAATGCATTTACTAGTGGAGCTAGAGTTTGCTTGGCATAGACTATTAAAAACCGTAAGCAGTTTAAATTAAAGAAACGTTAAAATTTTGCTTAGCTTTTAAACTGTCTGTTTTCTTCTCAAGCAGATCTGCTGTTCTCCTCCTTCTTGTGTATATGAGGAGAAGTGCTCTGTCTGTGTGCTGCACATCATGGAGCTTGGAAGCAGTCTTGCCCCATAACATCATTAGCTCCTCTCCCACTGCCTACAAAATAGGTCACAGCTCTATTATAACATGCTTGCATGGACCCTGCCCACTGAGAGTGCATGAGCTATCATAGCCTGAAGCAGAACCCACGCCTACACTTTATTATTAGTCCAGCATACTGGAAGAGCTGGCATTGCCCTGTGTTAGACACAGGTAGGAAGAAATACACAGTTTAAAGAGAAAACAGTTTAACAAAAATACTTTTATTAATTTTATAATGAATAGACTATGCACAGCAAACAAACATATACGCTTTACTTGTCCACTATTGTGGTCATTTAAATGTTAGTAGACCATCTCAGTTCCTTCTGAAACACTCAATACTATAGTTGGCAAAGAAACTTGTTGGAAAATACATGAACATTACGGAACAGAGGGGGAGATTAGCAAGATAAGGTAGATTTGGAGCAAATTGTTTGTTATTTTAGGTGTGTGTTTGGTTTATATTATTTTTTTTTCACAGAAAATAACCATCACAACCTCAGCAATCAATTTCACTGCCTCTGGAAAAGCTGAATTTTGTCATATTTAATTTAACCAGCAAAATCACTGTGTAAAAAAAAGGTAATAACCTGAGAGGTAAACATATGATCTTCAATCAAAATGTGTAAAACTGGAAAAAGTGGTTTAATAAATTTAAATTTAAAGATGAAATTTTACTATGAATTTCATTATATGAGCGAATTTATATATCATATGTGTCGCTTTTAAAACTAAGCCATTCTGAAAATGAATAGTTATGTAAATGTACAATTATGCACTATATTAAATATATTTCTTCACTTTATAATAGCTGCTAAAAACACACCTGACTTTTGAAACTCTGATTGCATGTTATTAGGTCACATCACATTTCTGGATGCATAAAATATAAAAAATTAGCAATTTCCTAGAATTACATTTGCATTTGCGTTTGTTTCCACAGTTGAAAAAGTATTAAAAATAAGATCTTAAAAATAATAAACTTAAAGGCATATTTAATTTTCCTGGATAATGAATGCATCTGATAGAGGAGAATCAGCAGTGTATGAAAAAAAAATTGCAGGAAAAAATACCAAAATAAACATTATTATACTTATCCTAAAGTTTGCTAAACCTCTGGAATTTGTAAGCAGGTGATTTTTAGAGTTAACACCTCATGATATCCCTGCTAAAATTAGCATAAAATTCATAATTCGTTTTGACCAGTCAAAAGCAGCTAATACAATGTATCAATATGTGATGGCAGTTTGTGTAGCAAGACTTCATGGGATGTATAGTCCCCTGCACAAGGAATCAGGAGGAGCCAAACACCGCTGTGTGGATCTTTGCATTGAGCTACTGTTGGCTTGCAGGCTTGTAAAGGGTTCAAATCTGTACCTAAATACAATGTTTCCATTGGTAGGTACACTGTTCCTATGTAAGCAGATCTGGGGGTGTGGTAAACTAATTTTATTTTTAAATAAAATAAATCTGTGTGCACATAGAATGACTCATTGTATTGTGTGTTTCTGATATAAACATGATGTGTTAGATTAGAAAAAAATGCACACAGGGAAACTTAAATAATTCTTGAGTTATGTTATGGTATAGGTATGTGTTAGCATGCCAAGTAGATGCACAGTGTGCTTGTTTAGTGTTGGAGAGGGAACCAAACTGCTAGGAAAGGTAGACTATAG
>CM050164.1:261987352-262262352 GCA_027410445.1 Discoglossus pictus | reverse complement strand
CGCAGTTGCTGGCATGGAGCGCCTTCGTTAGCAACGGCTCGAGCGTGCTCGCATGCTCACAACTATATATGTGATCTATATCTATATACATATATAGTTTGGAGGGACAGTTCAAAATATCATATACACTAAGTAGTGTATAAACAGAGCAAACTTACTACTCTCCACTGTATGATATAAGTGCACTACCCATCATTTACTCACCTTTATTTTCTAGAATGAGCCCAAATCAAAAAAAATTTCCCCAACAAATTACATACCCAAAAATGAAGCAAGAATTGCATCATCCATTGGATGGCTATATCAGAATATCAAAGTACATTATGCCCCAAGACATCTTTACCAGAATGTCACCAATAAATAGTTTATTTATCCGTATTTTGTCATTTTCTCAGTATAGTTTTCATACATTGATTCACTAAACATTTTACTTTATGTACAAAGGTGAACACACGAAGCAAGACAAATATGGAACATTAATGGAGTCCCTCTAAAATCAATAGAATATTTTTCTTTGATATACCCTGTGCAGTTTTCTCTTCCCAGCAGTTACTTTCCTCTTGCTTTAACAGCTGCTATGTGTACGTAACTGCACAGCAGAGATCCCCTTCTGGGTGAACCTGTGTACTCTCCCATGAAATATTGGATGTTCTGGACTGTACTTTTAGCACAGTTTATACATTGTAATGCATCTTAAATGAGGCATCATAAACTATTATTTATGCTATACCCTACTATTATAGCAACCAGCCATACATAATCTCCACCCAAAAGAGTCAAATAATACAAAATCAAATACAACCTCTTTCCTACCAACTACTTCAATACTGAAGGATTTTTGGATTGTGTACTGTATACAAGATTCATACCAATGGTATGTTATCTGCCCAGTTATGAAGCAATAGAGATTTTTTTTTTTTCAGAGTAAATTTACTGCAGCTCCCTTTCTTAGAGGTTATCTAACGAACTTGTATTTGGCCAGTAATTGTCTAAGAAATGATCTATGCAATCAGTATTGGCGATGTGCCTCATACAAGATGTAATGGAAACTACAGCTGTGTGTGCCAAAAGCAATACGGTTTAAAATTAGGGGTTGATGAGAATACACAGTGGTTTATTTGCAGTAAAGATGAGAATGCATCACAGAAGTACATGAACGGGTTCTTGAGCTATTTTGGGGAAAAAACATTGGTATTGTAAAATGATAAAAAATGTCAAACAGTAGTCTATAAAAAGCAAGTGTTATGTGAATACATTTAAGTTGATTTCATGGGGAATACATATTACTCATGAATGAAATCATAATTAGATTTAATCTTTGCTTATACAGTCAATATTTAAAAAAACAACTACAAAATATGAGAACATTTACATCAGAAATTAAATATTTTATACTTGCTGTGTTGTTGGAAGTAAAAAATAATATATGGTTCTAGACATAAGATTGTACAATATGGAATGCATATTGCAGTAGTATAAAGCTAAATTGAGGACCCCTGCCCCTCTACAATACCTGGTTATCGAGTAGGGATTGCTTAATATAACAGATTAATCCCGGCCGGAAGTTTGGGTGTCAAATTATGTTAGATATGCAAGAAACATAAGAAATGAAAAACATCTTCTGAATTGAATATCTGATATAAATGCATATTAGCCATGGATTAGCAGGATGTAAAATGTTAAATTTGAATGAAGTTCAGCTTAAGCTTGATTTCCATTTGTGGAGCTTTCTCAAATGCCCAAGACTAACAGCCTTATTAAATTGCGATTCAGCAAATTTAAAAGGGCTCTATTTAAGTACATAGCATTTTTTTTTTTTAGAGAAGTTTTTAGTTAGTGAAGACCTTGCTTTTGGATAGAAGATCACTAACTAAAAACTTCTGTAAAAAAATATGCTATGTGCTTAAATAGAGCCCTTTTAAATTTGCCGAATCGCAATTTAATAAGGCTGTATGTTTGAAGTGTGCATCGGTTGCATCAACTCTTCACTTTGAGTTTCACTGAAACACTCAATTTCACTAGAGGTGTCTAAGCATTTATATACCATGAGATTTGTGTAATTACCATTAACTACTGGTTAATACAACAATTTGTAAACACTGGGGCATCCTCACGTGACATAGTGTGGGGCTGGGGCCACCAATGAGGTGGAGATAGTTTTAATTTCTGTCTTGGCCTTCTGAACTTACCCTCCCAGCTCCAGCTGCCTATCCTGGGTGGTATGATATGTAGCTTACAATGTGTGTTGCATAATTTTTGCGTTAAATCTAGAAAAGGAGTAACCTTCTATGTGAGGGTAATATTTCCAATATCACCAAATTATATAATTTATTGAAAAAATCAATTAGTGAGTGTAAATAAACATATATATTTAAAAAAAACAAGCAAAGATAGACACTCCACTTATTTGTTGAACCCTTATCTATTAGTTTAAGGAAGATACAATCATAATAATGAAACATAAATTTATTATCAATGTTAAAATTAACAACAGCACTTAAAATATTTAAAACATAATTATCTTATACTGTTCCACTATATCGTCCATAAGTAAGAAAATGTGGTAATTGCACTGGATAATAGAGATATAGATATCTAATGTGGAAAACAATATGATATGTACAAATATACAATTACTCATCCAAAAGCATTGAATGTGCAAAACAAAAAACTGACTGATATATAGTCCTATTACAATAATATAAAGTTGCAAGTGTTAACTATTAGAAAATAGATAAAGTGCTTGCTAAGTAATTGGAAAAATCCAATTATATGTGAAAGTGTATATATAAAGATCAGTCAATTCGTTTCACAAAAACGTGCGTCGACTTCCCATCAGACACTGCACACTGACGTCACATGCCGACTTGCTGTGCTGAGGATCAGTGGCTTGGTTTTCCTGGCGAGTGGATACATATATTGCAACAAAAGCTTACAGCCTGGATACATTTGTTGAACTAAGATATAATGAGATAAGTAACTTTATGACATTTGCAATCTTTATAGTGATATATTGATTATAACTGTTCATCAATTTGGAGAAATAACAGAAAGGGACATACAGTATTTATTGTCTACCAATTGTAATTGTTTTTGTGGAAATCATATAGCGAACTATGTATATATGATGCACCTATAATAAGGTTATTTTTATAAATTGATATGCACTGATGTTTAATGCTGTGCAATCACATGGAGTTTGTGAATCTAATTGACTGATTCTTAAATATACACTTTCACATATACCGTATATACTCGAGTATAAGCCGACCCGAGTATAAGCTGAGGCACCCATTTTACCACAAAATACTGGGTAAAATGAGTGACTCGAGTATAAGCCAAGGGTGGGAAATGTGCTGCCCCATGTGTCCCTCTTGTGCCCTCTGTGTCCCCCTCTTGTGCCCTCTGTGTCCCCCTCTCTCTCCGTGTCTCTTCTCCCCTCTCCCTTCCCTGTGTCTCTTCCAACCTCTCCCTTCCCTGTGTCTCTTCCCCCCTCCCTTATCACCCTCCTCAACCCCACTCCTCAACCTCCCTCTTCATCCTTAACCTCCCTCCTCATCCTCAACCTCCCTCCTCATCCTCACACCCTCCTCAACCTCCATCCTCAGCCCCCTCCTCAACCTTCCTCCTTCTCATCCTCCCTCCTCAACCCCCCCATCCTCAACCCCCCTCTTCAACCCCCCATCCTCATCCTCTCTCCTCAACCCCGCATCCTCAACACCCCATCCTCAACCCCCCCTCAACCTCAACCACCTCCTCAACCTCAACCCCCCTCCTCAACCCCTCCTCCTCATCCTCAACCTCCCTCCTCATCCTCAACCTCCCTCCTCAACCCTACATCCTCAACCCCTTCCTCAACCTCCCTCCTCAACCCCCCATCCACAACCCCCTCCTCAACCCCCATCCTCCTCCTCAACCCCCTCCTCAACCTCAACCCTCCTCAACCTTAACCCCCCTCAACCCCAACCCCCCCTCCTCAACTGCCCCATCCTCAAACCACCATCCTCATCCTCTCTCCTCAACCCCCCATCCTCAACCCTTCCTCCTCATCCTCAACCTCCCTCCTCATCCTCAACCTCCCTCCTCATCCTCCCTCGTCATCCTCAACGTCCCTCCTCAACCCCCTCCTCAACCTCCCTCCTCAACCCCCCATCCTCAACCCCCTCCTCAACCTTCCTCCTCAACCCCCCCATCCTCAACCCCCTTCTCAACCCCCCCATCCTCATCCTTAACCCCCCATCCTCAACCTCCCTCCTCAACCTCAACCCCCTCAACCCCACTCCTCAATCTCAACCCCCCTCAACCCCAACCCACCTCCTCAACCTCAACCCCCCTCAACCTCCCCCCCTCAATCCCCCTCTACCCCAACCCCCCTCCTCAACCCCCCTCCTTAACCTAAACCACCCAAAAATACCTCCCCCCTCTCCCCTCACTTACCTGCTTGTGCTCCGGCCTCCGCTCCTTGATCCGGCGCGCATGCGCCGGGTCAAGGAGCGGAGGCCGGAGCACAAGCAGGTAAGTGAGGGGAGAGGGGGGAGGTATTTAGGGGGGTTTAGGTGGATGAGGAGGGTTGAGGGTGGTTTAGGTTGAGGAGGGGTCAGGGAAAGAGACACGGGGGGTATAGAGACACGGGGGGGTTAGAGACACACAGGGGGGTTAGAGAGACACGGGGGGGTTAGAGAGACACGGGGGGAGAGTGACTCGAGTATAAGCCGAGGGGGCCCTTTTTTGCCTTAAAAAAAGGGCTGAAAAACTCGGCTTGTACTCGAGTATATATATACGGTAATTGGATTTTTCCAATTACTTAGCAAGCACTTTATATATTTTCTAATAGTTAACACTTAGCACTTTAAATTATTTTAATAGAACTATACTGTATATCAGTCAGTTTTTTGTTTTGCACATTCAATGCTTTTGGATGAGTAATTGTATATTTGTACATATCATATTGTTTTCCACATAAGATATCTATATCTCTATTATCCAGTGCAAATACCACCTATAATAAGGTTATTTTTATAAATTGATATGCACTGATGTTTAATGCTGTGCAATCACATGGAGTTTGTGAAACTAATTGACTGATTCTTAAATATACACTTTCACATATAATTGGATTTTTCCAATTACTTAGCAAGCACGTTATATATTTTCTAATAGTTAACACTTAGCACTTTATATTATTTTAATAGGACTATATATCAGTAAGTTTTTTGTTTTGCACATTGAATGCTTTTGGATGAGTAATTGTATATTTGTACATATCATATTGTTTTCCACATAATACATCTATATCTCTATTATCCAGTGCAAATACCACATTTTCTAACTTATGGACGATATGGTGGAACAGTATAAGATAATTATGTTTTAAATATTTTAAGTGCCGTTGTTAATTTTTTTTTTTTTTAACCATTCTTTTTTTATTGGTCACTTTTGAAAAATGTTCCACAGTATATCAGTATGCCATGACTCGCAGATCAGGCAATATCATTCTATTTCACAGCTTGTATAGATGCATACTCTAACTTAGTGAATTAAGAGACCTCTCCCGCATCCTTTTCCGTTTTCTAAACATTAAACATTTATGGATTTCTCTTTAAAGTCTATTTAATAACTGTCTCAGTAGTCCTTAGCTCGCAGGCTAGGTTTGCAAGGCCTACATTTTTTATAGTGTGTCATTCCCCGGACCGTGCAGACCGTTTCACATGAGACCTCTCCTCACCCTTTCTTCCTTGATTCGTACTCACACTAACCCTTTGAGCTAAAGCACCTAGCTTTAAATAACTAAACAAATAACAATAAGTAACATAGCCTGTATTTTGGGATATGTAGTCCTCTTTATCGCTTTTGAGCCTTATACTCTCTACTAGGGCTATATTTTTCCTTTATGATCTTCTCTGAGTACTCCTATTATATTGACATTTTACCTTTTGAAGTCTGAGACTCATCTTTATCTTTCCTTGCCCTTTTCCATCCCCTTTTTAGTTTACCTTTTCTCCTCAGATAACAAGTAAAACTTTATACAGGCTGGTCCTTTGAAGTGTCCAGTTTGGTGGAAAAACAAATTCTCTTTATATTTGTTAGCTTTTTACCTTATCTCCTCTTTGCGCTTTGGCTCCCCGCCGGTCCTCCCGACTCCTCCACAGCCTCCTCCTCCTCCTCTCTCTCTCTTTTCTTTTTTCTTTTTTTTTTTATCCCCCTCTTTTCTTTCTTTCGTTGTTCCCCCTGTTCATCCCCTATTTACTAGCCATGGATCCCAAATGTCTCTGTATTTCTGGACTGCATCTATTAAAATATGTGTCATGTGTTCGTTCACTGCTATATAATTTATTTTGCTCCTTATTGCATGGAGTTCCAGTGTGTCTGATTTCCATTGCTTTGCAATGTGTGATTTGGTGGCTAAGTACATATACTGGAGTAGCTTGTTTTGAGTAGGGGAAAGCCCTAAGTCCGGAATTCCTACTAAGCAGGATTCCATTGTGCCCCCTACTTGGGTTCCCAATGTTTCAGAGGCCAGGTCTGTCACTGTTCTCCAAATCTGTGTTACTTTGGGGCAATCCCACCACATATGTATAAAAGTTCCTAGGGTTTGGCATCTTCTAGTGCAGTTTCTCCCCCCTGTTTTGCTCCATTTCGCCATCCTCTCTGGGGTCAGGTAGGCTCTGTGGAGTACTTTTATGGCTATTTCTAGGAGTGTTTGGTTTAGCGAGCCTTTGTATATACTTCTCCACGCTTTCTCCCATTTCTCCCTTTCCCATTGTTCTCCTAGATCCTTCTCCCATTCATCAATATATTTGTCCTTCGCTCCCTCTGAGGGTGCATTGTATATTTCATATATTCCCCCAATAATTCCCTTTGTTAAGGGGGTTTTCTGGCAGATTGTTGATAGCCAAGTTTTCTTGGGGGTCCCCAGTGATCTAGTTATCCTGTTTACCAGGTGTTTGATTTTACAATAGTTGAAGTGTTGGCTGATGGGGATATCGTGATGATCTCTTAAATATTCAAATGTTATGGGGGTCTCTGTTCCTATCCATGCTCCTAGCCTATCTAGCTCCCTGGATTTCCACCACCAGTTAGCTTCTAAGCCAAGTCCCAGTGGTGACTGTGGGTGATAGAGCACTGACATCATTGGAGAGGGGGGTTTAAAGAGGTTTGTGTGTTCTAAGGCTCATTTCCAGCCTTGTAATGTGTTGGTGATAACCAGGTGTCTAATCTTTCCCACTTTATCTGGTACTTTGTCTAGCCAGACCAAAGTATCCCATGTGTAAAGGTGTAGCATATGATCCTCCATTGTTTTCCATATTGGGTGGTGGATCCCTGAATGAATTATAGGGATGAAAGATAGCTGTGCTGCTGTATAGTATTTCTTTAAGTCTGGGCATGACAGTCCGCCCTTATCTTTGTGTTTAACATTATTTCCTTTTTCATTCTGGGGGGTTTGCCCTTCCAAATGAATTGGGACAACTTCCTCTGGAATCCTTTCATTTCTACCTGAATGATAGGGACTGGCAGGGTCCTAAACAGGTATAGAAGCTTCGGAAGAACTGATAGGATCAGATTAGTGAGTAAACATGTATTCTGATGTGTGTGTCAATTATATCTGGGCACCTAGATATAATGAGAGAAAAATAATGCACAGAAGTCAGAGTGTCATCAGAATAATCTCTGAATGTATTTAGGCGGCAGAATCTTATATAGCATAAAAACACGTCACAACTAGTTGAAAATACTGTTAAATACATTTTTGCAAGCAAGTGACTTTTTGTTTCTGTCTAACATAGCAAAATCCGGTTTCCTATAGATATCTCATCTCAGTTTCTGAAACAAAGACAGGATACAGGAAACAGATGTTTTTAAAGAACATTAACGTAAACATTCTACAGATGACGCACTTAAACATTCTAGTGAGATAAGAAAAATGCTAACATACGTTTTATAATATTCTTAGCTAATTAATTTCTAAATGAAGAAATTAAAATACCTAACAGAACAGACATTTTAAAGGCGTTAATTCTTCCCAACCAAGAAATAGGGTATCTAGCCCATTTCATCATGTCCTGACTGAGTCTTTTATAGATCGGGGGGTAGTTAGACCTGTACAAGGTTTCTGTGTGCGGCGTGAGTTTTATCCCGAGGTATTGGATGTAGTCCTTGGCCCATTGCAATTTGAATTTTTCAGTTATTGATTCCCTAGTTTTAGCTTCCATGTTTATTGCTAATGCTTCTGTCTTCTCAACATTTATGATTAAGCCCGACCTTTGGCCGAATTCTGTTAAAGTGTCCATTAATATTGGTATCGATTTGTTAGGTTCGGTTATGGAGGACAGCATATCGTCCGCAAATAAGTTAATTGTAAAGTGTTGCTGTCCCACTATAAGCCCCTTAATTCCTGAGTCCTTTCTAATTGCCTGGGCGAGAGGCTCTATTGCGATGGCGAAAAGTAAGGGGGAAAGAGGACACCCTTGTCTGGTTCCCCTCTCTATTTTAATGGTCTGGTTACGTTTGCCCGGAAGATTCAGTTGGGCTTCTGAGTTTTTGTAGTATGTATTTATTAAGTTTAAAAAAAAAAACTTCAAGCCGAATTTCTTTAGGACCTCCCTAAGGTATGGCCACTTCAGAGAGTCAAAGGCCTTTTGTATGTCTAATGCCAACAGGCAGGCCGGGGTCTTGGTGATATTCGCATGGTGTATTATGTTCACGACCTTCCTAATATTGTCTCTGGCTTGCCTGTGGGGGATAAACCCCACTTGATCCTTATGGATGGTCCTTGGTAGAAAGTTTGAGATTTTATCTGCCATTATTTTAGCCAATAGTTTAATATTCCCGTTTAGAAGGGAAATGGGTCTATAATTTTTGATTTCTGAGCTGTCTTTCCCTTCTTTAGGGAATAGGGTTATTTCTGCTAAATTCATTTTGGGGGGGACCGTGTGTCCTTCTAAAATATGGTTGTATAATTTGGTTAGTCTGGGTATTAATTGGTCTTTGAAGGTCTTATAATACATGTTCGTGAACCCCTCTGTGCCCGGTGCTTTTCCATTTTTCATTGCTTGGATTCCCTTTCCTACCTCTTCTTGTGTGATCTTAGTGTTCAGTGTTTCTGCCTCTATTTCCTCCAAGCGGGGTAAGTCATACCTATCTAGCAAGGATCTGATGCTGTGTTCTGTTTCCTTGCCCGAAGTTGAATATAGTTTTTGGTAAAAATTATAAAATAGTTCTTGTATTTTAGTGGGGTCAGCCGTTTTGACATTCTCCCTAACCTTTATACAATACATTTTAGAGAGCATTTGTTTAGATCTTAGTTTTCTCGCTAGCATCCTATCAGGCTTAGTCGCTTGGAGAAAGAATTTGTGTTGGGTTCTCCTGAGGATTTTCTGCGCCCTTTCCGAGTAGATCTTGTCTAATTCTATTCTCACTCTTTCTAATTCCCGCCTAGTCTGCGTTTTAGGGTTTTGTTGGTTTATTTTCTCTAGTCTTCCTAACTCCTCCGTGAGTTTTTTTTCTTGGTCTCTCTGTTCTCGTCTAAACTTGGACGCCTCCTTCATGCATATGCCCCGAATGTAGGCCTTGTGTGCTGCCCAGACCCAGCCAGTCCCCACTTCCGGTGTTTCATTTTTCTCAACAAAAGAATTCTAGTTCCTGGGCAATACATTCTTTTACTGTCGGGGTCGTCAGTATTCTTTCATTTAGTCTCCATTTATATGGGGGTTTAGTCGTGGGTCCTAGGTTTATGGTCGCCTTGACCAGGCTGTGATCTGACCAGGCGCATGGTACTATGTCTACTCTCTTAGAGTCGTGTAGAAAAGTAGAGTCCGTTAGCAGATAATCGATTCTGGAGTATGTTTTATGGGGGTAGGAATAGAAAGTGAATTCTTTGTGACCTAAATGTCTTTCCCTCCAGAGATCCACTAGCTCAAGCTCACTTAACAGTCGGTTAATTTGTTTCAATATTTTAGAGAACTTGTCTCCCAGGTCCTTCCCAGTTCTGTCATTTTTGACATCTAGTGCCAGGTTAAGGTCCCCCCCCAGGATGATCCTGCCTTGCTTTACTATTGTCAGATGTTTAAATGCCCTGATGAGATTTTATGGGGAGAGTTGGTGGGAGCATATACCGCTGCTAAGGTGACCGGGATGTCTAATACCCTTCCCATTAAAAGTAGATAGCTTCCCTGTTTATGTGCAATCTTTTTGTCCAGTGTGAATGGGAAGTTTTTGTGAAGCAGGATTGCCACCCCTTCCCTTTTGGAGCTGGTACTTGTCATGTGGAACGTGGGGAATTTCTCGTTCATAAATGACAGGATTTGTTGGTGTTTAAAGTGGGTTTCCTGGATGAAGATTACCGCTGGATTATGTACTATACAATTGGAATGCCTTGCTTCTTTTGGTGGGGGTGTTAAATCCTCTAACATTATGTGTAATGCAAATGTATTCTTCTTCACCCATTGTTTGTGGTGTCGTGTATAGCTGTTGTCTGTAGAGACTTACCACCCTTATAGTTGGAGGTTTTGGAGTCAGCAGCCGAGGTCCGGAGGGCCAGCGGTAGGGCCCTGCCATCCTTATTCCACCGTTCTGGATGTGCAAAGTACAGAGAGAGAAAAATGATGACCAAACAGAAAAACATAAAACTTTTCGGACCCTTGGTCCTCCCCCCCCCTTCCTCTTCCTCATGCAACCTTTCATCTTGCACCTAACGTGCCTAGGGAGTGGCATCTACTAATCCCACTATACTTCCCTAGAATGAGGAAATTCTTATTAGTAATCAATACTGTACCGTAAATTGAGAAAACACAAAAGTAAAGACCTGAAAAACTCTCCCCCTCTACATTGGGAGGGTAAAAAAGCGTTGCAAACTGCGGCTAATATTCTCCTATATTCATACCTAGCTACCTTCAAGCTTATTTTGGGAACATTGCCCCAACTCCTACTTAAGCATTATTTTAATTATCCCTGCGCATTACAATGAAGTCATACATTACAGACTGTGTGATTGTCTCTGAAACCTTGGATAGTATTAGCAGGGAATATCATTCCCCTGCTGTTGTGCTCGCTTGTTCGGCTTCTTCAGCTCCAGTGATTTGGTCTCTTTGTCTCTTGTTGTTGTTATTCCTTTGCTTTTTCTTGGCGGAAACGTCTATCCATTCTCTGGCTGGTCTCTCCCTTGGTTTAGGCAGTTGTCCCAATAAACTGGTGCCTTCTGGGAGCAGTTGTAAGTGTATAAGCCTTTTTTGAGGGCTTCCAGCGATTGGGCCACTGTGTTTGCACTTTCCATCGGAATTGTAAGCTAAAGGGAAATCCCCAGCGATATTGGATTCTGTTCTTTATCAGAATTTCTAATGCCGGTCTCATTTCTCTCCTCTTCGCTAAAGTGGTTGGAGCTAAGTCCACAAACAGTTGTAGCTGTGTTCCGTCCGGGCCTACTATTTTGGGCAATTTTCTGGCTGCTGCCATCAATAGGTCCCTGGAGCAAACCATACTACTATGTCCTTAAGTTTCTCAGGGTTGATTGGGCCTCCAAGTGCCCTATGAGCTCTCTCAATGAGCAGCTCCTCCTCTGGTTGATTTGGTAAGATGGTAGAGAACACCGTTTTGAGGTAGGACACGAGATCTTCAACATTTTTAGGAACACCTCTCAGGCGTATGTTGTGCCTTCTGGACCTGTTTTCCAAGTCTTCTATTTTGTTTTCAAGAGCCTCTATGCGGGTTGTGTTGGCGCTGATTTCGAAGGGCTAGTTTGCCACTTCGAGTTTCTATATGTATTATTTCTCTGTGCCTTCCACTTGAAGGCCTGTAAAGCTGCCCAGTTTGTGCGTGTCCACCGCTGCTTTTGATTGTGCTTATTTTTCCCAACAGAGTGCCTTCTCTTTTTGGGCCACTAGGTGGCAGCCTTTGCCCATGAAATGCACCAGAGCCTTGGGGGAGTCTCTCCACAGCCTATTATTAAGTATTTGTATAATTCCACTGACTGGGTAGGCAAGGGCCAGTGGTAGCTTATGTCTGTCTTTGTTCCAAGGCCTGGTTTTAAAACTCTCTTAAGGCTGTCTCTTGCCTTCCCTCTCTTTTATTTTCCTTTGTTGTTGTTAGAGTTTTATCTGTGGGGGATTTGGGCCCTTTTTGTCCCTTAGGGCCTCTGCTGACTTTTATACTTTCTTTGTTGGGTGGTTGCTATAAAAGTGGCTGTAGGAGTGAGGGACCCAGTGTCCTGCCTATTGCATTCGTGGGGTGTCTGCGTCACTCACCCTCTGCTGCCTTGGTGATCTAAGATGGCCTCCTGTCCTTTTGGCGGGAAGCTCTCCTGGGGGTTTTGTTTCTGCTGGTGTCTGGCGGTTGTGAGGGTATGGGTTCCCCAATCCCCAGGGCGTGACCAACTCGAATGTCCCTGTGAGCCCCTGTCCGTTGGGCTGGTTGGCTGGAGTCCCCCACGGCCTTTTACTTTTGTTTCTGGGGTGGCTTGGGGGTATAAATGATTGCCCCCGTCATGTGTTCCCTGGTTGCCCCCAGCTGCCACGTGCTCACCCCTTCTCCTCCCTGGCCTCTGCTCCTCCGGGAGGGTCTCATTTCCCCTATGCCGGCGCGCTTCAGCCCGCCCCGAGGCACACTCACCTCTTGCACTCCGGGTGGCCGGCCGCTCTCACAGGCTCTCCGGGGCTCCGGGCGGCTCTCTGCCTTGGCTCTGCTAACTGGGGTAGCTGGGGTCTGGGTAGGTCGACCCGTCTCCACACCGGGGAGGCCCGATGGGGTAGGCCTCAACCACGCGGTGTACGGTTTCCGTCCGATCTGGGCCAAAGAGGTATCCCCGCACTCCTCCGGTCCTTCTGAGCCAGAATGTGTAATTAGTTTCTGGGATTTCCCCCGATTAGGGGTTGTTTGCCCCAGTTGTTGTGGATCTGTCAGTGCCGTTGTTAATTTTAACATTGATAATAAATTTATTTTTAATTATTATGATTGTATCTTCCTTAAACTAATAGATAAGGGTTCAACAATTAAGTGGAGTGTCTATCCTTTTTTTCTGAAATATAATTTTTGTGTTGCCATATATATTGACATGAAAACTGTGATATTCTACTTTGGGCCATTCAGATTTACCTTTACATCATAAACAGTCTTCTTTAGGACAATTCAGCAGCTAAGGAGTTAGGAAATGTAAACACAACCAAGTGTTTTCTTATTTACATGATATTTGAAGGTGGCCAAAGGAAGTATATTCTGTGCCTCAGAAGAAGAGGAGTGAAGCATGCTTTAGTTTTTGGCACAACACTCCCCAGTGATGTCATAATTAGTGGGAGATAATGCAATCTTGGCATGCAGCTAGCCTATTTGCTTGCAGTAGCCATATAAAGAGGTGGCAAGGTCCCATATTTACAATATATTCTTGAGCAAATTTACTTTGTATGTAGCTGGTGTTCCCCACATTTTTGGGATGGAAATTTCCCCACATTTTACAAACTGCATATCCCTTTCACATTGGTGGTGGAGTGTGCTACCATTTCCCTGCAGCTGCTTCATTGCTGCCTCCATGCAAAGTTAATTGCACTAGTGCAAGAGTTGAAGAGTGCAGTTAGGTAAGTATGTAAGAGATCTAGCCAAAGATGACAAGCCTGGTATTTTCAATGCAAATGTTCTCACAAAAAATAAACAATATTTTTACAAAAACAATAAATTGAAATAAATATTTACTGCTCCTTATTACCTGAAAATTATGAAAACAGAACCTTCACAGTGGCCCTCTATTTATTTCAATGCCTAAGGTTACTTCTTGCTTGCTTGGCAAACAATCAAACTCGCTTGTTTCATTATAAAAGTGCAGAAATATGCACTATGTTGAAATGAGTTGGGTCTCGGTGTCAACATTCCTGTTTTCTTCACAATAAAGACAAACACACGGATAAAATAAGTTCTGAGAAGGCAGCAATGGAGATGGCCAAAATAAGAGGTATAATAGTGATGTTTTATCATTCTAAACAAGTGTACTGAAAATATGTGTTTTTGCATAATGCTCTTTTATCTGAATAATGGTAACATGAAAGCTAAAACTGCCAGTGCTTTCATTAAAACTAGTTTAAAATTAGTTTACAAGGACACAACCTTCTGAGACAGCATCCTCAAGAAGCAACACAGTAAATAAATGGATTGTTGCATGTAATAATTGACTTAATATTATGACATGTCTCTCTTTAGACCTTTTCTATGTTATCTGCATTAAAGAAAAAAAGAACATTTTCTGTAGTATGGAAATATTTTTATTAGCTTAATGAAAACATTAAAACATATTCTGCACACAAAATAATGGCCCTAAAAATGAAAAATGGACCTGGAGACCTTTAGGCTCGAATAACCTGGTGGAAAGAGGCCTTAGGGGTCCAGGCAAAACAACCAGATCTTGGTGAAAAACATCACATAACATATCAAATCAACAAGTGGTAAAGTTTTTTGCAAGGTCCTTATTGTTACTATTACACCCCTTTGATTCAACTGGCTATGTAGCTAATGTCCATCAGTGTCTAATTGTGACACCCAAAGTTATGTCCTGGTGTTCGTGACAAGGGCAGCTTAGATGATTGTTAGAACAACCAAAGAAGACAAATAGTCTGACTGAAGAAAAGTAATCTGATCTTCACATACAATTTTGAAACCTGAAGGGCTGTTGTTTGTAAGGGTCAGGGGAGTCCCACCATGGCCCCAAAAAGCAAGTAGTGACAGCTACAGCCCCCTTCCAAATGCAGCATTGAGGCAATGATCTCCAACTGATTATCACCGTCATGCTGCCATACTCAGTTTTGTGATAAATCCTTCTCTGTGGGATGGAAAAAGATAGTCTGTCAGGGTCCATAGTTCAGGGCTTAAAATACTGCTTGGTTGAGCAGCTCTGATGGGGACCAATAGTGGCACCCCCTCCACATAGTCCCAAGTGCAGTGGGGTAACAAGGGCATCCGGGTTGGCTGTGGACAGCTTTCCATTAGGTTCCCAATTGTAATTCAAGCAACATTGGAAGTGTAAAAAGCAAAAGCAAGACCAGTGGAACTATCTACCCTACTGGATCAGGAGTGTGCTTATACTCCTTTGGGGAACAAGTAGAAAACAGCTACCATAGGGATCCAACCGGCTTGAGCTCCTGTCCGGTATCAGTGAACTTGGATACAGTGGTAGTCGCTTGCACAAATTCCAAAAGTATCACTGCCCTACTGCATCAGGAGTATGATTATTCTCTATTGAGGAGAGAGGAGTAGCAACCCATTTCAGATACTCATGGCCTGGCCATCCCCTGACAGCTGCTCTGCCTGGGCTGTGGCTTCCACCTCACCTTATGGGGACAAAATGGGGATTGTGGCTCAACTTTTTGGATGTCGGCAGCCCCTCTGCATCTGCTATGGTTGTGGAGGCTAAGGTGACTGAACCTTCCTACGCCATGGCCTCTGGATGGGAACCCTGTAGAAACCTGGATCCTTCCCTCTGCACCTTGGCTGGATCAGACGCTTGTTGTTACTGGTTAAGATATTGGCTCCCATCAGTAGCCGCTGGAAAGGTGGTCTATATCTGTAAAGCTGTCGCTGGTGCTAGCTTTGAGGGAGCAGTACATGTTGTCTCTGGCTTCAGGAACCCAGTCTTTATGCCCTCTCCTGATTTCCCTGTGGGGTGTTTCTTTAGTTGTGGATTAGCCTGACCCACCTCCTGGCAAGTCATCAGGATTAGCTTGGCCTCCCCATGTTTAGATCCACATTGGTGGGGCTATTGTAGGGGTCTGCATGCTCTGCTGCCCCCTTAACTGTAGTGGTTTCTAGCAGCCTGGACAAAGCATTTGCTTGATTCTGTGGTAGCTCCATGGCTACAGGGCTCTTCTGGAGCCTGACTCTCTGCTACTGCCTTGACTGAAGCAGTAGCTTGGTAATTTTAGTCACACGTTTCTGTGGGAAGATCAGCCTGGCCTTCAATTGGCAGGATCTCAAGGCTCCTTTGATCTCTGAACTGGTTTCCTGACTTTCTCTATCGGCTGGAGCTCCTCTAGTTGCTAGTGGTGCACCACAACTCTCTCCAGGCACGTGAACATTGCTCCTTCACTCCTGACTTGCAGGTGCGGGGAATTCTCTAGATCATGATTGGTTATCAGCAACACCACTGACATTACCCTGTTTGTAGAAATCAGTTCTCTGGCACCTCCTCATCCACCTCATCTGTTTGACAAGGGCTCAGTTAGTGGTCCATCGCAAAATCATCCAGGACCATTTCCTCCAGCAAATCTGTGCCTCCTGAACTTGGACAATGATCCAACCAGTTGTAGGCTTTAAGTACATTGAGTTGCCAGGCTTCGTCTTTTTCATCCTTGCCCGATCCATAAGGCTCCTGTCAGCGCTTAAGCCAGGTCCCACCTGGGGTTGCATGCTGCAGCAGATCCTCATACTCTTCTTCCAAATCAATTTCTTTCTGGATTAACGCTTGTCTCTTCTGCCCCTGGTTTGACTCACATTTCTCAATGGCGCTGATCAGACAGGAGATCCCAGTGCTCTGTGGTTCCAAAGCCACACTCTGGATCACCCTGTAAAATCTCCCAGAACCTCTCAAGCCTGTAATAGGAGGACTGTTGTAATACGGTAGCTGGTGTCATCAGGTCATCATATTCATCTTCCAAGAGGATCTCCTCCCACGGCAGATACTCTAACTACTCCCTAGCTCTTCACCCTCCTGGTGCCCCAGGGAGGCCATCCACTGACTCAGAAGACCTATTGCCAGATTATCTGTCATGGCAACCTGGTGTGATCCTACCCACAGGTCCAATCCGGTTCTTCAATCCACTTCTCATAGGATAGCAGCAGAGTTTAAAGATACAAAGTGATTGTAGCCAAATAAAAATAATAAAAGTATTCACTCTAAATGAAACACACCATGCATATGTATCCCAAACAGAGCATACACTTACATAATGGCTGATTGGGCCATTCCCTTAGACAAACACTTGTTTCACACCTTCTGCCTCTTTGAATTACCCCCATGTGTGCTAGGAATGTCTCCAAGGATCCAGCACCAGTCTGTATTAGGTTAATGCAATAGTTGAACCCTAGATCACACCCTAAACACCAAATAATGGCCCTAAAATGCAAAAGACCCAGAGCCCTTTAGGCTCAAATAACCTGGTGGAAAGGGGTCTTAGGGGTCTAGGGCATACAACCAGAGCATGGGGACAAACATAACAAAACATAACAAATCAACAAGCGGTAAAGTCTTTCCCAAGGTCCTTATGGCCATTATAACATGCCTTTGATTCAACTGGCTATGTGACCAATGTCCATCAGGGTCCAGTGAGTCCAATAGTCACAGTGTCCTGGGGTTCATGAGAAGGATAGCTTAAATGATTGTAAGAACAACCAGGGAAAACAAATAGTCTTTGGCTTAAGAAACGTCTGATCTTCACATACACTTTTGGACCCTGAAGGGCCGTTGGTTGTGGGGGTCAGGGGAGTCCCACCCTGACTCCAAAAAGCACGTTGTGACAATATATATCCTTCAAATTAAATTCATCAATTAGTTGAATTACATGGGATGTAACCTTCAAATAAGAATCAAGTTATGGTACATATTTAATGATGCAACAATCCTCATAATGCGATAAGCTGGAACAACACTCATCCTTATGTAATTTAGGTAAATAATAGAATATAGTATATATATATATATATATATATATATATATATATATATATATATATATATATATATCATTGTAATCATTTAAGCCATTTACTTAAAATTCTATTTTCTAAAGCAGTTTAAAAAAAAAAAATCTTGTGGAGAATGACAACCCTACCACCATTAGCTCTGTCTCTTAACAAGTTGTAGAAATTGAATAGCCACCTTTTCTAAATTATTCAAATTAGATTAGATTTAGATCTAGATTTTTTTAACATAAAGTCATAAAGTTTGTTAAAATCCTGATAGACCATTTCATAAAAGTTTCTTAGAGTGCGTTGGGTAGAAGGTGGATGGTGAGGAGCAGGGGAGGGATCTGCCATGGGGAAGGGGGCACTCATGGTGAACATGGGAGGGATCTGTTATGTAGAGCAGGGGAAGGGGCTGTCACAGGAAGGAGTAGAAGCTGTCACCAGGGACAGGGAAGGGATGAGGAGCAATGGACGGATATGACAAAGGGATGGGGTAGGGAGCTGGGAAAGAAAGCAGAGGAAGAGGGTTTGTAGCAGGAAAGGTAGCTGTCACAGGGGAGATGTATTTGTAATCTCAATGAGCAGTAAAACTAAAAAGAAAATAGTAAAAAGCAAATAGCATTAATATTGGCAGCAAAACTCGCCACCCCTAAATTGTGTTGCTGTATGCAGGGTCTCAGTGGTCTTATATAAAAGTTTTCTATAATGAGGACATTAATGATATAATGCACCTTTTAATTTAATATGGGACAAAAACTGACAGCAACATTGCAAACAAATACAATAAGGCTTGCTACACAGTGTTCTAATAATATACAAATAAAATGTTATTGATTGAAATAAGGTCAGGGGATGTGGATGAACTTTTTCAATATTTGTTTCATTTAGAAAAGGTTTTATCTGTTCAAACTTGAACACATAAAATGTAATAAAGTCTGAGTTTCAGATTCGGCTCTGTAAATGTTGCTCTGTGGAAAGATGATAAGCTTTCTAAGCTAGAAGAATTACCTGGGTAATCACTTTGAAAAGTGATTTTTATTTCTTTTGGGTTTAAACATAAGTTTAACCCACGTACTTTAGGTGGGCAAACAAAAGTATAACCATTTAAGTAAATGTTGGAAAGCCGGAAAGTAACAACTACATTTGGATGGGAAGATTTCTGTGGGTGAATAAAGCACATTGTTCAAAGTCTCTGTACAGGCACAGCCAGGAGCAGATCTGTGCTGCTAATAAAGGGCCTCATTAAATTCCAGCCTCGTAAATAAGAGGCTTCTACTTAAGCCCTACGTACTGCAAAGTTTCTCTAACTTACAATGCTATTAAATTAGCCCTGCTGCGAGCAACGTATGAGCTACGCAGCAGGCCCGTACGTATCTACACTGCGTAAATGTACATGAGGAGTGACAGCCTGCGAGATGATATCGCAGGCTCCCACTCCTCATCAAGTGCTGCGGGGGTCCTAAAAGGGACCTCCGCGGCAGTCCCCCACATAAGCATTGCCGTGGGGGGTACTCCAAACCCCCCCCAGGCACCTAAAATGAACCCCCCCTCAATGCGGGGGTCCCTGTCGGGACCCCCGAAGTGTCCTCACATGAACACCTTGCTGCAGGGGTCCATAGGAACCCCCGCAGCCCCCACACATTAACCCCTTGCAGCGGGGGTCCCCGATCGGCACTGATCAGGCCCCCGCTGCATTTAAAACTTTTAAATTCCCCGCCGCGGCTCCTTAAAGGGGCCGCGGCACACTATTACCCAATCCCGGCCGCGGCACTTAAAATTAACCCCCCTCTATGCTGGGGGTCCCCATCGGGACCCCCGAAGTGTCCCCACATAAACCCATTGCAGGGGGGGGTCCCCGATCTGCATAGATCAGGCCCCCCGCAGCATTTAAAACTTTTAAATTCCCCGCCGCGGCTCCTTAAAGGGGCCGCGGCACACTATTACCCAATCCCGGCCGCGGCACTTAAAATTAACCCCCCTCTATGCTGGGGGTCCCCATCGGGACCCCCGAAGTGTCCCCATATAAACCCCCTGCAGCGGGGGGCCCCGATCGGCACCGATCGTGACCCTGCTGCAATTCAATTTTAAATTTCCCGCCTCGCGGGTCCTCAAAGGACCGTAAAGGTCCTGAAAGGACTCGCACTAAAAATAATAACCCCAGGCAACTATAATTACCCCATTAACTCATGGTGGTCAATCCAGACCACCATAAGACCTAAATTAACCCATTAACTCATGGTGGTCAATCCAGACCACCATAAGACCTAAATTAACCCATTAACTCATGATGGTCAATCCAGACCACCATAAGACCTAAATTAACCCATTAACTCATGGTGGTCAATCCAGACCACCATAAGACCTAAATTAACCCATTAACTCATGGTGGTCAATCCAGATCACCATAAGACCTAAATTAACCCATTAACTCATGGTGGTCAATCCAGACCACCATAAGACCTAAATTAACCCATTAACTCATGGTGGTCAATCCAGATCACCATAAGACCTAAATTAACCCATTAACTCATGGTGGTCAATCCAGACCACCATAAGACCTAAATTAACCCATTAACTCATGATGGTCAATCCAGACCACCATAAGACCTAAATTAACCCATTAACTCATGATGGTCAATCCAGACCACCATAAGACCTAAATTAACCCATTAACTCATGGTGGTCAATCCAGACCACCATAAGACCTAAATTAACCCATTAACTCATGGTGGTCAATCCAGACCACCATAAGACCTAAATTAACCCATTAACTCATGGTGGTCAATCCAGACCACCATAAGACCTAAATTAACCCATTAACTCATGGTGGTCAATCCAGACCACCATAAGACCTAAATTAACCCATTAACTCATGGTGGTCAATCCAGACCACCATAAGACCTAAATTAACCCATTAACTCATGGTGGTCAATCCAGACCACCATAAGACCTAAATTAACCCATTAACTCATGGTGGTCAATCCAGACCACCATAAGACCTAAATTAACCCATTAACTCATGATGGTCAATCCAGACCAGCATAAGGCTCTATTTAACCCCATCAGTCCCATAAGGGTATATTATTACCATTATGGGCCTGTTACAACCCAACATTAACCACATAAGTGCCATGATGGTCCTCAAGGACCATCATGACACTAACTACAAACACTACACTATAACCCCCAATAAACCATTTAATCTAAACTAACCCCCCTCTACACTAATCTATTAACACTTACACTACCTACCTACACTACCTACCCCCTAATAAACCTCCCCAACACTCTAATTACAAAAAACAAAAAACCTACAGTACAAAAAACAAAAAAACCTACAGTACAGAAAACAAAAAAAAATTACAACCCCACCCCCCACTACAGAAAACAAAAAAATACATTACAACCCCACCCCCCACTACAGAAAATAAAAAAATTACACACCTGAAAAGGAAAGACAGATAAACACAATACAATAATACATATAATACATTACATACATTACATACAATACATGACATTACATATAATATATTAAATATAATATATTAAATATAATATATTACATATAATACATTACATACATTACATACAATACATGACATTACATATAATATATTAAATATAATATATTAAATATAATATATTACATATAATATATTACATATAGTCCTAATCAAATACCCCCTATCTATCTAACATACAATCTATTTAATTTAAAATAAATCCTAACTATATCAAATACATCCCCCTATCTATCTAATATACAAAAAATCCTAACTACATACACAGACCCTTATTCTAAAATAAAATAAAATAATTACAGTCCTAACTACATACACAGACCCTAATTCTAAGCTAAAATCAATAAATTAAGACCACTTACCTTTAAGATGTTACTTCAGATCACTAACCTATGGGTCAAACAAAAAAAAAAATTAGTACAAAACATTAACATCAAATAAATAAACATTATATACATTCTACATATTCAACTCACCTTTACAGCATGTCCAGTCACTGTTAAGCTCTTCCGGCGCGGCCCTGTTAAAAAAAAAAAACACAATACATGAATACATGAATACAATATATAAACAATAAATAAAATACACAAATAAACATCTAAATATACATTTAACTTACCTCCCCGCGATGTCCCCGGCCTTCTCTCCTTCAGCCCCGGCTGGGCCGCGGAACCATCCGCGCTCTAAAAAAAAAAAAGAAAAAAAACTAACGGAGGTCTGCACTGGCAGACCTCCCCGACGCTACTGAACCTCCCGGAGTCGTTTCCGGGAGGAAATTGGCATTGGCGGCTTGTGATTGGCTGAAAAAGCTGTCAGCCAATCAAAAGTCGTCAATGTAGGAGCCAATCAGGATGCGCAGATGTCTTCTACCAATCACTCCGTGGGGGTGTATCCCATAGTGATTGGCTGAAGGCATCTGAGCGTTGTGATTGGTTCCCATAAAGATAGACAAGTGTTTTAGCCAATCAGGGTGGGATATTGGGGTGTATCCCATCCTGATTGGCTCACACATTGACGACTTTTGATTGGCTGAAATTGATAGACAGCTTTTTCAGCCAATCACAAGCCGCCAATGCCAATTTCCTCCCGGAAACGACTCCGGGAGGTTCAGTAGCGTCGGGGAGGTCTGCCAGTGCAGACCTCCGTTAGTTTTTTTTCTTTTTTTTTTTTTAGAGCGCGGATGGTTCCGCGGCCCAGCCGGGGCTGAAGGAGAGAAGGCCGGGGACATCGCGGGGAGGTAAGTTAAATGTATATTTAGATGTTTATTTGTGTATTTTATTTATTGTTTATATATTGTATTCATGTATTCATGTATTGTGTTTTTTTTTTTTAACAGGGCCGCGCCGGAAGAGCTTAACAGTGACTGGACATGCTGTAAAGGTGAGTTGAATATGTAGAATGTATATAATGTTTATTTATTTGATGTTAATGTTTTGTACTAATTTTTTTTTTTGTTTGACCCATAGGTTAGTGATCTGAAGCAACATCTTAAAGGTAAGTGGTCTTAATTTATTGATTTTAGCTTAGAATTAGGGTCTGTGTATGTAGTTAGGACTGTAATTATTTTATTTTATTTTAGAATAAGGGTCTGTGTATGTAGTTAGGATTTTTTGTATATTAGATAGATAGGGGGATGTATTTGATATAGTTAGGATTTATTTTAAATTAAATAGATTGTATGTTAGATAGATAGGGGGTATTTGATTAGGACTATATGTAATATATTATATGTAATATATTATATTTAATATATTATATTTAATATATTATATGTAATGTCATGTATTGTATGTAATGTATGTAATGTATTATATGTAATATATTATATTTAATATATTATATTTAATATATTATATGTAATGTCATGTATTGTATGTAATGTATTATATGTAATATATTATATTTAATATATTATATTTAATATATTATATGTAATGTCATGTATTGTATGTAATGTATGTAATGTATTATATGTAATATATTATATTTAATATATTATATTTAATATATTATATGTAATGTCATGTAATGTATGTAATGTATTATATGTATTATTGTATTGTGTTTATCTGTCTTTCCTTTTCAGGTGTGTAATTTTTTTATTTTCTGTAGTGGGGGGTGGGGTTGTAATGTATTTTTTTGTTTTCTGTAGTGGGGGGTGGGGTTGTAATTTTTTTTTGTTTTCTGTACTGTAGGTTTTTTTGTTTTTTGTACTGTAGGTTTTTTGTTTTTTGTAATTAGAGTGTTGGGGAGGTTTATTAGGGGGTAGGTAGTGTAGGTAGGTAGTGTAAGTGTTAATAGATTAGTGTAGAGGGGGGTTAGTTTAGATTAAATGGTTTATTGGGGGTTATAGTGTAGTGTTTGTAGTTAGTGTCATGATGGTCCTTGAGGACCATCATGGCACTTATGTGGTTAATGTTGGGTTGTAACAGGCCCATAATGGTAATAATATACCCTTATGGGACTGATGGGGTTAAATAGAGCCTTATGCTGGTCTGTATTGACCATCATGAGTTAATGGGTTAATTTAGGTCTTATGGTGGTCTGGATTGACCATCATGAGTTAATGGGTTAATTTAGGTCTTATGGTGGTCTGGATTGACCACCATGAGTTAATGGGTTAATTTAGGCCTTATGGTGGTCTGGATTGACCATCATGAGTTAATGGGTTAATTTAGGCCTTATGGTGGTCTGGATTGACCATCATGAGTTAATGGGTTAATTTAGGTCTTATGGTGGTCTGGATTGACCACCATGAGTTAATGGGTTAATTTAGGCCTTATGCTGGTCTGGATTGACCATCATGAGTTAATGGGTTAATTTAGGTCTTATGGTGGTCTGGATTGACCATCATGAGTTAATGGGTTAATTTAGGTCTTATGGTGGTCTGGATTGACCACCATGAGTTAATGGGTTAATTTAGGCCTTATGGTGGTCTGGATTGACCATCATGAGTTAATGGGTTAATTTAGGCCTTATGGTGGTCTGGATTGACCATCATGAGTTAATGGGTTAATTTAGGTCTTATGGTGGTCTGGATTGACCATCATGAGTTAATGGGTTAATTTAGGTCTTATGGTGGTCTGGATTGACCACCATGAGTTAATGGGTTAATTTAGGCCTTATGGTGGTCTGGATTGACCATCATGAGTTAATGGGTTAATTTAGGTCTTATGGTGGTCTGGATTGACCACCATGAGTTAATGGGTTAATTTAGGCCTTATGGTGGTCTGGATTGACCATCATGAGTTAATGGGGTAATTATAGTTGCCTGGAGTTATTATTTTTAGTGCGAGTCCTTTCAGGACCTTTACGGTCCTTTGAGGACCCGCGAGGCGGGAAATTTAAAATTGAATTGCAGCAGGGTCACGATCGGTGCCGATCGGGGCCCCCCGCTGCAGGGGGTTTATATGGGGACACTTCGGGGGTCCCGATGGGGACCCCCAGCATAGAGGGGGGTTAATTTTAAGTGCCGCGGCCGGGATTGGCTAATAGTGTGCCGCGGTCCCTTTAAGGAGCCGCGGCGGGGAATTTAAAAGTTTTAAATGCAGCGGGGGGCCTGATCTATGCAGATCGGGGACCCCCCCTGCAATGGGTTTATGTGGGGACACTTCGGGGGTCCCGATGGGGACCCCCAGCATAGAGGGGGGTTAATTTTAAGTGCCGCGGCCGGGATTGGCTAATAGTGTGCCGCGGTCCCTTTAAGGAGCCGCGGCGGGGAATTTAAAAGTTTTAAATGCAGCGGGGGGCCTGATCTATGCAGATCGGGGACCCCCCCTGCAATGGGTTTATGTGGGGACACTTCGGGGGTCCCGATGGGGACCCCCAGCATAGAGGGGGGTTAATTTTAAGTGCCGCGGCCGGGATTGGCTAATAGTGTGCCGCGGTCCCTTTAAGGAGCCGCGGCGGGGAATTTAAAAGTTTTAAATGCAGCGGGGGGCCTGATCTATGCAGATCGGGGACCCCCCCTGCAATGGGTTTATGTGGGGACACTTCGGGGGTCCCGATGGGGACCCCCAGCATAGAGGGGGGTTAATTTTAAGTGCCGCGGCCGGGATTGGCTAATAGTGTGCCGCGGTCCCTTTAAGGAGCCGCGGCGGGGAATTTAAAAGTTTTAAATGCAGCGGGGGGCCTGATCTATGCAGATCGGGGACCCCCGCTGCAAGGGGTTAATGTGGGGGTGCTGCAGGGGTCCTGATAGAGACCCCTGCAGCATGGGGATGTGTATAGGGTGCAGGGGGGAGCCTCACGCTGCTGTCTCGGGCTGTTCCGAGGCAGCACGTAGAGGCTTTCGGATCCCTTGCGTGGACTTTTTGTCCACGTAGGGATTCTTACGATATGCGAGACTCGTGCATAGATTTAAGGCTACGTAGCTCTCTCGGAGCCTATTCTCGGCCATTTTCTCGCAGTCATATCGTAAAGCAGGCTGCGAGAGATTCGGTTCTCGCAAACAGCAGGAAAACTGCCTTTTGCGAGCACCGAGAGAACTACGAGGGAGAATTTAATAGGGCCCTAAGTTTGGTTGCTTTATCTTAACAACATACTCTCTTGAGATTTGACAAAGCTGCAAGTGATCTAAGCCAGTGAAAATAGATTCAGGTACCAAATACGGTACTGCTTACTGGCAGCATTGGATGTTTCCTTGGGAAATATAATAAATCATCATACAATGATACCTTTTTGAAATGACAGTGTAAATTAGGGAATGCTTTTATTTCTGTAGATAACATAGAAAAATATGTTTTAAAGGAGAAGTTCCACCTAAACAGGTTACTCATATATGAAGAGTAAATGTACAGAAGATAAAATGTACATGTAAATGTTCTAGAATTTGTCTTGTATTGCTACAAGCTCTGTATGTTATAAGCTATGAAACACATTTCTTCTAATGGCAGTCCCCTGACTCTGCAAATATGGAGCAGTAACCAGCAGGCATTAAAGCTTTTAAAACACAGATAATTGTGTCTAAGTGTATTCTTTAATATAAATTACACTTAAAGGATCACTGTATTAAACTTTTTTGTTTAAAGGCAGACTCCCCATGCATGCCATATGCCCAACAATTTAGCATATTATTTATAATAACTTAAACATGCTTTTTTTTTTTTTTTCAATTCCAAGCCCGCAACTCAATCGCAGACATCCAAATGTCTGCAAGTGTGTTGTGGGCTCCCGTTCGTCTCTGATTGCGATGCTATTAAATTGCTCAAGCCCGCAAGTTACTGGCCCAAAGCCAAAACCATAAACCATGCACTAGTTCGTTGCAGTTCAGGGGGGGAACATGATCAATTCAGGAAGCCAGTAACCACCCATTTCGAATCAGCCAATAGAAAATGAGACTGTCATTATTACATCAGTAAAACATGGAGGTTACATGTCAATCAATACGGTTTGGGGGTCCGATATGCTTGCAAATACAAAAAATCAAGAATTATGAAAATGAATGCCAATACTGTTCTAGTCCATGTGGGTGGCCTGATATGTATTAACTCATTGATACCCGAGATCAATTTAACCTCAAAATTAAATATAAAAAAAACCTAAGATTTTGCCGACTTGCGAGCTTGAGACTGTTGTACAATTAATTCTAATGTGTTTCATCACTTTCCCTGTTATTTACAGTGCAGTAGTGATTATTTATATTTTCAGATACAGTGCTATGAATACCTCAATTGAATGGGGGCCTTTGTTTTTATTCCACGTGACTCCATTTGCAGCTCTGATCAAGCATTACATCACTCTAGGAAGCTTCTATGTCAATTATGGGTGTGTATGTTAGTGCACGCTGATCCTCTAGACCAGCGGTGGGCAAATTTAGTCTTGGCGAGCCCCACAAATGCCAGGATTTGAGGATATCACTGGTGCACACAGATGAGTAAATTGCTTCTTCAGTCATCTGGTTGACTCTTCTGTGCACAGAAAGGATACCCTCAAATACGGACCTGTGTGGGGCTCTCCAGGATTGGACTTGCCCAAACCTGATCTGTGAGTGAGCCCAAAAGCAGCCATGTGTTCAGTCACCCCCTTCCCAAAAATGTACATAGAAGCCTCCTAGAGTGACTCCGTAGCAAAAGAGGATGTAGAGCTTTATCAGAGCTGCGAATTATATTGTATGGAATAAAAACAAAATCATTTAAAAATCATGAAGTTTAAGGTTGTATTTTTTTTTTTTAACAATGTGCTCAACTCTCTTTCTTTGACATACTGCCAATATGGACCTTTAACACAACCATTTTCCTAAGGGCCAATGAACAACTTAAAAAACATATTTGAAAATATTGTGACTGACTGGGGGAAAATTTAGAGTCAAAATCAAAAATCTATTTTTTTATAAAAATAAATGTGGTTATGAGGAGAATTCACTTTCTTTAGAGTATAGCTTGAATATATTAATGCAAAGTGTCTGCTTATGGGCATATGTGAGGGAAGTTGGTTGATGTCAAATTCATTGAGATCCTCTGACATAAGTAATCCTTCTCACCTCTCTCTCCTCCCTTCTCTCCCACTCTTTCACATGCTCCAGCTATCAGAAAGTGATCAGACAAGGACAAGGCAAATTCTTATAAACAAAAACAGTTTTCAAAAACTCTGATTTCTGTAAACAAAAATCTGTCCTTCTGTACACAAGATGGCTGACTGAGAAAACTGATTATTTGTAGATTCTGACTAGCTGAACAAATATGAAACCAACCTCCTATGGCATTTTCAAATAGAGGGAGAGTGGTGCTATGTTGCAGGATGAAAGGTAGTACTTAAAGGGCCACTGTAACACATTTACAGGCAAAGCTCATATGTTTGTTTGGCATGGATTATCAATGCAGTTTAAAGTAAACAAAAGTTGTTTGTTTTTATTACTTTTGAATGTGTCAGTTTTCCCTCCAAAAGAGCTGCTCATGCCACTTCCCTATGCCTATCAAAATCAATGGCCCGCTCTGCCTGTAAGCAGGATTTAAAAAACATCTATAACTCTGGTTCAGATAGATCATGCTCATCAAAAGGGATGGGGCTATGATGGTTCATGCACTGTCACTGGGCAGGGTGTATGGGTTAACTGTAAACAGGTTATATTACAGCTGTTACCTCTGTGTAGGCAATAGGATGGTGTTAATGATGTCATGGTGTGGGGCCAGTGACATCATAGCCCAACCTGCTTCCACGTTCTGCTTGAGGATAAAGCAGACAATTTAAAAAAGTAAGGAAAAATATAAATGTTTATTTATTTTAAACAGCATACTGTTTTCAATAGTCTCTACCCAACAAACAAACATGCAAGCTTTACTTTTAATTGCATAATAGTAGGCACTTGTTTTTCATGCAAAAATATTTTCTAATGTTGAAAATGTGCTCTTTTAAACACTTGATAGAAAATGTGGCATGTTGCTGCCCCTTCATATTCCGGGTTGGGATTAATAACTGTGTTGTGCTAATCCTATGAATTAGGACGTTAAAGTAATCAGTTTTTTAATGTTAAAACAGAAGATGCATGAATTCTCCTGCCATAGAGCCATCCAAGTTACTCTTTTGACAAATAAATGCATGTTTTTAACACTATTATTCCTTGAAATACAAAAAGAAGAAAAAAAAGTTTCCATAGAAACTGTCACACAAGATTGTAGTTATGTTTAGAAATGTGTGGGTGTTTAAATAGCTGCTAACCACTTCTAACCATGGGTAGTGCCAAACTACTTGGGTGGTTGGTTAACCCCTGTAGCGTTAGTGAGCAAATGCTGTGTCAGGTCACAGCAGCAATTATGGCAGCATGTTCATCCCTGAATGTTTTGCCCAATTATAGCTATGAGACATTATACATAATATGCGACCTGTTATACTAATATGATCAACATGCTGCTCATACACACAGTAAAAGGAGTATATACTAATATGGAGAACAGCATAGTTTATTTAGATACTGAGATTATAGTACATATTCCCTATAATCATAGTAATTAAAAAGGCACGGTTTGGTTAAAATTGTTTCTCTTTTAAGACTCCATTGTATTTTGCCATATCATGTAAGGGGCATGATCCAGGCAAACACTTAACCACTTGTACAATGAGTAATGTATACAGTCTGCGATGTGTGAAGAAACCCATGAGACATATTCACAAACTCATATACCATATATTTCTATTCTACGGAAATGTTGAAAATTGCTAGATAAGGAGGGACTTAGTATACTTCCCTATATTTCAAAGGTCCAAACAGGGACACATATAGATTGTAAGTTTGTGAATTTTCAATCTTGTGTCAGTGCCTTGGAAACAAGCACTATGTACATTTGATTTAAGCTCAAAAACAGGGCCCTCCATTCTTTATAAGGTATTCATTTTGCCATATACTCAACTCCTGTACAGCGCTACGGAATATGTTGGCGAGTTATAAATAAAAAAAATATTAATATTTTTGAAACATTATGCACTGATAGGTAGTGTTACAATGTGTAAATTATGTTTTAGAGATACACACACTTAATATATAATCAATACATTTATATTTGCTGTAGAAACTCAAGGCTTTTATCTTTAACCTAGATTTTGAGAGAAAAAAAGAGAGTAACCAGCGAGGGAAGTGGGACATATCAATGAAACATTCCTTCATTAGAGATGCAATTGTAAGGCTAAGGAGGGATTTCTCTGAAAAGAGAGACTGTCAGTCCAAAAGAGGGACAGTTGGGCGGTATGTGATTGTCAAAAAACATAATGAGACAAATGTACATATGGGTAAATAGGTTAAGATCTCTCAGAGAACCTCTCCTTTCATTTGTTATTTCCATATCTTTAGTACACAGTATTCAATGAAACCTCCATATCGATCGCATTGAATCAATGCTGTATTTGTATCCATGCAAACAAAACCTTGTGAATGGGATTAAACACACACACGTCCTCCCACCTCTGCCTGCTACACTGCACTGGAACAAGACACTCTACTCAAAAAAAGACACCCAATTGGAACAAGACACTCCACATTGGGATCAAAAACACACACATTCCCCACCTCTGCCTTCTACACCACCCCACTGGAACAAGACACTCCACTAGAACAAGACTCTCCACTGAAACAAGATGACCCACTGGAACAAGACACACCACTGGAACTAGTCACCACTCTGCAATAAACTCTGATCTCCCTCAGAGAATAGGTATCAAACACATACATCCCCATCTATGCCTGCTACACCCCAGTGGAACATGACACCCCACTGGAACAAGACGCTCCACTGGAACAAGACACTCCACTGAACCAAACTCTAGCTATCAAGAAACATAGGGAACAAATACACCCCCACCTTTGGCTTCTACACCCCACCGGAACAAGACCCTCCACTGGAACAAGGCACTCCACTGGAACAAGGTACTCCACTGGAACAAGATACTTCACTGCAACAAACTCTAGTCGTCAATAAACATAGGGATCAAATACACCCCCAACTTTGGCTTCTACACCCCACTGGAATAAGATACCCCACTGCAACAAACCCTGTTCCCCAAAAGACATAGGGATCAAGCACACATCCTCCCACCCACTTAAACAAAACTAAATTCCATCCCACCTATGATTATTGTTCTTTTACCTGCACTATCACTTGCAGTTCCCACAGCTGCCTCAATTGAATCCATTCTCATGATTTAATCATACAGTATATCCTCTTTAAACTCTGCCACAGCTGCCTCAATTTAAGCCATTCTCATTATTTAATTATTATATCCTCCTTAAACTCTATTGTGATATCCATGCACCTCACTCTCTCATACTCTTTCATCAGTTTGCAGTCACATTAACATTTAAAGTGGACTGGTTGTTTTAGTAAACATGTACTATTCCAATTCACCTCAATCACATACCTACTCCTCAGTTTAGTATGGTACATCTATAGCCTGGTTAACCCCCTCTGGGTTTTCCCTTTGCTCCCTACACCTTTTGTTTCACTCACACTAAGCTTGCGAGCTATCAATCTTGCAATGCACTTTGTATGAAGCGTTATATTGTCTGTTTGTTAGCTTAAAGGCAAGGCCCTCAACTTCTTTTGTATTAGTCTGTTTAAATATGTAATGTCATACCCACCAATTTACTGTACCCCAGGCACTATGAATAAAGAGATAATAATAATATATCCACACAGATGTCTATATGTAATATAATGTTTCTCTATAAGAATACCAGGCATTTTCTGACATACTGTATATATTCATATACACACATGCTTATGATTACACAGATATGCTAAATTGCAACCTCCATTATATTATTTTGCTTTGTTATCAAGTAAACAACTTTCTAGTTTGCCACTCTGGTGAAAAATGGTGAATGAGCATGTGTGTGTGTTGGATGATCTTGGGATGGGACATATTGAGGGTAAAGGAGGAAGAATAAAGTGGGCATGATGAGTGTATATAGTTTCCTGACCGCCACATACATTATGAGTCCAACCCCACCACAACAAAGTTAATAATGTTATTGATGCATTTCTCAGGAGATTCAATACAATTTGAAAACATTTCACTGAAATGTATGGGTTGTATCATGTCTGTGTTAATCCCTGAGTACATATATTTTATTTTCCCAATATATTAAAGTGTTGGCATTCTGGCAAGTCTTTCGTGAGACAAACAACAAGGATAGTCAAGACATTTTTAAAGATTATATAGAGCCCTATTGAATTGGCCACATCCCAACTTAATAAGGCTGTTAATCATTGCCTTCTGACAACTGTCTAAAAAAGCTTTATTAGTAGTTAGACATTCTAGTTGTAGTTGAAAGGACTGGAATCAAACTTCAATTTCTTCTTAAGATCCCTCAGTTTTTGTTCCAAACAAAAATACACTCCACTTGAGAGGAAAATCTAATTCTTCCATTGAAGATAGCCAGGAAATAAAAATGACTAGTGTATTTAGTGTATGTTATGCAGGCAGTTCTAACCTAAAGGAGGATGAACATCAAAGCAATACATTACTATGGCCAAATGTTTATGGGGCTTTATAGAGTTGTTTGCCAATGACCCTAACATTGACCAAAATCAGTAAGTTTCTCTTAGACATTGTAGCGCTACAATGCAGCAAAAACAGTCATCACAGCCATTTTATGGCCTTCACTGTATTTGCTAAATTATGTTTCCCACTGACTCATTCCCATTGCAAGCCTTCACCATAATATATTTTTTAAATAACAGTGTGGTTTACTCTTTATTATCTCTTTAATTTTTATATGAAATTATTATTTTCTGACTTGATTCTGACTGTTACTTTCTCAGGAGTTTGTCCATGTGAATTAATGAGCTTTCCATTACACCTATAAAAAGCATCAGCAGTTTTAGCTGACACATTCCCATAATGCAGATAGAAGCTTCCTCTGCATTCAGTCTTCTACCACATTAAGGAGATCAGCAGAAACCAAAATGTTAGATTTAATTGCAGCATATTTGATGGATATGTTTTTTTTTACATTTTAATAAAACATGTGACCTATTCTCATTTGAAGCAATTTAACACTGCATACTTTAAATATGTGTCCCTATAAGGGCATGTTAGCAACATTAGCCATAATCACTATCACAGTATTTACTAATTTTCTCCTCTAAACTCATCCAATCCAGCAAAGCCATCTGAACGATATCAAACTGCCTGTTACCATAATTCTTATTTTAAAATAAAATTCTAAGCAAAAAACAATGAATATGTGTATTACTGTATCATATTCAGCAATCAAAAGCTAATTTCTATGTTAATAGAAACTGCAAGTGAAAAGTATTTTAGCTCACAGCCTCAATTAACATAAAACTCATGACAGATTGAGAATATAATACAGTGATAACTTATTCATAACAGTTTTTATTATAACTACTTTTTACAATAGAAATAACAGATAAAAGCTTTGCCTAGACAGACCATGTACTGCCTTGCATTTCCAAGTTGGCTGCTCTAAATTTGTTTAATATAACATGTGTGGGCAATTTTGTTGATACATTTTTATGTTGAGGAGCCACACAAAAATAGTGTCATGAGATCTATAGACATGACCACGGAATTGTTTTTTTAGATTGTTGCTTCTGTATCAAAATTTATTTTACTATTATTTTCTGTAATATTTTGGTTACTGTTGTAAAATGAGGATTGTGGTTTTTACTTTAAGCAAGACCAGGCAATGTCTGGAACTAGAATTTGTATGGGGCAACTTTAATGTAAACTACAATACATTGAACACATTTGCTTTACTACACGGATTCCTTTGTTTATAAAGATAGTTGTCTGACTCCATTAGAGAATCCCTTAAAAGGTATACAACTGATGTCACAATTAATACAGGTAAGGATACATATACATAAATATAATTACAACTGATTGTTACCAGATATTTTAAATTGAAGAATTAGATTACTCAGCTTGAAGCATACAGTACCTGACAAGTTACACCCTCTCTTCTAATTACATAGTTACATAGTTACATAGTTACATGAGGTTGAAAAAATAATAATTTTAGTCCATCAAGTTCAACCTTTTTAGATCTCACCTGATCTGCAATATGTGGATGAATTGTTAATTGATCCAGAGGAAGGCAAACATAAAAAGACAATTGTAACATTGGCAATTGCCTCAAAAGGGAAACAAGTCTAATTCCCTCCTGACCCCAGATACTGGCGATCGGACTCCTCCCTGGATCAATACTCCCTCTCTAATTATCCAGGATAACCCTGAATGCCCTTTTTATACAAAAATATATCCAATCCCTTTTTTAAAGTTACCTATCAAATCTACTGTCACCACCTCCTTTGATAGAGAATTCCACAGATTAAGCTCCCTTACTGTGAAGAACCATTTTCTTTAATTAAGGTGGAATCGTTTTACTTCTAACCTCAAAGGATGTCCCCTTGTCAGTTGAAAACTTCTTGGCACAAAAATCTCACTTGACAAATCTTTATACTGACCCTGGATGTATTTATATAAGGTAATCATATCTCCTCTTAGACGCCTTTTTTCTAGAGAAAATAAGTTTAAATTTGTCTTTCTTCATAACTTAGCCCCTCCATCCCCCTTATTAGTTTTGTTGTCCTTCTCTGTACTTTTTCCAGCTCTAAAATGTCCTTTGTATAGTGGCTTCCCTTGCTTCTATACCCTTCTTAATACAAGCTAATAGTTTATTTGCCTTTGCAGCTGCTGCTTGGCATAGAGCACTGTTACCTGGGTGGTTGTCCACAAGCACCCCCAAATCCCTTTCAATATCTGATACCCCTAGATTTGCTCTATTAAGATCATAAATAGCATGGTTATTTTTTCTTCCCAAATGCATAACTTTACATTTATTCTTATTAAATCTGCCATTTAGTTGCCCATTCTCTAATTTATGCAAATCCCTTTGGAGGGAAAGTACATAATTTTCTGATTTAATTACCTTGCATAACTTAGTGTCATCAGCAAAAATGGAGACAATACTTTCCAGTCCTAATTCTAAGCAATTAATAAATATGTTAAAAAGGAGAGGACCTAATACTGAGCCCTGAGGAACCCCACTTACCACATTTGTCCAATCGGAGTATGTTAAATTTACCACAACCCTTAGATTGCTGTCTTTTAGACAGCTCTCGATCTATGAGCAGATATTTACAGTGATTCCTGTATCCCTTAGTTTGCACAATAGTCTCCCATGTGGCACTGTATCAAAAGCCTTTGCAAAATCCAAAAAGACCTCCTCATAGAAACGAATTAGATTTGTTTGACATGACCTATCCCTCATAAATCCTTGTTGATTCTTACTTATAGACTTGTTCAAATAGACATATCCTTGTATATTATCCCTTATTAACCCTTATAAAAGCTTTTCCACTACAAATTCCCAGATTTGCTCTTGCTCCCTTCTTAAATATAGGTATCACCTCTGCTTTTTCTCCAGTCACCTGGCAGTGACCCTGTGGTTAGTGAGTCTTAAAAAAATAGATATAATGGTTTGGCTATTACAGAACCCAGTTCCCTCAGTAACCTTGGATGTATTCCACCAGGACCTGGGGCTTTATTAACATTTATTATTTATTTCATGATGATTCATTGATTCTCAGTGATAAGCAGGAAGAATTGACACAGTTGGAATTAACAAGAAAAATAGAAAATGCTTTAACACTTAAAAGTACCTGTGAATATGCTGGCTTAACGAATTGGGCGTGCTGTTTTCACTTATGATCCCCATTGTGGAGCTAATTAATAATCCCAGCTAAACTACCTTCCAAACTTAGTTATCTAATGCTTGCACTCAAATAAGAATAACACCCAAGAGTATATTTATACTGATATATATATATATATATATATATATATATATATATATATATATATATATATATATATATATGTGTGTATGGATATAGAGATGGTCCTAGGGTTATGGACCAGATACATTCCTGAGAACGTTCTTACATTGGATTTGTATGTAAGTCGGATTTCTGATGAATAATAATAACAATACTATAATGGCTCATATGTAGTAATAAAAATACAGTGTAATAATAATACTATACTGTACTGTACTGTAATATTATGTTACAGAAAGTAACAAATAAACAAAACATTTAAAAAAAAACACACAAAAGCCTCTTAAGTATGGGGTGGTTAGTAAGTCGGGTCGTATGTAAAACCCGGGACCGTCTTTATATATGTATATATATATATATATATATATATATATATATAAATTCTGGGAACCTGGGCAGGGACGTACAAATGTGCCCACAAAGGCTCTGCTTTTGTAATCCAATAGCATATTAAACATGACTTCCTTTAAGCATACACCTGCTGTAATACACAGCTTTAAGCACAGCCCAGGAAAGGTTATGCACAAGCCAAGAAACATACCCACAGACAGTGTGAGGCCGGTTCATAGCCTGTGTAGTAGATTTTGTGTTAGTTTACCACACTAATCATTTCATTTATGGTGGGCAAAAGAGCGATAGAAGCCCTCCACCGTAAAGTAGTACAGTAAGTAAATAGTACATTTGTGTTCACATTTGAACATCTAAAATAAGTTAAAACAACATATTTCTTGCAAATGTGCCCACAAATACTTTCCTGGCCTGTGCATAATACATCTTGTCCTGTGCTTAAAGCTTTGTAATACAGCAGGCATATGCTTAAAGGAAGCCATGTCTAAAATAGTATTGGATCACAAGAGCAAAGCCTTTGTGGGCACATTTGTATGTCACTGCCCAGGCTCCCAGAATAAATCTATTTCTCTGAATACTGAGCAGGAAATACATTTTTTTACTTATTTCAAATGTGAACACAAATGGACTATATATATATATATATATATATATATATATATATATATATATATATATATATATATTTATATATTGTTTTTAATTTCTGACATTACTTGATCCTATGCTGTGTACCTTTAACATAACTTTAACTTTAATGGCTAAAATAATTTTATTTTTAATGGCTTGATCCTGGCTCTGCAATCAAGTGGAAGATGCACATGTTTTATGCAAATTATGGCAACGTGCGAAACTATATTTGTGCAGGTCACACTAGAAGCTTTTCATTTGCATATTTCCTACAACTTCACAGAAAGAAATCTCACCCTTTCATATCAATGAACTATGGGTTTTACTGATGAAGAGAGGAAGGAAACAGATTTCATAAGAAGTTCTGAGTGTAGTAATAAGGTGTTATAGAATATAAACTATTTTATTTGCATACTTCACAGACATCCCAAGCATGTACATGTCCTACCACTTTAAAAAAGCTATACAATGATTGTTTTGAGATAAGTAGTTAACTGCTTCAGTAAACTGCTACAGTTTTCACAAACTATTTACAGTATGTACTAGCGACTTGCCAGTCAAAAATGACAGGGCAATAAAATTTGAAGCCATGGCAATGCTGTTTGCTACACCATGTAAAGCTTTTTCTACTCTGAGGACCTTCGGCTCTCATTGCGAGCCTTCTGTGATCATCGCGTGGCTCGCAATGAGAGCCTTCGGCGCTTATTGCGAGCCTCTCCTCTCGTGTACTTTTGCTCCTCTGAGCACCTTTGCCGCTTATCACAAAGACATATATATATATATATATATATATATATATATATGTACTTTGTTAACTAATAATTAATTAATTAGTTACTTAATAAATTAATATACATTACCTATTTCTAATTAATATATCCAGCAATCAATAGCCTGAAGAGGAAACAATCTGTTTTTATTGTCCTGCAGCATACAATGTACGGTTGGACTGTTGCTGCCCTGAGGAGAAAGTGTCATCAATGTCCCAACTGTGCATCAGAAATAGGCTGCGTGCACCATGGCAAACCGTTGGTTCAGTTGTGTAAAGCGCCATTTTAGATTCATAATGTTATTAGTTGCAAGTTAGGATTGTAAAATAGCGTTGTTTGTCTATGTGCTACGCGATTCACAAGCATTTGCCGTCCTTTGTAATAGTGTATTTTGTACCTCATACATTAATGTGTGAAAGTGCTACGCGGTTAGCAATGTTTTGCGCGTTCCGGGGTCGTGTAGCCTCGTTTTCATTTTTTTGGGCGGCCTTTTTTTTCTCTCTTAGGCGATTTTTGAGTGCCGAAACTCGGCCAAATCTACTTAAATTCGCGTTCCAATGCACTCCCAGACGTCCTGGCTGTAAGTCCTGCATTCGTCAACTGCTTGCAGCCTAAGGCAATCCCGTGTTTACTAAGTGTTTGGTGGCTATGTCCCACGTGTTTCAATGTGTGCTTCGTGAGGCTCGCAGGCAATGAGCACCTTTGGCGCTCATAGCCTTTGTGCTGCGAGTTTTATTGCCTTAACGGCACTTTGGCGCTCATCTCCTAAGTGCTGCGAGTTAACGGCTCGCCTTGCTACACAAGGCTGGCAGGCGATGAGCTCCTTCGCCACTCATCGCCTAAGTGCTCCGAGTTAATGTCTCACCTTGCTACGCTCATTGCCTAAGTCGTACGTACCACGCAAAGTGTGACAACGTCTTGTAGTTTGACAACTATTATATGTGACTAGCGACTTGCCCGTCAAAAAATGACGGTCAATAAAAGAAAGTGTTAAATGCTGTTTGTCACACAATGTGAGTGTACTGTGTGCCTCAACTATATAGACCCCTCTAACACACTAATGAACGCATGTTCTATAAGTGCCATGAGGGTCATCCAGGACCCTCATGACCCAAAGTGTAAGCACTACACCATTTTAAACCGGTCACTTATGGGGGTCTATACAGACCCTCATAAGCCTCTTTTTAACCCCATCAGTCCCATAAGGGTATATTATGACCATTATGGGCCTGTTACATCCCAACATTAACCACATAAGTGCCATGACGGTCCTCAAGGACCATCATGACACTAAGTATAAACACTACACCGCACTATACCCCCCCAATAAAACATTAAATATCAACTAAACACCCTCTACACTAACCTATTAACACCTACACTACCTACCTACCTAAGCCCTAATAACCCCCTCCCCACCACTGTAATTACAGAAATCAAAAAAACTAAAGTCATCAAAAATCAAAAATCTACATTACATAAAATAAAAAAAAAACTAAAATCACGAAAAATAAAAAAATGTACATTACAGAAAAAAAAACCTAAGTCACAAAAAATAAAAACAGGAACATTACAGAAAATAAAAAAATACATTACAACCCTCCCCCCCACTACAGAAAAAAAAATTACACACCTGAAAAGGAAATACATATAATACAATACATACAATACAATACATACAATACAATACATACAATTAAATACAATACAATACAATACAATTAAATACAATACAATACAATTAAATACAATGCAATACAATTAAATACAATACAATACACCCCTATCTAACATACATCCCCTATCTAATATACATCCCCTATCTAATATACATCCCCCTATCTAATATACAATACTATCTATCTAATATACATCCCCTATCTATCTAATATACAATAAATACTATTTATGTACTATACATCCCCCTATCTATCTAATATACAATACATGCTATCTCTATATAGCAACCCTAATTCTAAGCTAAAATAAAATAATTAAGACCACTTACCTTTGAGATGTTTCTTCAGATCACCAACCTAGGTTAAAAAAGATAAAAAAATTAATACAACACGTTTACATAAAATAACTAAACATTCTAAATATTCTAATTATTCTACTCACCTTTCCAGCATGTCACGTCCTCCATCTATGCTTCTTCGGCGAGGCCCCTGTTAAAAATAAATTACATTAGTACACATACATAAACATGAAACCAAGTAAAATAAACACAATCTACATTGTACTTACCTCCCCGCGCTGTCTCCGGCCTCCTCGTGTTGTGCCCCGGAAGCATCCGTAGGGAGTGTTACAGAATAAAATTGGCAATGGCGGCTTCTGATTGGCTGAAAGCGCTGTCTATCAAATTCAGCCGATGAGAAGACGCCAATTGTGAACCAATGAGAAAGGGATACACCCCAAAATCCCACACTGATTGGATAACGCACCTGTCAATCTTTATTTGAACCAATCCAAAGGCTTTATTGCCATCAGCGAATCACAATGGGATACACCCCCACGTACTGATTGGTGTAGACATCTGCGCCTTCCCATTGGCTGTAATACTGATTGACATTGACAATACCCAAAGAGAAGGCGCAAATGCCTTCACCAATCAGTACGTGGGGTTGTATTCCATTGTGATTGGCTATTGTCAGTGCAACCAATCAGAATGCGCAGATGCCTCCAGCCAATCACCCTGTGGGGGTGTATTCCATTGTTATTGGCTGAAGGCATCTGCGCCTTGTGATTGGTTTAAATAAAGATTGACAGGTGCATTATCCAATCAGAGTGGGATTTTAGGGTGTATCCCTTTCTCATTGGCTCACACATTGGCGCCTCATGATTGGGTGAATTTGATAGACAGCAATTTCAACCAATCAGAAGGCGCCATTGCCTATTTTCTTCCGGAAAAGTCTCCGGGAGCCTCATTAGCATCGGGGATATCTGTGAGTGCGGATGTGAGTATTTTTTTTTTACAGGGCGTGGCAGAAGAGGAGGAGGAGGCCGGAGACATTGCAGTAAGTACAATGTAGATTATGTTTATTTTATTTTGTTTTTATGTTTAAGTATGTGTATTAATGTTATGTTTTTTTTAACAGGTGCCGCGCCGGAGAATAAGGACGGGACATGCCGGAAAGGTGAGTAGAATATTTAGAATGTTTAGAATGTTTATTTATTTACTGTAAACGTGTTGGACTATTTTTTTTTTTTTTTCCCTAGGTGCCTGATGTGAATGGACATCTGCAAAGGTAAGTGGTCTTAATTATTTTATTTTAGCTCAGAATTAGATTATTTTCTATATAGATAGCATTTATTGTATCTTAGCTAGGGGTATGTGTTTTATATAGATAGCATAGCATGTATTGTATATTAGATTGTGGTATTTATTTAGATAGATTGTGTGATGTATATTATATAGATATGATGTATATTAGATTATGGTATTTATTTAGATAGATTGGGGGATGTATATTAGATAGAAAGGATGTATTGTATATTAGATAGGGGTGTATTGTATTGTATGTATTATATTGTATGTATTGTATGTATTTCCTTTTCAGGTGTGTAATTTTTTTTTTCTGTAGTGGGGGGGGGTTGTAATGTGTTTTTTTATTTTCTGTAATGTTCCTTTTTTTATTTTTTGTGACTTAGGTTTTTTATTTTATGTACTGTAGATTTTTTTTTTTTTTTTTTTGGCTGCCATTTTTTTTCTCTCACTTAGGGGATTTTCATGTGTCTGAACTTGGGAATTTAGACTTAAATGGAGGTGTAACTTCACTTTCAGAGGTCCTGGATGCCCCCCTTGCTATGGGTAAGCTGTTTATGTATTTTTTGTTAGTATTTGGTGTGTTTTGACAGTTTTTAGGTGCGCACAGTTTGGCCGTTATGATCGTATTTTTCGTGCGTGTGGGTGTTTGTTACGTTAAGGTTGGTTCCGAGGTAGTTTTCTTTTTCTAAGTCGTGCGTGTGTGTATTTTTAACCGCGTGTGAGGCGCCTTTGAGCCTCCACATCCGCAAATGCGGACCCTCGCTTTGCGAGCTCGCAAACAGCGTGACGATGTCTCGCAGTTGGACTATTATAATATGTGATACTCTTTATATTGTGTAAATATATTTTAGTTAGTGAACCATCTTGTGAATTCAAGTTAGTTTACAAATTTTATTTAAAAGCCACTTGCAGCAAAATGCATAATAAAGACGATCCTGCATGACAACAGTAACTGTTCTTTAATGGCAATTCAGAATGAGATAAGATAATTTGTATGTCATGTTAACCCAAAGACCAAGGAATTAAACAATCTGATAGGGGAGAGCCTGGTTAGTTATCTAGAATCATTGACTGAACTATAATAAACACATCACAGACTAAAATGTTTTTGTGTGTACAACTAACTAGCTAACTTACAATATCAGAGGCTAGGCAGAGGCCTTCATATGTTCATATATTCAAATATGATTGGAAATATGATATCAGCAATCTACCACTGCACAATATATATTTTGTAACATTGTAGTAGTGCTTTTTAATAACCTGACATCTGTTACTGTGATGAGCACAGAAAATAACATTTTTGCACTCTTCAAATGTTTCTATTACTTGTAGAGTACACCAGTAGACTATCAGTTAACGTTTGTTATGGATTATCCCTCAGTTTTCCCTCCGCACTTTTGGTAAACTATGTTGCTCACATGGGTGCAGGAGCTGGAAGGGATAAGGGGGGACAAATCCCTTCCAGATTTCTCATTGTGTGTATGTATGCATATAGAAACTGTTACAGTATCTCACAAAAGTGAGCACACTCCTCACATTTTTGTAAATATTTTATTATATCTTTTCATGTGACAACACTGAAGAAATGACACTCTGCTACAATGTAAAGTAGTAAGTGTACAGCCTGTATAACAGTGTTAATTTCCCTTCAAAATAACTCAACAGACAGCCATTAATGTCTAAACCATTGGCAACAAAAGTGAGTACACCCCTAAGTGGAAATGTCCAAATTGGGCCCAAAGTGTCAATATTTTGTTCACCAGAGCTTCACAGGTTGCCACTCTTCCACTCCTCCATGATGACATCACGGAGCTGGTGGATGCATGAGTGCTGCCCGCACTGGGGAGCAACAGTTCATTGAGGGAACCATGAATGCCAACATGTACTGGGACATACTGAAGCAGAGCATTATCCCCTCTATTCGGAGACTGGGCCGCAGGGCTGTATTCCAACATCCAACACAACTCCAAGACGACCACTGTCTTGCTAAAGAAGCTGAAGGTAAAGGTGATGGACTGGCCAAACATGTCTCCAGACCTAAACCCTATTGAGCATCTGTGGGGCATCCTCAAATGGAAGGTGGGGGAGTGCAAGGTCTCTAACATCCACCAGCTCCATGATGTCATTATGGAGGAGTGGAAGAGGACTCCAGTGGCAACCTGAGAAGCTCTGGTGAACTCCATGCCCATGAGGGTTAAGGCAGTGCTGGAAAATAATGGTGGTCACACAAAATATTTACACTTTGAGCCCAATTTGGACATCTCCACTTAGGGGTGTACTCACTTTTGTTGCCAACGGTTAAGACATTAATGGCTGCGTGTTGAGTTATTTTGAGGGGACAGCAAATTTACACTGTTATACAGGCTGTACACTTACTACTTTACACTGTAGCAGAGTGTCATTTCTTCAGTGTTGTCACATGAAAAGATATAATATAATATTTACAAAAACATGAGGGATGTACTCACTTTTGTGAGATACTGTAAGAGTTCTGTGTATCAAGTGAGCTGTATTCCCCCCTCCCCCCCCAATTATTTAGATTCCTACACTTCTGGTTGCTCATTTTTGTCAAATAAGTGTTGAAGCACTAGTAGACTTTTCTACTATTTCTATAAATGTTTATCTTTGTTAATTGTAAATGATGACCGAATAGTTATTAATAACAAACAATTGTAGTCATTACACTTGAAAGTATTTTCATAAATGTTGCAGTCAATAAGGTGGAGAAATGCATATGCTGAGTCTTTAATACTTACAAAAAAAAATATATATATAAATAATACTTGTAGACAAGTGGATCAATGACATTGTATGGGCAAAAATGTACTTTCATTTAGTTAGTATTGTGTTGTATTTTTGTATGAAACAAAACATGTTGTTACATTTAACAGAATAAAGCTTATTCCTAGAGAAATCGTACAATGTGTTTAGCTACAGTAAAATTAACAAAACTGGTAAAACTGAATGTTATGAACAGAAGGGCCCACTGGACTGTTTGGGGTTCATCAGTTATTATACTTGTGGTTAGAAGGTACTAACAACTTGCTTAACAGTTATACCATGGGTGTAATGCATACATGAAGTTATATCATGGATGTAATAAGTGCATATAGTACTGTCATTGATTAACATTAAAATACTGTATCTGTATTAGAAGTAGGATAGTAGGCAGTCATATCTGGGATATATAAAGGGTTAAGAAATTCAAAATAATTTATAGGACTTTGAGAGGCAACCACGCATGAATCCTCTGGCTTTAGTCTGGAAGCGGGAAGTTTAGCTTTATAACCCTGTAAGTTGAGATCTGGCAAGTAACATGTGGGGGATGTAGCATGGGATAGACATTTCCCAGGTGGTGAGAGTGTAACAAGCTATTGCCCACAAGAAGAGGGGTTTAGGCATGTTGGGGGGAGTGAGATCTTTGTGTGTTTTTAGATATCTCTGTAACAATAAAGAAGTGCCAGTCTCATTTTGGACACACTAAACAAAGGTAGTGTCGGAGCCTGCTTGTACTAATCAAAGGCTTATGGTGTGTGATTCTGAGATCCTAAGAAAAGGGGTCTGATGGTGCCTGTCTCTTCAGAAATTATGCTGTCATCTGAAGTGTTTGCTGGTGTTGAGATCTGAACAAACAGTTGCGACCCATAGAGAGAGAGAGAGGCGGGCGTGACACTGAATATTAATTTCTTCTTATGTGTTTCTTTGGCTATAGTACTTTTTTTTTGCACCAGAGCCCTCCATTCTCTAGCTCCATCACTAAACAAAGGTTTCATAATCTATTGTGAGATGCTAGCAAAAGATTGACTCCCCAAAAAATCCTTCAAAAATGGAGAGATAGAAGAAGCCACTCTTGAAGAGCTAACATGATCATATGGATTCTTGTACTAAAAAAGCTCCAGAATTCATCCAGATTACCTATTTTGATTATCACTCAGAAACCTGATCAATCAGAGACTTCACTCCCTTCCTTCTCTTCACCACCTACTGAGTGAGTAGAAAACTCTGTTTCAGGGAGGTTATCAGAATTGGATTATGTACTGAGTTTGCAGTGATCTAGAGCATGTGGCGATGCAGGTGCCTGAAAACAAAGGGTGCAATGCACTTTAGTGCCACTAGACAAAAATGAGTCCAAAACCCATCACAATTCTGAATTTCCCCAGCAAAAAAATTGCGGGCAACTGTTTTAAAGAGTTATTACTGCTGGGTAAATGAGAAACAAATATGGTACCAGAAGAGCAGAATTATAAAAAGAGCAGGTACAAGTGTCTGTGTCTGCCTGGGCTGTACGCAAAGCCAAAATGTTATGCATGACTGTGCAGGTAGAATGCCGAGGGTCCCAGTTACAACATGTGGAGAACAGCATCACTAGTAAGGAGACTAAGCCTGGTAGAATCTGAGTCTAGCAACAGAGCCATTCAGCACTCAGTGAGAATAGCATGAGCCATTGCAAGGTCAATCAGAGTGATCTCTCCGTGCTGTGTAAGAAGACAGTAAATTCCAGGAGAAGAGGACAGACCTTCTCCGTACACCCAACTGAGTACCTGTTAACTTGTGGACCTCCTACTTGGGTGTCCCACATAACATATTTTATTATAACACCAAAGGAACATCTTACATGGCAATACCAAACATCATCATATTCAACTCTTACACAGGTTATTATATACATGAGGGACATGTGTGTGACAATTAAAAGTTAGCAAGGCCAGGTCATTTAGCAGAAGTGGCAGGAAGAATCAAGGCAGCAGGCAGTAGTGGTGTCAGGCAGACTGTATGGAAAAGAGAGGCTGGGATAGGCTATGAAAGAGAAATGGCAAATAGCAACCATAAACTGACATTGTAAGGAGAGGGCATGAGAGACAAGATGGAGCTACTGAGTAGAACTCAAATGGGCAAATCAGTGGCAAGATTAAAATAGATGTTGGACACGGAAAACTAGGGAAGGTGAGAAAGTTCAGGATGAGAAAGTAGTTGGATGGATTTTCCAACTCATATGGGAAACCAAAAATGTGCATTACCCAGTGTTGAAATGATGAGTAGACAAATGTTGATATGTTCATAATTTCTGTGGATGCCCACTTTTAGCATGCACATGCAAATATTATGTTGTACCAAAGGAGACTAATACAGACAAAGATAGAACTGGCAATGTAACTACTGAATTCTAGTTAAAACATTTGAAGCTTATTGTGTATATACTGTCTTGCAAATATCCATCATATACTCTGGATTCCTTTATGATACTTAATTTTGCATTAGTAGTTCATTTTCTTTTTTTTTTTCTTTCTGCTTTTTTATTTAACAGTTTTTATCTTATAATACATTACATTACTTTTTCACAAAATAATTCAACAATTCTTTAATTACAAAATGATGTTTGTGGAATCCCACAACTTTTTCTGCAGTGCTACAAAATAGCCCCCAAAGGCCCAAAACACTGACAAGACACAAAGTGGTTTTGTGTCATCAAAATGTCTTCATATCCTCATAACCCATCTTCATTGGTTCTTCAAGGATAACCACATAAAGCAACCATTTTTTGTAGAGTCCCTGGTCAAATAGAAAGGAACGCCAGTGTCCATTAAACAAAGTTGTGTTAGCACTGATCTGTATGATTTCGCATTTGATCTTTAACTCACAGAATAATTGTTGTTGTCCAAATTGCAGAAGTATAATGCTGTTATTTTTAACTTGAATGTGTTTTTTTTTTAGACCAACTTCCTTAAACAGGAATGCTCTGTGTGGGGGAGTCCTGAAATCTAGCCAGGAAATCTACCATGTTGTCGTCACAGGCAAAAAGGAGACTTTTCCAAGGCTTACACTGTGTTTTAGGAAACTTTCTGCCTGAGACTTTATCCACAAACATGAGGCAAGAATAAATGTCACAGATTCAGATTTTGATATAATCAAATCTGAAGAAACTAGAACACCACAATGACTTGAGTTATCTCAATCATTATTTTCTTAAAACAAATAAGCAAATGTATATTAAAGTTGAATTTTAGATAACAGAATATATAGTAAAACATTATTTTTTTTTATAAAAGAATATATGGTGGTAAAAAAGATGACTGTTTTACTGAGCTTTTTCAGTGGAACCATTTTTATTGTCATAGAACTGCCCAACTATTAAAGACATTTTTTTTATGTTATTTATATTTCCTTCTGATTATAAAATAATCCTGGCAGTAGTGGTGACATCCCATCCTTTACCAGGAGAAAGTATTAGTGCTTTATGTATTCAAAACTACACTGAAGTCTAATTAATGCTTCAAAGTGAAAAATCAGGGAGAATTTGGATGATAAGACTGCACACAACCTTAACATTTCTCTATCCACCTCCAAAGGCATTTATGATGTAATTATTCAAGACATCACTTATGACACAACTAATTACAGCAGCTATGACATCACTGATGAAGTCAAATAGAACACACAAAAATAAAAATATCTATATGGTCAGGGTTTTAAAAAAAGGAAATGTGGGAGAAAGTGGTGAGAGAGAAGGAAAGAAGAAGGTCTTGAGCAGATTAACAAGGTGTGGTTTGGGGGATATTTTCAGTGTGAGGACAGAGATATATGTGGCTACAGATTTAGGGCTTTTTGGGACAGGGTCAAACATTTGAATTCTATGCCACATTGAAATTGAAATTCAGTGGAGGGGCAGTTATTTCCTTATCATTGGCCAATATCCATTGTGTATGCTTTAATCAAGACTGATTTCTAGTTTGATTATTGACAATTCAAACTGATGGAGGCAACAAATCTGAATGAAAGCATTCACAATACTAGCTTAGAAACAATTATCTAGTATGGTAATATATCTACATACATGTGTTTTAATAAATTATTTTATCTTTTCAATACACCTAACAATCTGCCCTGTGTGGCTAAATGGACTGTGACTAAGGGGGATTAGGATAAAGGGAAAGTCACTGTCATATGTAATGTAGAATATGACTAATTATTTGGAAGCTACTGTTAATTACTGCAAACACAGAAATTGATGCAACAATAACTTTTGTCAGCTAAAACATGCATGTTCTGTATAGTGTGTTAACAATTCATGTCTCATTCCTTGGGTTCAAAAAACAATATTTATGGATTTCTTGTTTCTGAGAAAGGATTCATTGGCTCTGTCACAGGTAAGAAGTGCCAGCTAATTAATTCAACAGTGCTAAAGAGGAGGTCCTTCATCTCCAACATCATCTGCTTCCCAATGACATGTCTGCTTACTTCCCCTTAAAGATTTTTTTTCCACAGTCTATAACCCATTGTATGACTGCTGGTTTATGACCTGCTGTATATCTCGATCTGACCAGAAATGCTTGCAAGCAGAGTCACTTTTGCCTTGAAATGAGATTGCATAATGCAACAAAACATGGATTTTGACATCATGCAAGAACCAACAGCCCTTCACAGACTGCAACACTTACATGTACATATAAACCTTTTCTATGCATTCTTAAAATAATTTACTGTATTTATTCCTACCACTGGAAGGTTGTTACGATCTGCTACTGCAATTGAACTTGGTAAGAACCTAGTTCAAACCTATCCAGCAGAACCGTGCAGTCATTTTATACCTCTGATAGCAGAAGATGAACCAAACCCAAGTACCACGTCCAGGAACTTGCTTCGACAGACCAGGATATCAGAAACACGATAGCCACCGACTGTGACTTTTCTCCTCCACTGGATACACCATACAATCCTGTAGAATATTAGGATTAATTCACAGAATGACACTTACACCTTGATGATGTAAGTCCGAAAATCTGCCACTCCTTTATGCAGCCTATCCACATATATCCAGTTTTCTGGCCAATTACAGTAAGCCCCATCTTTGGGTACACAAATGATCTAATAATGGTGACTGCCCAAGTGGGGGGAACATGTATATCAACTGATGTCATGTTCTCTCTGCAGTGAGGCATGTAGATAACTGCTCTAAAGGCCTTATCTGTTAATGAACTTAGGGTAATTTCTCCTTGATCTAGGGGCCATCTGGCCCTGTGCCTGTGTGATCTAACTCAGATCATGTGTTGTCACAGTTTACTTTGTAATAGCCTCGACATGTCTACGTGTACAAGTATCTTCTAAAGATTAAACTAGCTCTCAAGGGCCCACCAGACAAAAGCAGTTGATGGCACTTAAACCACAACTGATCTTTGTATTTGTTCAGGTGGGGCTGGGTGAGTCAGCACAAGCTAACCTCCCTGGTACTGTCCATGTAAGTTATTTTGGTACCCCACAGCTCTCTTGTCCATGAGTAACCCATATTCACACTGTAACACCATAATAATACACAAAATACAGATGTCATTTTAAAGCCATAAGCAACAAAAAATGCATAAACATAGTAATAAACAGTGTAACTCTTGCCAGCCCAGGCCCAGGCCACAGTCCCCAACAGTCCAGTAAGGCCCTGGGCATGACAATATATCCCCCTTTCTTTTCACGTGTAGACTGGAGAGACATCCTGACGGATAGCTTTCCAGCTACATGGCTGCTACTTGTCCTCCCCTGAAGTTTAAGTTATGGCACAGTCCCAACAATCTCCATGGTCCAAGAACCCGGTCCCAGCTGATAGTGGTAAGTCTAGGGAGTGCAGGAAGTGTCCACTGACCTTAACCCCCTTTCTGTGGCTCAGTCCTGGGGTTGCACAGTGGCTTTTCATGTTACTCTACCTCTCCAACCTCCTAGTAAAAATCCCTCCAAGTGACAAAATCAGTGGCTCTCTGGGCACCCTGCCTCCTCCTGTCCAGAGTGTATTCTCCCTCCTTTCCAGTTTTGGAGGAATAAAAATGCTTTCTTTTGGCAGCTGCAGGGTAGTCAATGCAGGGTGGTCAGGTGACAAATGACACCCTGGGGTACCCTCTGTGGCAATCCAAGCAAACTGGCCAATCCAGTGGTGAACCAATCTTGGGTAATCCTGGAGCCCCACCCTCCCCAACCAAACCAGTACAAACCACTGACTGATAGTATTTAAAACAGTTCCTGGGCCTATGGGGATAAGTGTCCACCATTCTCTCCGCCCACCCCTGTCCGCTCCTTCCCCTGTGCAGTATTTGAGTCCTGGGTGATCTATTGGGCTTTCTGGCTTACCCAATTCCGCTGGTTCCAGGGGAATAGCTAACTCAAGGGACTGTTCATCAGGGGATAATACTACCACACACCCCTAAAGCCAGGGCCAATGGCCCCTCCTTCCCTCTACTCTAGGGGAAATATTCTTCTGGAGAATTCCATAAAACAAAAGTTCCACTAAGGACTGTACCTGTTGCATCTGCCAGTCTGTACTCGTCCGGATGGCCTTGTCTTGGGGCTACACTGAGCTCACTGTCTCCCAGACACCTTTGTCTTGAACTACTGTCTGGGTACAGATCTCCTCTCCTGCTGGCTCTTTGGTCGCTGGGACCTCAGGTAGAGCCTTCTGGCTCTCTCCATCTGAGACTGCCTGGTGTGTACATACAGGCAGCCCTTGAGAAGCAGCTGCTACTGCCTCTTGTGCAGGCTGAAGAGCAGGGCTGCTTGATGTTTCTGCTCCAGGGTTTGTGGCTGGTTTTGTAAAATGGTCATCCAAGGAACCTCCCCACTAAGCCTCCAGTACATTGGTAGGGTCCATTGCTCATTTGGTTCTTCCCTGACTGTAGGATTAGGCTAACTTTTTACCAAATATCTTCCTCTGGGCCGGAGACTGCTGTGGTTAGACCCTGTCCCGATGCCTCTAGCTGGGCGAGGCTCAACCCTCTAAAGCTAGGGACTCGTTTTTCCTCTTGCCAGTCAACCCGCTGAATGAAGGAAAAATCCCTGCAATCAGAATTCTTCCAACAGGCCATACCTTTCTCTTCTGACCCAGCCTTGGAAAAAAATTAGCTGGGTTCCTGTAGTTTCTGCTAGGTGGTTCTGTTCCATGCCTGACTGGCATGACCCTCCCAACTAGGTGGCTACAACCCACCCCAACTCCAGCTGTAACTCCTGCTGGATCAAAGAGTTTCCAGTGCCAGCATGTGACAGCACTTGGCAAACAAACACAGCTGTCTTTTCTCTGTCCCCAAGCCACAATCCTGATACCCATATACAATGTCTCACAATGCTTCTTCCAGACCCAATGAAAAACAGGGCCCCACATGAGTTATCCCAACAGGTCTCAACCAAATAGCATTTTGTTCTTCCATGGCGACTTCATCACATACCAATTCTTCCAGCTATTCAGCTACGTACATTTTTTAGAAGGCCCATTCCTTGACAGTCATTTCCAGTCACCACAAAATATTCTGTCTCTACTCGGGATAAGCATTTCCCCTCCACAGGAGTTGGGAAAGGGCTGTTGCTTACCCCTCTCCTCTCCCACTGTACCCCCTGTATGATCAGTGTCCGGAGGTCCCTCTGCTGATCTTTGGTTAAATCTGCAGGCAGTATCTCCCTCCATCTTTGGTACCTTCTGGACACTTTGCAGACAGCCTAGGCCCAGGTCCTGGAGTTAGGGTCCCCAGTAATGTGCTTATCCCTTGCTCCAGACCTCCTTCTACTAGGCATAGTTCATCATTTAGGAGCAGCTCCTTGACCATTATTGATTTAGTCATTCTTATTGTCCTGTTCAATCTCTGAGCCTGGAGATCTTTCTTAGCTCTGTCATGGTCATCTCTCCATATGTTCCATCTTACTGTATTCCCAGCACTGCCAGCCAATTGTCTCAATCTGCTACTTGGTTTATCTGTAACTATGTATTTTTACTGTTGTGATCTGTGATTCAATGCTGAATGCATGAAGATATGTTTTTATTTTTCAACAATTTAATAAAATAAAAAAAAGGGAAAAAAAAACAAATAAAAGCAATCTGCTACTTCAATTCGACTTGGTAAGAACCTGGTTCAAACGTATCCAGCAGTAATTTTAAAACCATAGGCAACAAAATGCATAACCATAGTAATAAACAGGGTAACTCTTGCCAGCCCAGGTCACAGTCCCAACAGTCCAGTCAGGCCCTGGGCATGACAAAGGTTATTCAACATATATGCCACCCTATCTGTATGATGTAATTAGGTATATTTGGAGATCTATTTTAAATCATTAGACATCTTTTTATAGACTTATGCTTATTACATAACATAACACGATTAAAGCACTATTTCCAAGGGGTTCAAACAACTTAAAGCGCACTGTGATTGTCCAATGTTCTACAGTATGCTGTCGTCCAGAGCTGTTCAACTTCTTTATGATGGGAGGGCAGATTTATATTGGCTAGTATATTCATTTTTTTAAAATAATGGAGAGCAGAATTAAATCCAAAATAGTGTTACATAACTAAAAATGTATTACAATATTTCAAGTTATATCAACCATTTGGGTTTTTTCTTCTGCTCTCCCTCATTTAGATAGTTTCTTCAATTCTGACGGGATCCAGTTTAAACCATTTGAATCTTTGGAAAGGACTGAATTATGTGATTTCCCTCCATCTTTTGACATCCTTGAAATTTTCTTTGTATAAGAACAGAAGTGGAATTTTGGACAATAAACAAAAACTGCAATATATATATTTAAAAGCATCTCGTATTCAAAAACGATTTTTTTTTTTATATATGATCTGCCAAGTGTTTAAATTGCCCTAAGTGTATATATTTTAAAAGACCACTGTGGTCAAAAATCTAAAATAGCACATTTTGAAGGACTACTCTTTAAAACAAGCAACATGCTTTAGAATATAAAATAATATATAATATAGCTCATAATGTATTTCCTTTTGTATGCAATTATGCTGCTTTGGAATCTACCATTCTAATTTTCAGTAACCTTCATCTTGAGGGGGGAGGAGACTTTGAATATACAAAAAGTTTGTATCTACATTGTGGGAAGGTGACAGATTTATCGGGCAGTGCTTATCAGTGCTGCCGCCACTGGGGAGCTACAGTTCATTAAGGGAACCATAAAAGCCAACATGTACTGTGACATACTGAAGCAGAGTATGATCCCCTCCCTTCAGAGACTGGGCTGTGATGTCATTAGCATATGCCGGTTCCAGGAAAAGGCATAAGACGCACTGCGGGCCTCCGATCAGCAACAGGAGCTGATCGAAGGCTAATAAGAAGACGTGAGAGGTGAGAGGAGAGAAGGAGGAAGCATAAGGAGGTTAGAGCAAGATGGGGAGGAGGAGAATGGGGAGGAGGAGGAAGAAGATGGGGAGGAGTAATGGTGTGCTGAGGGGGCTCAGGCAAGCTCGGCAGCACTGGGCCCCCTCCACATCCTCCCTGCGGTAACCCAGAGTGTGGCTCGGGGTTACCGATTTAGGAAGAGAAGATTAACCCTGAGTCACACTCAGGATTACCGCTAGGAAGGTTAATGTCTAAACCATTGGCAAAAAAGTGAGTACACCCCTAAGTGGAAATGTCCAAATTGGGCCCAAAGTGTACATTTTTTGTGTGGCCACCATTATTTTGAAGCACTGCCTTAACCCTCATGGGCATGGAGTTCACCAGAGCTTCACAGGTTGCAGGTTGGAGACTGGGCCGCAGGGCAGTTTTCCATTATGATAATGACCCCAAAAACACCCCTAAGATGACCACTGCCTTGCTAAAGAAGCTGAAGGTAAATGTGATGGACTGGCCAAGCATGTCACCAGACCTAAACCCTATTGAGCATCTGTCGGGCATCCTCAAATGGAAGGTGGGGGAGTGTAAGGTCTCTCACATCTACCAGCTCCGGAGGAGTGGAAGAGGACTCAGTGGCAACATGTGAAGCTCTGGTGAACTCCATGCCCATGAGGAGCAGTGCTGGAAAATAATTGTGGCCACACAAAATATTGACACTTTGAGTTACTTTGAGGGAACAGCAAATGTACATGGTTATACAGGCTGTACACTTACTACTTTATATTGTAGCAGAGTGTCACTCACATTTGTGAGATACTATATACAGCAGAAATGGGAAAAGGTCTTGTGGAGGGGTGCTGTTATTGGATGGGGTATTAGGGTGGGGAGCTGTTATGGGAAGGGGGCATTGGGAAGTGGCACTGAGTGAACTGGTACCAGAGGGGGGCAGTGCAAAAAACTATTACAACCCACTCTAGTTAGGTAATTAAAAGACACTCTATTCATATAGATAATAAAATGAGTATTTAATGTAAGGGCATCATTCTGTGGCGAGCCCTTCAGAGTAGGAACTTTATTACTTATTTTTTTGTTTAAGAGAGCGATGTAGTTTTATAGGTGGATACCGTTTCTGTGTGCTAAAGAGAGGGCTGAGGATCGTGAATCAAGATGGAAGAGGTCTGATTTCTTCAATCAAAATGGAGATGCTGCTTATCATCATTGGAGGATTATCCAAGGGAGGGTAATGCATTAAGTAACCTGATTTTCCTTTTTAAATTTTAGTTTATTTTATGTATTTCAATGCTTTTATTCTAATTGTAATAATTTTTTTTGTAATTGAACTTCTTTTTTTATTTTATGTAATCTTGTCTTTTTGTATTGTTTTTTTATTTTCTGTACTTAGTGTAGTTAGTTTAGGGGGTAGTGTTAGGGACTACGGTGAACATGGTGATCCTTATGGATGCCTATAGTGAATATGGTCCATGGGACACCCATATTAGTAGTTAAGATACCATAAGGATTCATAGTGATCCCCATTGTAGAAGGTTTATATTAGGATATCATGTGGTTTCATAGGTACCCGCATAATATAGGGGTTAATGTAAGGTGCCATAAGGGTTGATAGGAACCCTCATGGTTAAAGCTTAAGGCACCATGGGGTCCTCTATAGAGTTAATGACCCCCCCATACCAGGTGTTGAGGGGGTCCCCGGAATAACCAGGCTCATAGTGCCATAGGCGAAGAAGTAATTAACCCCTACATTTATTTTTTATTATTGAATCCCTTCCCTGCCATAGAAAGGGAATTATATAGATAGATGGATAGTATATAGAGATATGGGAGGATGTTAGGGTTAGTGTAGTGTGTTCACACTAGTGGGTAGCATTTTGTATCATTGTTATGGAGACTACTGAGCTTCAGATTCTGATCCTCTTAAGGATATACTTTAAGTAGGCTGTGAGCAGACATTAAAGCTAAAGAGCTACAAGCAAAACCCCCTGGGTAAAAGTCAGTACATCTTACGCAATTTTGTCTTTGCGGGAACCAGTAGGTACTTATCAACCTTATGGGAGTTCTTACTGGATCCATGTAATCGAGCGCTTAGTACATAGGAAGGAGACCTGCAGTAAAGGATAATTGCTTATAAAATAAAAAAATGTAAAGGTTGTGTATATATTTTTTTTGCTTTCTGACAATATTTTATACAGTATTATACATTATCAAGTTTTTTTTATTCAAAAGACCAGATATTACAACAATGGTCCTGTAAAGGTACATGGAATTATCATTACTGCATGACATCCTCAAACGCAGCAATGAACATACATGGAGCAGTTAAAAAGTAAACACCAAGTAGCAAATAAACCAGTATTACAAGTCTTTCTCCTGTTAACAACACTAGGGAAGCATAATTCGTATACTTTTCATTGTCTATTTAGTCCTGAGTCATTGCAGTGCTTATTCATTTTAACAGTGTTGATCTGATTACTATATCCCTAAGAAATGAAACATGAACACATAACTAAAGCATAAAAAAGAAAAATCAAGCTTTATATAATACAAAAAGGACCTTCCTTTACCACAGTATTACTACTTATATCTTCAAAGGTTAAGAAACATTACTGTGATTTTCCCAGAATTAACTGTACTAAGAAAAAGAAAAATCTTCACCCACGTTTTACAGTAACAATTACATTTTAAAATGATCCACTTATTATTTTGCAGAACATGTACTGAAAAAGTATAATGATGTTAGTTGAAACACAAACAAGTAGACTTTAAGGACTGAGATGGTAGTAGCAGACTGGACCTGGAAGCTCTGGATTGTGTATCAGGATAAAAGAGAATGGTCCAGTGAATAGCCAAGATCTAGGTAATGCAGCCCTACGAGGCCCTCCATCAGTTCAGGATTTCAATATCACTCTACTAGAGCACAGGTGACTTGGCCTGAATCAACAAAACTGAGTAACGCAGATTGGCTAATGCAAAACAAATTTGAATACACAAGCAGAGTGATCCAGAAATCATGGCTGGTTGAAAGAACTCATACAACTCAGTTGTCTAGCACTGGTATGAAAAAAATATGTTATCAAACATAGAGAAGAAACACAAGCAATATAACACCAAGGTAGTGAACGATTTTCATAGGAGATTTGAACAAAGATGACTTCAATAGGTGCAGGCTGGATCAGTTGCTCTTGAAATACCAGATTATATTAGTAAAACTTACATGAAAGGTTTCTCAATTTTAATAGGTTTTTAATATACCTAACTATTTGTTTACTATTATGTACTTTATTTGCAGACACAGGGCTCAATTACATGGTTCCCATGAAAACTCCTGTAAGACTGACTTGGCCTTCTAAAGTTTGTCAAGCTCTTACACGGCTCCCACAAAAAAAAAAGGTTCAAAATGACTGACACTTACCCAGGGGGTATTGCTCGCAATTATGTAGCTCTAACTTACTCTCACAACCTGCTGTACATATACTCGTAGGAGACTACATGTCTAAATCTCAATAGACTCCATAGCAATGCCACGCAACACTCCCCACAATCTAACTTGAACACACACCACTATCTATCTATCTATCTATCTATCTATCTATCTATATATATATATATATATATATATATATATATATCTACATAGTAATAGCATCATAGTAATTTAGGTTGAGTAAAGACTACTCCATCAAGTTCAAACTTTTTTGATCCCTCCTCAGATTATTATATTTAGTAAATTCCTCCCTGATTCCAAAACCTGTGAATTGGATTGTACCCTGGATCAATATACTACTTATTCTGCTTAACTGACATAAGCTTGTATGCCCTTTTTAATCAAAAAATATATCCAATCCCTTTATAAAGGTATCCATTGAATCTGCTGTCACACTTTATTTTGGTAGAGAGAATTCTGACTTTCCTTTCTGTGAAGAACTCTTTTATTTATTAAATGTGAAATCTTTTTTCTTCTCTCCTCAAGTGGTGACCTCTTTTCAACTGTAAGCTTCTTGGAAATAAATGTTCACTTGACAAATTCTTATACTGACCCTGAATGTATATACTGTATATTTAAGTTAATCATGTCACCTCAAAAGCACTGATTTCCAAGAGAAAATAAGAATAATTTGGTTACCCTCTCTTCATAACTCAATCCCTCCCCTAATTAATTTTGTGCACTTCTGACCCTTGTCTTGCTATACAATTTCCTTTTTTAAAGTGGTGCCCACAAATGTACTTCATGTTCCAAATGAGGTCTTAACAGGGACAGAATTACACTTGCTTTCCTTGCTTTTATAGTTCTCTTAATTCATATATATTGTTTATGCTGTTGTGGCCATTGGAAAATTGCAATTTAATTTCCAAAAAAGCAAATGCCAAAGATTGTTCAATTATTGAAAAGTTGCACTTATTTCACATGCCAGCAAGGTAATGAGTGAGATTTTGCAATCTAGGCTCCAGCAATCTATTGAATAAGAAATGTCAAATGTACAAGCTGGATTCAGAAAGGCAGGTGCACCAGCAATCTAATTGCCAACATCCATTGGATAATGGAGAAACCTTGGGACTTCCAGAAAAACACAGATTTCTGCTGCATTGACTATGCTAAAACCTTTGACTGTTGGGCTGTAACAAAATGGGCAAAATAATCTTAAATTACTTCTGTACTATAAAATTAAATGTTGTTAAAATGAAAGTAGATGCATATGCTTACTAGATTTATAATGCTTAAACTTTGTAATGTTAGTTGTTATACTTTTGAGTTTGTATCTTTACAGGTTTTGGCCGTTGCTCTGTGCTCCTAACTCCACCCCTTTTTTTCAAATTAGGGACAGGACAGCTGTAGCAGACTTCCTAGTCTATGCTCTGGTGTCTGACTGGAGTAAATTTGAGGCCTCATCTACACTAGAGCACGCAGCAGAAAGTCTGCTACAACTATCCCACACCTAAGTATGCAAAAGTGGTGGAGCTAAGCAGCACAGAGCAACAAGTACAGTGGTCCTTTAAGGACATGGGGATACTAGGTCACCTCATTTGCCTCCAGAAAAATGTATACAATACCTAGGAGCAACATTTAGTACCCATTATAGAACATCTGACTGGTTCAAGATTGTAAACGGAATGTGACAATGCTGTATATTACTAACTTGTCTAGTTAACTAATAATAACTAAACATAAAGAAGAGTTGAGAAGCATGTTGATGAAAGTGAAATGAGAAACTAAAAGCTGGACTGCTGCTTAACATCAAAAAAGCTAAGACTATGCCAACTAGCTCTATTATTCCTTGGCAAATAGATTGCAAGAACGCTGAGGCAGTGAGGTTTTATTTTCCCACGAGCAAAAATGGATGGAAGGTAATTGCAGATATTTGCATGATGGGAGGAAGCTATGTCAAAACTGGACAATATATTAAACAGCAAATAAATCCCATTGTCAAAAATGATCCATATAGGAACCTATTCTATTAGAAGACCATAAGTGACTCTGACACTTAATTTTTGCTACGGGTGTTTTTTTTTCTCTAAAAGTTTAGATGTATCGTATTGACAGAAGCCTGCAATTTACCTCCTCTCAAACTGGTAAACCAGGCCCAGAGCTATCTTTTTTGATCCCCTAGGCAGTAAAGTGGAGGAGCCCCTGTGAGTGCACGCACCCATTTTTCCTTTTTCTGTGCGTGTATATGGCTATCTTGCTGTGTGAGCAAATTGCAGACATTTCCGCCATTTTTGCAGCATAGCTACTCATACAAACGCCAAGCTATTACTTGTTCACATTCTCTCCCTCTCTCTGCTCCTCCCTTCTACTCCATGTCTTTCTCTATCTCTCTCCCTCTTTCTCCCCTTTATTTCTCTGTCTCCCTCTCTAACTTTCCCACTCTCTCTCTCCCTCCCTTTGCTTTCTCTCACTCTCTCTCCCATAGCTCTCTCTTTCTATTTCCTTCTCCCTCGCACTCTCTAATTTTCCTCCCTCTTTCTCCCTATTTCTCTCTCTCTCCCTCTTCCCTTCTCTTTGTCTCCCTCTCTCTCTCTCCTCCCTCTTTCTATGTCTCTCTATATCTCCTCTATCTTTCTCTCCATCCTGTCTCTCTCGATTTTCTATAACTTTATTTATCTAGCGCTCGAAGTGTTCGAATTCTGCTAAAACGAGTTGTAAGCCTGTATTTGCGTCTTTGGCTGGTCCATAGTGATTGTGGGCGGGTAACTTGTAATCGGAAAGCCAGTAGCAAATAGAATACGTAACTATTTTTTGTGTTTATAAATTTACGATCTTGTCAATAGAATAGGGCCCAGAGTCAAAGCTTCCATCTTCAAAGTAATAACAGAGTTGTGAGAGCTGGACTATAAGGAAGGATGAGCATCAGAGTATAGAAACGTTTTAATTGTGGTATTGGAGTGAACTATTGAGAGTTCCTGTAACTGCAGGAAGATCAAACGAGTCTATACTCAGGAAAATAAAACCAGACTCACTGGAAGGAATGATAGTAAAACTAAAATTCAAATATTCGGGCAACATAATGAGAAGATAGGATTCACTAGAGAGGTCTATGATGCTAGGAAAGATGGAAGGCATAGTACCCTGGAAGCAGCGACAGAGCTAGTGCATAGGGGACCGTGGTGCAAAAAGAAAATTTGAGCAGGCCCAATTTTTTTTGGCACTTTCCGAACACACTCCAACATCAACGCAGTACATATATATATATATATATATATATATATATATACAGTATATATATATATGTATATATATATATATATATATATATATATATATATATATATATATACATATAGGTCTGTGTCTAGATATATATATCACATATATAGTTGTGAGCATGCAAGCTGTTGCTAAAGCTTGCAGGCTCGCACAGCCGAAGGCGCTCCTTGCCAGCAACTGCGGACCTCGCAACATTTACGTAGTTAAGAAAGGAAAATACGAGACACGTTACGACCCATTATGACCTCGCAAAAATCGTCCGAAACACGCGCACATCAAAACATGAAAAACACAATAAATACACACAACAAAAACATAAAAAGCTTACCTACAGGAAGAGGGGTCACCCAGGACCTCAAAAACTGAACTTACACCTGAATTTAACTCAAAATAAAGAGTTTAGACACTCAAAAATCCTCTAAGCAAGAGAAAAAATGGCCGCCGAAAAAAACGAAAACGAGGCTACAGCAGTCTAAAGATGCAAAACACCTACGGATTTCCCGAAAAAGACGTACGAGATTCGAAAACAAGGACGCAACCCGCGCGACCCCAAAAACATTAGAAACACAATTAATACACACAACAAACATATAAAAAGCTTACCCACAGCAAGGTGGTGCACCCAGGACCTCTGCAAGTAAAGTTACACCTCGATTTAAGTACAAATTTCGGAGTTTAGACACCCGAAAATCACCTAAGCAAGAAAAAAAATGGCCGCCGAACAAAACGAAAACGAGGCTAAAGGACCGTTAACACGCAAAACACCACCATAAACACGTAAAACACCACCAAACAGCTACGGATATTCCGAAAAAGTCGGACGACATCCAAAACGAAGCATGCTAAATCAGCCACAGCCGCATACCACACCTTAGCCGCCATTTTAGAACAATAACTTATACAATGTGAAAGTACACAGCTACGCTAACGGATTTGTCTCGCGCACGCACACTATTACACTCCACACATTCATCATGCTTACACAGCAGCTCCACACCACTAATGCTGCAGCAACATCAAAACAGATTGCCAGCTCTTCAACAGAATGCTTCCTGCATATATTACTTCAAAATAGGTAAAGTATATTACTTTATTAATCTATTATTTATTTTTATTATTATACACCAAACAGCATTAGCTCACTTACAATTTCATTGCCGTTATTTTTTGACGGGCAATTCGCTAGTATATGGTGACGAAGGGGTTACACAGGGGGCTGAGGGAGGCCACAGAGGTTCATGAGGGGCAACACAGGGGGTCATGGGGGGCCACAGGGCCTGCAGGGGGCCTGATGGGGGCCACAGTGGGCCATATGGACCGCAGGGGACCCACAGGATGTCCGCTGGGGCTATAAGGGGCCGTGGATTCACAGGACCTGCAGGGGGCACCGGGGGCGCCTGGGGCCTTTTAGGGACCACAGTGGGCCATAAGGGGCCGCAGGGGACCCACTGAAAGTCTGCGGTTACCATAAGGGGCCATGGGGCGACAGGGCCTGCCTTGCAGGGGGTCATAGAGGATCCACATGGGCCATAAAAGACCCACGGGCTACAGTGGACCCTCTGGGGCCACAGAAGGGCCATGGGGGCCACAGGGGACCAGCAGGAGGCCCACAGAGGCCACGGGAGGGCCCTCTGTGCCCTGCACCATCTTCACAGCAGTAGCTCCGCCTCTGCCTGGAAGCAATTAACAGGAACTTGTAGAAGCCGTTGCTGACATAACTGGTGCACATTGTTTTGTATACTTGGCGGTCACCAGTACAAGAAAACTTAGAATGAGATAAAACTTAGTGGCGATAAAACAAGACTACCAACTTATAATAAGATGAGGCCATAGGCACAAGAGTACCATGTATTATTTTAGGGAGCGCTCCACACACTTAATAGACTCCAATGTATCATTTGAAAATCAGACTTTTCCGTATGCTTTTAAAATCATGATGAAGTCAGCATTATGGGATGGGTGTGGCACATCAACAGAGATAGTGGGAATAAACTTGCATGTTTGTGTTGCTATGTGCAGTCGATTGATGAATTTAGATGATCTTTATGGCATTAAAGGACCACTATAGTCACATATAAATAGTATTCTTTAAAAAAAAACAGTTTTAGTTATGGACACATAATGTTTCAGAAAGTAAAAAAACATAATTAACTATAATAAGAGGGAGAAATGTTTCAGAAAGTAAAAAAACATAATTAACTATAATAAGAGGGAGAAAGAGACACAGGGGACGGGAGAGGGAGAAAGAGACACAGGGGAAGGAAGGGGGAAGAGACACAGGGGAGGGAAGGAGGGGGACACAGGGGAGGGGGGTAGACAAAGGGGAGGGAGAGGGGGGGGGGAGAGAAAAATAAAAAATTATACCGTAATTTTTGACGGGCAATTTACTTTATATATATATATATATATATATATATATATATATATATATATATATATATATATAAAGATATATTTATATGTACCTGTTTTTGTTAGCACAGAATCCCAAGAGATAGATATTTTACAATGCTCTGGGAATTCTGGGTAGCAACATACTATATATACATAATTTGTATCATAAACATAGTTTGTCTGCAAGGCTTTTTTTTGGCAGCTTAACACCACCTTTAATATAACATACGTAGAGTGAAAATAAGGGTGTTGCTTCGAAGATCCTGACTACAGAGGTAATTCGTTTTTTCTGTGTCTAGCAGACCCTATTAAATTCCCTCAACGTGTAAAACCGTACCCGTTAAAGTAGCCCGCAAGACTTACTGCTATTAAGTTGGCCTCGTAAAGCAACCAGTTAATGACTGGCTGGTTAAGGGCGAAATAACCCTATGGGATGTTGAAATCTAAACTATGTGACAATTCCTTTGATCTGTCAAGCCCGTAACTGTTACATTTTAAAATCACTATTAAATTGCTACGAATCCACCGGCGTTCAACCCTGTAGTCCACAAATGGTGCAAAAAAGCTAAAGATTACTAGACCAATCCATAGCACTGCAAATGCAAATATACACACACTACTGTACTTATAATTAAAGGGAAAGTGAAGTTAGGTAGTAAAATGAATAGGACAACATTCTCAAGCTCGCAAATCTGCAATATAAAATACATAATTTTATGTTTAATTTCCATGTTATATCGATCCCGGGAATCAATGTAATGGAACTTGCATGGACTAGAATATAATATTTACTGATTTATTAATATAGCATTATTTTTGGAATGCGGATGTGATTGAAACTAGTGATTGAAACCTGTAAGGCTTTGAAATCTTACCTCCATTTTTCAGTGACATAATGATAACGATTTAGTTTGCCATTGGCTTCGTCTAAACCCGTAACTACGGGTTTGTCTAATTGATCATGTTCACAGCTGCAAATGCAACATGCTCAAGAATGGTTTACGGAATTGCGTCTACGGCCCGTAACTCGTGGCATGGTTCAATTTATGTAACACAGCCAAATTTCAAGCCTGCAGCCTTTGCGGGTGTGACGATACCGCTACGGGCTTCGAATTTAATAGGGCTGTAGGTTTCCAACTTGTGGTTTTGATAGTCTCAGAGGCTATTTGGGCACTGATTATTTCTACTGCAACATCCTCTACAAGGCTTACAGTAACAAATAGTTTTAACTGGTTATTAGGTTTAGTCATTTTCCCAGGTTTACTAAGTTTTGCAAGGGCTGCAAAACAAATCACTGAAGGTTGCAAAATCAATTTCCCTGTGGGAAAATTGCTACCACAGTCTCAGTAAAGCACTACAAAGTCCATGCAAAGCTTAGTGGATGTACACCATTAAATTTTCTGTGAATTAAAATCACAATAGATGCCTCAGAAAATGTAGGTATCACTTCCTATTGAAACAGAAAAACATGATATGTATCTTGTTATCATTTCAATGGAAACTACTAAATGAGAGATTATGAAAAATATATCTTTGCATTAATGCTTCCTGAGCCTGAACATAATGAAAATGAGGCTGCATTTTGTTGGATTTGTTTAAACCTTTCACTGATGTCAATATTAAGGTACATCTACCACCTGCTTTGCAACGCAGTCATTTTTATGTAGGCTGTGCAGAGACATTTAAGCATGCTGTACTTTAACCCAATATCATAATTTGTATTTCTTATTTTGCAACTTATATCTTTATATATTTTTCCCTATGCCTTTATTTTATACATTTCAACAAGAATTAAAAATGTACAAAAGTTTACAGAAATATCTACAAATAGTACCATTTTCCATTTGTTTACACTAATATTGTTGTTTAAATTTGTACGCCACAATACTTTCACATTTATAAAATCATGACCACTGGTATTATACCCAGGGCCCTATTTACCATTAGGCAGAGTATGCAGGTGCAAAAATAGGTTAAAACAGACATTGTGGTTTATGCAGGGTTCCTTGCCTTGACAATGCTCTACATAGCATGCTGGGAAATGTAGTCTTGTTTTAAAATAAATTGCATCAACTACAGACAAAAGACTTCACAGAGGTCACAGAGCTGAGATTTTCCATGTGAGACAGTTACACACAGCAAGGTAATTACAAAACACATTTTGCTCCTTCACCCCATTCTCTTCCTGTGCAAACATGGTAACTCTTTTTATTAAAAGCTTAACAGTGGACTCTCCTGGCAGACAAAGGGTTAAAATAATAAATGCTTAAATATTACCTTATACTGCAGAGCAAATATTGTTAACATTTACAAAAAAAAAACACTATTTACAGTTACTTTACTTTTGCCACTTTGATTTAATAAAGATTGACTATTCTGCTAAATGATTTCCAGTCTGCATGTGTTAACATCGTAAAGGAAAGTAGCACTTACGATTCATACAAGAACAGTTACTTTGTATGAATAATAAAAGTCATTAAAGTTGCTCTGCACCATCATGTATAGTAGTTAAATCAAGTAGAAAATTTGTTATTTTTTTTATTTTGAAGTCCCTGTATACATTATTTAGTAAAACGTCTTTAAAATGATTGGAAACTATCAGCAAATGGCACAGGATATCTCTCTGTGTACACAACTCCAGTTCCCATTGGCAGTTCCCCTTATGACCCATGCACCTATATTGCTGCACATTGGCCAACAGGGACAAACCTCTAGAGACAGATATAAATGCACAAGACATTTATTTGTGAAAAACGAAAAGCACTATTCAATATTACCAAATAACCTCTTTCAGATACAACAAATACAATATTCTTCAAGCAAGAGTCTCTGTACTGTTGATTCATTGAGAGTATAAGCACATTCCATCAGGTATTAATGGACCATACATTACAATCTTCCTGTAAGTGTTCCTTTTTGTCTTTACTGCAATAATAAATTCCACTTTTCCCCTTTGATGTTAGAATGTTTAAAGAACCCATAGGAATATGGCCTTAGGGAGTACAGCTGCACCTCAATGACGAGGCCCACAGAGGCCGAAATGCATCTGGGGTTAGCCATTTTTCCTGTACTACAGGATATTTCTCCCTGTGAAGGGCACAAGTGAGCTAAAATATGTTGCTCTCTGAGTAGGTAACCAGATCTTTAGAGCAAACCTACATAGGCTCGTAGATATGTTAGCTTGGTATTGTTGGTGAGACTGTCAGCAATGGTGGAACGAGCTTAGAACAATAGAGGTACTAGACTGGATGGTTGATCTGTAGGTCTGGTGGTTTTATGATGGTGAAGCCTGGAGGATGGGACAGCGGATCCTGGAGAGGAGATGGTAGAGATTAGTGAACATTGGCTTGAAGGCAAGGGTATAGGTGATAGTTAAATATGAGTGAATGTAGTGCCTACCTCCTGATGAGGGGCATGGTAAAGGGCCCTGATGACCTAGAGATAACGTATGGCAAGCAGCTTCGTTGTTGGTAATGTATCGAATGGGGTGGCAAGCTGAACACCAAGTGATGGCGGCTAGAATATACTAATGTTGGAGTGGAGTTAGGTTTGAGTTCAGGAGGCCAGATTGAAATGAAGGATTGGTCCTGGAAGAAAGCTTGTAGGTGTTGGTCTGACAAACTTATGTATAGGGTTGGTGAATGGGAGTTAAGTTTAGAGACAAAGAACGACCGTCCATTCTAAGATTGAACGACATGGATAAATCGAGGATTAATTCACAGTTTGGGTAAATGGTAGTCATTATGCCAGAAAAAGCTGGTCAAATCCTTGAGTAGATTGCTCAGATATGGTCTTCCTTGTGGGAGAATCTTTGTAGTGTAGTTCAAATGGTCTAGTAGTATTTGTAATTCTTTGGTGGTCATTTGTTTAGCAGTGGACGCTGATTTGATGTATTCAAGGACCCTCTCGAGTTTGTTAGTAGATAAGCAAGCTTCCATGAGATTGGTATCTAGGATGATTCAGAGAAAATTCCAATACGGATGATGGGCCTTTGATCTTATGCAGGTCATCTGCAATTCGTAGTTCATCAAAGAGCCTAGTTGTTGTTTTAAGGCTGACTGGCATGGAGAGAGGGGATTCAATAAAAAGGAAATCATCCAGGTAATGGATTACGTTTTTTAAGGTTTAAAAGGATCCAACAGATGAATTTGGCAAATTGGTCGAATATCTTGGGGCTGCTTTTTGAGCCAAACGTGAGCTTGGTGGCAAAATAGTATAGATTATTCCATTGGATTCTGTAAAGATGCCACAACTCTGGGGCAATTGGCAGTAACTTAAAAGCGTTCTTAATGACGAATTTTGATAACGTGGACCAAGTCTGGTGATGATTGTTATGGCATCATCTACTGTGGCATACTGGAGTGAGTAGTCTGTGGATAGAATAAGAGAACAAGTAGATAAGTAGATAACAAGTTGTTTTTTGAGCAATAAAAGGAATGGAGGTTTCTCGAAAGGGTATATGATGTAACAGTTACTGATCTCATTGATTAGGAGTCTTTCCACTTTCTCAGGCTCCTTCATAGCTGAAAGCTAATTAACACTAACGAGGGAAGCCTGGGGTTATTTTCACACCCCAGTGTGAAAACCCTGATATATTCGGGTGAGTATGAACCTAGCCGGGGACATGTCTGGATGGTGCTTGGGATAGCTCCCTAGCCCCGGTAAGTTAATGGGTGATTGTCATTTAGTGTGCAACACCGTGGGGCATGTAGATTTGGAGTGTACTTTGTGGCAAACGGCACAAACATGAAGGAGCCGGCAACTGCTAAAGTTACACCCCCGCAAATTAAAGTTGTTACAAATAACGGATGCCCTAAGGTACTGCACTGCCTACCAAGGTATCCTTACTGGGGCGAGATGGAGCAGAAGGGAGCAAGAAACTGTAGGGTAAGGGTTAGGTTGGTGAACTCGAGCAGTGGCATTTGGGCAGAAAGTATAGGTGTGTGAAGGGGACTGACAGAATTGGCAAACAGCATATTTAATACCTGCAAAGTGGCCGCAGAATAATGGTAGTAGAGAGACGACACATTAGGGGTGAAATTGAACTGCACCAGGGTTTCAGCTGCCTTTGGCAAAAATGACTGGTGACAGTCGTAGTACTAGAAACCACCAGATCTATAGACCAGATCTACAACTAGGTACAGGTACTCGTCCAGTTCTTGCCTCCTCATTGGAAATGCAGGCCAGATTACATCCCAGTACATTCTGAATGCTAGAACAAATTCCAAAATGGTGAGTTTCCTAATCAATCGGGGATCTTTGGATTTGACTGCGACCACCACGTTGCCTTGAGAGATGGTCCTATTTTCGCCCACGTCATTGGATGAAATCAGCAAGGCTGCAAGGTTTATGTCCTTTCTATCCAGGATATCCCTCCTCAGATGGGCAGGGACGAAATGGGCTAGTAAAATGGTCAAGGGGGTAGTGAGGGGTGGCTCACCTGAGCTGGTGGATGGCAATGGTCCTTGGTACAGCAGCTACAGCCAGAGCAGGGTTCTCAAGATACATTTTTCTGCCCTCCATGGTGTTTATGGATGCGGCAATGCAGGCCAGGTGAAGGCGGTGGATTTTGCCTAGCAGACAAGAGGAGACGATATAGCTCGGTTTTTCTAGCGGATACTGTGTACGTTATCCCTCGGTTACTAAGCTGCTGGATAAGCCTTGGGACTGTCTAGGAAAGCAATGCGTTTTGGCTATCTGCGACTGATGGAGCCCTTGCAGGGGAGGACATCGCCTCAGACAGATTTTGTTCAGCCATAAGGATTGCAAAGTCAGAAAATTAAAGTTTGTTTGAAATCAAAGTGGATTTTCACAGATGATTGAAGCCCATGGGTGGCTGGAGCGACTGGAGAGCCAAAGGCTCTGTTCAGCATCTATGAAACGGTTTTAATAATATGATAGAGCAGCTATACGTGAAACTTACAGAAGAGAGTGGAAGCAATATACTTGAAGATTAGGAGATATATCCAAGAGCGAAGGATAAATGGTGATGGCTCTTTAAGAAGGTGAGGGTATTTTAATAAGGTGAAAAGTTGATGGATTGGTAAGGAGGGAAAGGAGAAGCTTTAATGGGTGTATGCATGTAGTGCTTGGTGCAGTACATTAATACGGAAGTGACAAGGAGGTGATTAAATGGTGATGTGTGGGGTGAGGGATACTCCCACAATTACAGGTGCTCACCTGGTTATATATGTAGAGGATGTCGCAGGAGAGTAAAGCGCGTTGCCTTGGAGCTATGCACCTTTGGTCCTGTCGGGGCCCACCGCAAAACATTTTTTACATCCCCCCGCCACTGATAGGAAGCTCCACTATACCTACCTACCCAACTATAGATGTTTTAAGATTAACTGTGTAATATAAATAATATTTTAAAACAGTTAAATATGCATTCATTTGAAAAATTCTAAAAATTCACTTCATTTTCAGTGTTCAGTTTGAAGTAGAACAATATTGCTGAATTACATATCCCTTCGGTTTCAGTGTTCTTTTTACAAGTTTCAACTTTTGATTACAAGTACAGTGGTACCAAAGTTCTCTACCTTAATATGTTCCTGGCGGCAGGATGAGATCAAAAAAGTACCTTTCCCCTAGGGTCTCCCCCCAAGACCCCTTTCCATATCTGCTCTTCCTATAGCTCCTCCCTGACCCTTCCCTCATGCCTGTGTGAAGATCTTCTGCCTGCAGCACAACTTCTGATGACATCCTGGATGGGCGGTTTTGTAAGGATGAGGGGCCCCTACACTACACTACAAAAAATATATATGTCTTTACACATATAGTGGATATAAAAAGTCTACACACCCCTGTTAAAATGTCAGGTTTCTGTGCTGTAAAATAATTAGACAAAGATAAATCATTTCAAAACTTTTTCCACCTTTAATGTGACCTATAAACTGTACAACTCAATTGAAAAACAAACTGAAATCTTTTAGGTAGAGGGAAGAAAAAAAATACAAATAAAATACTATGGTTGCATAAGTATGCACACCCTTAAACTAATACTTTGTTGAAGCACCTTTTTATTACAGCACTCAGTCTTTTTGGGTATGAGTTTATCAGCATGGCACATTTTGACTTGGCAAGATTTGCCCACTCTTCTTTGCAAAAATACTCCAAATCTGTCATATCTTTCGGAATTATGGCCAAAAAGTTCAACCTTGGTTTCATCAGACCATAACACCTTTTCCACATGCTTTTGGGAGACTTCAGATGTGTTTTTGCAAAATGCAGCCTGGCTTGGATGTTTTTCTTCGTAAGAAAAGGCTTTCGTCTTGCCACTCTACCCCATAGCCCAGACATACGGGAGATTGTTGTCAGATGTACCACACAACCAGTACTTGCCAGATATTCCTGCAGCTCCTCTAATGTTGCTGTAGGTCTCTTGGTAGCCTCCCAGACCAGTTTTCTTCTCGTCTTTTCATCAATTTTGGAGGGAGCTCCAGTTCTTGGTATTGTTACTGTTGTGTCATATTTCTCCACTTGATGAAGACTGTCTTCACTGTGTTCCATGGTATATCTATTGCCTTGGAAATTCTTTTGTACCCTTCTCCTGACTGATACCTTTTAACAATGAGATCCCTCTGATGCTTTGGAAGCTCTCTGTGGACCATGTCTTTTGCTGTGGGATGCGACTAATAAAATTTCAGGAAAGACCAACTAGAGCAGCTGAACTTTATTTGGGGTTAATCAGAGGCACTTTAAATGATGGCAGGTGTATGTTGACTCCTATTTAACACGATTTGGAATGTGATTGCTTAATTCTGAACACCGATACATCCCCAGTTATAAGAGGGTGTGCAGACTTATGCAACCACATTATTTTTCTTTTTTCTTTTTCTTCCCTCTACCTAAAAGATTTCAGTTTGTTTTTCAATTGAGTTGTACAGTTTATAGGTCACATTAAAGGTGGAAAAAGTTCTGAAATGATTTATCTTTGTCTCATTTTTTTACAGCACGGAAACCTGACATTTTAACAGGGGTGTGTAGACTTTTTATATCCACTGTATACATATATATATATATATATATATATATATATATATATATATACTATCTCTACATAGTGGTGTGCTCAGCCAGTGTGGGTGGGGGCCTATCCTACAGGCAAAAATAGAAATACAAATAAATTATACAGCATTGCATTGCACCAAGTACACTACTGGTAGCGCCACCCTTGCTCCTCACCTTACCTCACCTTGTTTCATCTCTTCAAATCCTTATCTCATGTGAGAAAGTGCTTAGTAAATCCCCTCCTGCATTATACACGAATCATCAATTAGTGACCACTGATATGATCTAATTTTAAGGAAAAAGCTGGCTTTTACAGAGGGCGTTTGGCATGGAGTGCCAAGTCTAAGTGAAGTCGTGATAAGGTCAGAAGGTAGGAAGTTCTTTGAAAGAGCTTATAATAAAAAAATATTCTTTGTACAATGGAAGTAGTATCTGCCAGTTTTACTGCATTGTTCAATTAAAACTCCCTTTCTTCTTTCCAAAAGCCTATTTTCCAGAGACATCAAGTATTTTTAAAAGTAATGACGTAAATACATAAATTTTCCCTCATTTTCTGTTAATACTAAAAGGTCATTCTGGTTGCTTTTAAATAACATTGATCATAGCAGCTCCTCTCCATACTAGCACATTTTCAAAGGATCCAAATATAGCAAAAAATGCTTTCTCTTTGCAGCAAAAAAAGTATAATGCACTATCTATTTATCTATCTATCTATCCCCCTTCCCATGGAGGGAATGTTTTAAATTTGATTTAAAAAAATAATGAATCTCACTGCCTATGCCCTGCCATCCCTATGAGCCCAAGTTTCCCCGGGGACAACTCTGTTCCTGGGATGCATCTCCCACCTTCCCCCACTCCATTGTAGTTTAGGATAGGGAGCCCATTAACTTTTAACATCCAATTACCTACCTTAAATAAAGTACCTTGTGGTGGTTCCAAATCACCCCATAGTCCCGATCCCCTGTAAGGGTCCCTACAGACCCTCAAGGGCCCAATTACTAGCTCCCGAGGAAGTCACTATAGACCTGCATGCCCCCTATATATAATCAACCCCATGGGGTTTCCTATGAACCACCACTGTGCCACTACCTATCTCCATGGGGACCCCCATGACACCTAACATTGACCACCTTACTGTACCATTACCATATGGACCCCCATGGTATAAAGTACTATGTCCGTGGGTTCCCCCCCCCCATGGCACCTAATAATAACGCCCTAACCTAAAAACATGGCAGTCCCTATGGACCCCGATGGAATCCTAACTACTACCAAAGTTGTTCTTATGGATGCATGGCTGGATATACAGTATAACAGGGCAGCCACATAGGGGCGCCTTCCTGGCAGGGTCACCTCATATGCATAAAAATAAACTTAAATTTCAATGTATTAATGTTTCACACATAGCTCCTGCCTTATCTAGCCAGGTGCCATGAGCAAGTGTTTTTGTGGGTGAGGGGGGATGTGGGTGTGAATGTAGCAGGCTTGCAAGATGCTGCACTAAAGTAGAACAAACAGGACATGGGAACTCATGGGCAAGTTAAATATGTCTTCCCCATGCTGCTTATCTGTGCACACTGGCATGCAGAAGGTATGGATTAATTATATTAGTTCTGCCTCTCACATGCTGCCTAACGCCAAGCTCTCCTCCTATAGGTTACAAAAACAGCAGGATGACTCACTTCCTGGTGCCTTTCAAAAACCAGAATGGCCTACTAAAACTTCTCAGATCTGGTTGGTAAGTAAAAAACTTTGAATATATCCTTACCTGTATGATTAATTATTATTTATATTTTGAGTTGACTAAGCAAGTCTGAGTTGTTTATATGTTATGATGTTTTGCTTTTATCCATTTGAATATTCCCATTATCCCCCTTGCAGGCCGCCATTTCCTTTTTCATCAGATATAGTACTTTTAGAGGTTTATTGATGTGTGTTTATCACAACCCACTATTCATTGGGCTTGAAAAAGCCAAGCAGACCAATCCTACCCGCAGGTTGTATAGGCTTCTTAAAACCCCACACAGAACAGCTTAACCAGGTTCCAGGACAATCTGCAAAAATACATTTTTAATTAAAAAATAATAAAACCTTCCCTCCAAATGAAACACACCTTGCACATGTGTCCCAAACAGAGCATAAACTTTATTTTTTCAGGTACATCATTTTATACAGTTTGTGCTCCAATCAGCAATGGGCCACTTCCTTAGTCAAACACAAATTTCACATCTTCTTCCCCATTGAATTACTTCCACGTGGGCTAGGGCTGACTCTAAAGACCAAGTACCAACCTGTCTATTTTCCCAGCTAGGTGCAGACAACCCTACGGCCCCAGCAGGGGTTGAATAGATACTGTGAACCCTTGAGCCAAAATGTCTGGCTAGGGGTCCAACCCAATTAGAGAAATATTTTTGTTAACCTAATGCTCTAGATGCACCCAAAACACACTCTATACATGGCCCTAAAATGGAAATGGAGCCAGAGCCCTCTAAGCTCAAATGACCTGGTGGTAAGGGACCTTAGGGGCCCAGGCATACAATCAGAGCATACAACCATAGCATGCAGAAAGGTCTTTATGGCATTTTAATACCCTTTTGATTTAACTGGCTTTGTTAGGGTCTAGTGGCCAGACAGAAAAGTCCAAGTGGTTTGTGACAGCTACTCCACTCTTCCAGTCGGTGGAGTCTGGGGAATGATCCTGTCAGATGATCCCCTAGTTACACACCTTACTTGTCCTCTTGCTGAGATATTGCAAGAGGACAAGTAAAGTGGACCTTCCCCTGCCGATGTTGGATGGTTAAGTTAAATGATTGGAGCTCTAGACTCCAGTGAAGCAAACATCCATTGTGCTCAGCGGACAGTTAGTTAACACAGTGAATTATCTGCCATACAGATAATGCTGGAGCTTTTTGAGGGCCCAACGACCACTGAACACTCCTTCTCAACCGTGGCTAGGCTACAGGCTGAGGTAGGTGATGAGTTTCTCGCACCCATATTTGTCCTTCTAGCTAAGAAAATCCCTTAGACCATAAGTAGAGGCACTGGTTTGCACAGTGGAGAAGGTGATGGCAGCTTGCACACCCAGACGGGCAAACATACAGGCAGGTGTCCAATACACTATCCTTGGCATCTTCTTGTAATTCATGTCCGTAGGTGGCTTTGCGATGGCACTGTAATAATTAACAAACCTGCGGTATTACCATGCAGCCCCCAGGAAAGCCATTACCTGCTTTTCGGTTTGGGTGTGCCAGGCAGCCATCCCCTCTTCCTTTGCTGGTGTATTTTGTCCACTACCTACCCAGTGCCCCAGGTACTGTACCTCTGCACCAGCCCACTGACATTTATCTGCATGGGTAAAGGGTAAAGTTATATCTTGTGGCTAGTGTGTGGTCTGAGTGCATCTGTTCTGTGGTTTACTGCTGAATACTAAACGATAGGGTGTTTTCTGTGCAGTGATCAGTGGCAGGTGAGTAGTCAGAATCTCATGCAAACAGGGGAAGGAGTAAACTTGTGCGCTAGTGAACAGTTCTAGTGTAAGTGCAGTTATAGTATGTGTGGGAGTTTAAATAAAAGGAGGGAGTTTAACGAAAAGAGATTAAATTATAATATAAAAAAGGGAAAAGGAAAGAAAGGAGAAGGGGAAAGGAGATATTTTTTGCTTTGTTAAGTTTTAGAAAAACAATCTTTACAAATATATTGTTTTGTTTTCCCACTGTATTTTTGTAATTACTAATCATAAATCAGTTAATTGGCAACCACACAGGGTGTACATCTTGCCATATGAATGTACTGCTGGAGCAGCTGATCTAGGGTCCATATCTCTATGACAGGTGTGAGCATGTTGCCACGCTTAAACCTCACATTGGAGAACTAGAGTGGAGATTTGCAGAAGTGATATTGCTCCACTGGAAAGGGATTTGATGCTCACTGAGCACAGTTTATCTGGGTCTAGGATGGAGGGTGGAGCTCGAGCTAGTGAAGATGGCCAGGGAGGTAGCTGGGTTACAGTTACAAGGAGAAGCAGAGGGAACAGGAGGCAGGCCCGTTCTGGGTTGGCAAACACCAACAGATTGGGTGAAACTGGTGGGGTTGTTCATTCAGGAATGACAATGCCAGATAGATCTTTTGCCTCTAAAAGTTGGGAGAACAGTTGTACTAGAGGAGAGGGAGTGCAGAATAGGAATAGTAACAGAAAGGATTTGGTGGTAAGTGACGCTATTATTAGGAAGGTAGTCAGGGTGATTTGTTGCCCAGATAGCAGCAATGAAACAGTTTGCTGTCTTCTGGGTGCTCAGGTTCTGCATGTTGTGGATCAGATAGATAAATTATTAGATGGGGCTAGAAATTAACCTGCTGCCTTGGTACATTTTGGTAATAATGACAAAGTAATTGGTAGATGGAGTGTTCTAAAGAATAATTTCATAGAATTAGGAAATAAGCTTAAGGCAAGGTCCTCCAATGTTGTTTTTTATGAGATACTACCAGGGCCAATTGCTAGCCCAGGTAGATGGAAGGAGCTTAGGGAGGTTATTGCATGGCTAAAAAAGCAGTGCGGTAAGGAAAGTTTGGGGGTTTTAGATCACTGGGCTGACTTCTCACTTGGGTATAAACTCTATAGTAGTGATGGATTGCACCATAATGAAGAGAGCACTTGTGTGCTAGGAGAAAGGATGGTAGAAAGGCTGGGTAGTTTTTAAACTAGTAGCTGGCTGGGTGGGAGCAAGTAGGTTGAAGTAATAGAAATGATGAGGTAGAAAGAGTAGAGGGGGTAAGGGATGAATTAACTACTCATGGGGGAGAAAAATGGGAGAGGGTTAATTAATAAAGTAAATAATAAATAATAAAATAATTGCAGAATAGAGTAAGACAAACCCTATTTTTTTAAAAATATTTTAAAGGTAAAAAGGCCAGGAAGGTAGCTATAGGAACATTACAATGGCCGTCTGATAAATAGTGACCAGGAAAAGGAGGTTGAGCTAAATAAGCTACTTTCTTCGGTATACACAAGGAAGGTGCCAGTGGTTGGGACAGTGCAACAAAATATGGCTAAAATTCCTTCAACAAATAATTGGTTAACGCAAAAATAAATAAATTCCCAGGTCCTAATGGAATATATCCAAATGTACTGATGGAACTGAGTTCTGTAATAGCCAAATCATTATATCTATTTTTTTTAGACTCACTCCACACTTGATCCTACCAGATGACTGGAGAAAAGTAGATGTGATACCTATATTTAGAAAGGAGCAAGAACAAATCCAGGGTATTGTAGACTTGTAAACCTCACTTCTGTAGTGGGAAATCTTTTAGAAGGGTTAATAAGGGATAGTATACTAGAATATGTCTAGTTGAAGTAGGAGCCAACACAGATTTATAAGTGATAGGTCATGTCAAACAAACCTAATTAGTTTATATAAGGAGGTCAGTAGGAGGTTGGATCAAGGTAACTCAGTGGAGATAAACTTTTTGGATTTTGCAAAGGTTTTTGATACAGTGCCACATGGGAGACTATTGTGCAAACTAAGGGATACAGAAATCATAGTAAATATCTGCTTGTGGATTGAGAGCTGACTAAAAGACAAGAAGCAAAGGGTTATTGTAAATGGAACATGCTCAGATTGGACTAATGTGGTAAGTGGGGTTGCTCAGGGGTCAGTATTAGGTCTTATCCTTTTGAACATATTTATTAATAACTGAGAAGTAGGACTGGAAGGTATAGTCATCGTTTTTGCTGGTGACACTAAGTTGGGCAAGGAAATTAAATTAGAGAATTATGTACTTTCCCTCCAAAGGGATTTGCATAAAGTAGATAAATGTGTATCTAAATGGCAGATGAGATTTAATATATATACATGTTAAGTTATGCTTTTAGGAAGGAAAATAATCTTGCAATTTATTATCTTAATGGAGCAAATATAGGAGTAACAGAGACAGAAAGAGACCACCTAAATAACCATGCTCAATGCCAAGCAACATTTTAGTATGTATTAAAAAGGGTATAGAAATAAGGGAAACAAATATAATTCTGCCACTATACAAATCCCTAATACGCCCTCAATTGGAATTTGAAATACAATTTTGGGCACCACTTCATAAAAGCTGGAAAAAGTACAGAAAAGGGCAACACAACTAATAAGGGGAATGGAGGGGCTAAGTTATGAAGAATGACTAACCAAATTAAACGTATTTTCTCTACAAGAGGACATCCCTTGAGGTTGGAAGGAAAGGTATTCCACCTTAAAGAAAGAAAATTATTCTTCACAGTTAAGGTGGTTAAACGGTGAAGTTCTTTATCAAAGGAGGTTGTGACAGCTGATTCGATAAATAACTTTAAAAAAGGGTTTGGATATATTTTTGATTAAAAGGGGCATTCAGGGTGATCTTGGGTAACTACAGGAGTATTCATCCAAGGAGAAATCCGATTGCCAGTATCTGGGGTCAGAGAGGATTTTTCCCCTTAAGAGATATATTTGCAATGTTTCAAAGGGTTTTTTCTGATTGCCTTCTTCTAGATCAATTATTAGTTAACAATTAATCCACATATTACAAAAGACCAGAGGAGATCTAAAAAGGTTGAACTTGATGGAATAACAAGTATATTTTAACCTCAATTAATATGTAAAAAAGGTGCTGCAGGCACAGACGTAGTAACTCACCATGGGAGGAGGTCAGTTTAAAGTTCACAGATGTTCCCTTTTAGGGTGTGTGTTGAAAACGTGGAGTACCCTGGTAGGGACAGAGAGTCGTAAAAAGATTCAGGTTAGTTAAATTATTGAGGCAGAATTCAACCTCAATATCAGCCTATTACATAAGAGAAATCGTTAGAATTTGGATCCTTTAATTATGTCGTGGTGATAAAATGATTGCTTTGTTTGCAATGTACTGAGAAATGGGATAAGTATAATTGTTCACCTATGTAAAACCACAAACAAGAGGAGTAGCAGCACCCCTTTATTCAGGTCAGTTGATGTGTTAGACTCACATGATAATAGAAAATTGTGCTTTATTCCTATAAAATTACATAATTTGGGTTTGGGGAAAGGGAGTGTAAGAATTCATTTTTGGATATTACTCCATTTCACCTAGTTAGTTCATTTCACTAACTGGTTAGTTTTCTCTTAGAGAGAAACTCACCTTAAAGTGGGAACACAGAGCTAATAATGAGCCCTGATTATAAATCGCAATAATGTTTAAATGAATTACTGACAGGCACATATTTCTAAGCTTCCAAGATGTATACATATTTTACAGCAGAATATCTTGATCTTGATTTGTCATTATCCTGCTGATGGGTTGTTCAGTTGCAATGCAGTATACACTGAATAGATCATTTTAACTTCTGCCTTTGGGAAACACATTTTTTTACTTGTTTTGATTCAAAAGTATTTATATACAGGCACACATAAAATATCCACGTAAACGTTACTAAATTGATTTGCAAATTATTATGATATAGGATCAACTTCTAATGGGTAATATTAAGATTTATTGGGTGAATTAAATCATTCAGTTATGTGACAGGCATGTCAAAAAGATGACTTATTGCAGGGGTTAACTATCTAATGAACATTTAACAAATGTATCAGCAATTTACAGTCTCTGTATAAAACTCACTGCTTTGTAACAAAGAATTGCTTAGAATTTGGATGTGATTCTTCTGTGCCTTTAAACTGCGCAGTTTTGATGTCCTTTAAATATGGAAAGTCAGCATAGCCTCTATCAACTGTTAAAGGGCTGTGACTGAAAGTAAGTTAAGGTAAATAAGTTGTAGAAAAGAGAAATGCAAGAGAGACTGGGACATTGAAAAGAACCCAAAGGGACAGTGGAGGAGAAGAAGTGGGGATTGAGGATTGGATTTGAGAGTGTATTGATGAGGGGAAAATGAAGATATAATGCTTAAATCAAATTCACACCATGCACAGTATTAACCTATTGACTCCTAACATCCCTATGAAGAATGAGTGGTCACCTAGGGGAAAATGGAGAGAAATGAAAAGACCTCTTATATCCATTTCTATTCTCTGCTCCCTAAGCATATACCAGACATGCAGGGGGAAGTGTGAAGGAGCCAGGGTGAGAGACAGAAAAAGAAAAGTGGAGAGAAGACGCACGGAGAGAAGAGATCAAAACATGGGGGAAGCAGACTGTGGGAGAGAGAGAACAGGTCATGGAGGGGATACAATAGGACAAAGAAGGAGGAAAAAAGCGCTGCTCAAAAGCACAAAAACATCTGTGTTAGACACAGACACAGATTTTAAAATATATATTAATGTGTTGTATAATACTAGCATTCAGCCCACCAGCTGTTTTTTCTGTCCCACTTACTGTCAGGTAGAATCGCCTCGCAAAACCTAATATAATTAAAATAAAACACTTAGGATATTTTAAACACTTGGGACATGATAAATAAGTTCGCTAATGTTTAGTTATTTTTATATATGTTTATACATTAACATATATATTTAATCACACATTTTCAAATTATTTATTAAGAACTATCATAAGCTATAATGGAAATATCTACTGTACTTATTACTTGTAATCAGTAATATAGCAAATATGGCCACATTCAGTTTCTGACCCATAAAATGACAGTCGTTGGTCAATTGAAATGTTGGGAGAGATGTTATTTGAAGAAGTAAAAAATAAAAACACAAAATGTGAAGACTGAGCTGTTTCAAACTGGCAATTGAAACAAATAGGTAAATAATACAATACTTTCTGATGGTGGTTTTTGTAATAAATGAATAGAACATTATGATTGCAGTGCAGCAGCCAAATTTCCTTGTTCTTAAAGTTCAGTAGTTTTCAGTGTTAAAGCAAAAACAGAAAGACTTCAAATACAGTAATTAAAATACATGTCTGTGTGTACAGTTCATGGCTTACTCATTGCATTGTACACTTTCAATGTAAGGCTAAAAGCATTTTTGTGAACACAATAGCTGAAGCCTCTGCTAAATGCTTTTAAATATTTTTTTTTGCAAGCAATCGTTTAAAAGTATCTTTACTTTACTGTGCTGTTTTAGACTATTTGTTCTCCTGTTTGCATATCTGCTTTACAGTCTTTCAGTGGAAGCATCTTTATAAGAACATTTAATACAGATTAACATTTACCAAGGACATAATTCTACTAAATATAGAACAGACAACTATGTCTACTTTTATTCTTTAAAATTCTGTCTTATATCACATCCTTAACCTGTATAACTATGTTTTGTGTGCATTTAATAACTAATTATTCTTAGGTACAGTTAATACTGCACACAGAAGCATAACATTTGAAGACAATCTTTAATAGAAACATCAACAGCCCTATTAAATTCCCCTACGTGTAAAACTGTAGCTTGTAACGTAGCCCGCAAGACTTGCGGCTATTAAATTGGCCACGTAAAGCAACCCGCTGATGAACTGCTGGTTATGAGCGAAAAAAGCCTACGAGGCGTGGAACGTGAAACTTCGTGCCTGCAAATCTTCGTGCCCGCAAATCTTCAAGCCCGTAAACGCTACATTCCAATTTCGGTAATAAATTGCAACAAATTCACTGGCGTTTAACCCCCGTAACCCGCAAGAAGCCAGCGGGTGCTAAAGAGGACCTGCAAGGGGGGTTAAAGTCCAATCCATAGTACATTAAATGCAAATATACACACAGTACTGTTCATATAATAAAAGTGAGAGTGATGTTAGGTATTAGAATTAATATCACAACATTCTCAAGCTCGCAAATTTGCAATATAAAATATGTTTTTTCATGTGTAATTTCCGTGTTATATCGATCCCGGCAACCAATGTGTTAATACATACAATGGAACTCGCATGGAGTAGAATATATAATTTACTGATTCATTAATATTGCATTATTTCTGGAATGTGGGTCCAATCGTAACTCGTAATTGAAACGCATAAGACTTCGAAATCCCACCTCCATTTTTCAATGACATAACTATGACGGTCTCTTTTGCCATTGGCTCCATCTAAATCCGTAACTCCAAGTTTGACTAATTGATCACGTTCATGGCTGCACATCCAACGTTCGACAAATGGTTTACAGGTTTATATCTCAAGTCCGTAGCTTGTGCCCTGCTTAAATTTAATTGCTCTGTAACTCGGCCAAATTGGAATTTAATGTGGCTGCAAGTCATCCAATTCTCCAACTACCACAGCCAACCTAGACTACACCTCAACACAGCCCTGTGTGTCCCCCGGACATACTTAACTTATCTTACAATGGGTTTAATAACATTTGACTCACTAGAATATGCACAGAGCCTCAAAACTTACCAAGACATAGCATGTGTTAAGTTAGAAAGCATTCACATTGCACAAAAATGCACTTGTTTATCGAGTAATCCATAACCAATATTATTCAACCAACCAAAGTGCTCAAAAACATCAGTTGATGCATGGTGTTCCTCACAGGTGTAGTTTTTTTTAGAATCAGGATTTTAGAGAGTCAGGTGTCATGGCTCACTTGGCAGTCATCTGGGACTTGGCCAGATGTCTGTCACAGACTGTTAACAAGAGACGATACCTGGGGGTTTGGGGCTCCCAGACACCCTGTTATACTGTTATAAGGTTATATTGTTATTTTGTGGTCTAGGGGATAGAGTATTATAAGTTTACCCCTTAGCATATCCCCATCCCTTCCATGTTTAGGCTCATTGTAATGGATGTCATGTGAGGGAGCTGGTGGGATGTGTTGGTTGTATGTGTGTGAAACATTGTGTGTTGTATCTGTAAATATATTGTATTGGAATGTTGGAGCCATGTTGTGTGCATCATCCATATTGACTGCATATGTAACCTGAGTTGATCACCCATCTGCCTTCCAGCTATCACCTAAAGTAAACACTTGAAGTAATAGCAAGGCCAGAACAAAGGGGTCTATACAGACATAGAGGCACCATAACCCCAGGGGGTCTACAGGTATTCTCACTCAGAGAGTCAGGGCAAAGTCCAGAGGACAGGTAGATGTTTCTCCCTTGAGAGCCAGGCAGCAAATGACTCTGTTAGCCACACCTAGTGGGCGGCCCAGGGGAGGGGTCTGGAAGTTCCCAGAGCTTACCTCTAGTCCATTGGCTAGAGGTAATAAAGTTACTGTGGAGATTACCCCATTGGCCAAGAGGAAGATAAGGGTTGGACAAAGGGGTAGCCACTCCCTGTACTGTTGTTGTGAGTTGTTTAAATACTTGTGTAAAAATAAAGAGGTTGTTCATAATTTTCATCAAGACTTTGTGTGCAGGTGTATTATTGACCCAAGGGCATATGCTGGCAGAGGAGATCGTTTCTGACTCCATGCCAGGTTTTTCCCAGGCACACTACCAAAAGCTGGGACTTATGCTCTTGCATCCACAAGGAAGGTCCATTGGTCTGAGTCACTCAAATCTTAGGTCTAAAATCTACAGGAGAAAAGAGGACTAGGATCCTCTATACTCCATCATCATTGTAGGTTGTGACAATTGGTGACAGAGGTGGGAGACTCTACAGAAAGACCAGCAATGGAACAGACGGATATCACCAAAGAAGCAACAAGACGGTTTAAAGCAGCCAGGCACTTATACCCCAGTAAGATGACCGCACAAGAGGTGTCCGACGTACTAGACCAGCATTACCAGAGAATCTGGCAGGAGCGCACTGGGGAGCGGGATCAAGCTCAGCAAAGGCTTGGTTGCCGCACAGAGGAATTGCCAGCACGAGTTAAGATGGCATACCAGAACTTTAAGAAGTTCCAGGATGGTATGGACAATATGGACGAATTCCTTCAGGAGTTTGAGCAGCAATGTGGGGTCCAAGATATTCCCTATGGAGAATGGGCCAAATTGCTGCTGAACAAGTTAACAGGAAGGGCCAGTGCGGCATGTGGAGCCCTTCCACGAGAACAAGCCCAGGATTATAAATATTTGTGCACTGTGTTGCTGAGCAGATATACAGTGACGCCTGAGACATTTTTGGATAGATTCAGGGGCACCACTAAAGGACCAGCAGACACTCATGTGGAGGTTATGTGCAGGTTAAGGCGAGCTTGTACCCAGTGGTGGTCTACACAAGGAGCCATCACAGCCGAACAGATATTGGAAGTGGTACTGATGGAACAATTCATGAACATTTGCTCCTCAGAAGTAGGTGAATGGTTGCAAGATCAAAAACCGACCACTGCAGACCAAGCAGCTGCGCTGGCAGATCGGTTTATCAGCACCAGGGCCAAAAGAGTGTCCCAAGGAACAAAACCTAGCCTAAATACGGGTAGGGGCCCCAGAGAGGTGGTGCCAGCACGATCAGCTCCTGAGATGCGTAATGCGCCCTGGGCACGGCCAGTAAAAAAATCTGACCACAGGGGTACCAAGTCCCAGCCTGCTCCCAGGACACAATGGGGGACCAAACCAATGAGCTCAGATGGCTACAACTGCAACCAACGAGGTCACTTTGCTAAGGATTGTCCTCAGGCACCCAAAAACTCTAGAGGACTTCCCCACCGCCATGTACATTATTTGGGGGAGTGGACTGAGGGGCCGGCGAGCTCCAACGCAGCTCTTTGGGAGCCAGAAGCAGAGGGAGGATATTCAGGGGTCTATACTGTAAGGAACCCGCAGAAGCTGTCTGGAGAACAACATAGGCAAGCCGTGTGGTTACAAGGACGCCAAGCTACTGGCTACCGTGACTCTGGATCAGCAGTCACAGTAGTCCTACCCAAATGGGTATGCCCTACAGATTCTATCCGAAAGGAAATGTGGGTGATGGTAGCAGGAGGAGAACAGTTAACCATCCCCATGGCTCGCGTTAATTTGGACTGGGGCATGGGGAACCAAAGCAAGGAAGTAGGAGTCATGGATGGGCTCCCCGCGGATGTTTTACTGGGCAATGATTTGGGCCACATGATGAGCCAATATGTACAGCCCATTACCAGAGCTCAAGCCAAGAGCACCCACCCTGGAGAGGCATACCAGGAGCAGAGGGGATACCCAAGACCTGAGGTAAGTCCATTGCTTGCTAATACATTAACTTTAGGATGGGCCAAGGGAGAGGAGATCAGGGCAGTTCTGCAGAAAGACGAGACTTTGGCTGGTTTAAGGGACAGGGCAGCACAAGGCAAAAGAGTGGATGACCTATACAGCGTTATCTGGGATAAGGGGTTGTTATATAGGGTCAAGGTACCTATAAATAATGAGGTAGGCAGAGAACCCAGGAAACAATTAGTGGTTCCCCAGCTATATAGGGGCAAGGTGCTACAAGTAGCACATGAAATACCCCTGGGAGGGCACTTAGGGGAGAAGAAAACCCGGAGTAGAGTGAAAGAGATATTTTTCTGGCCAGGGTTGGATAAGGATGTAAAGGAGTTTTGCCATTCTTGTGATGCCTGCCAAAGGAACAGGCCTCTCAAGAAGAACAGCAGGGCCAAGTTACAGTCCCTCCCAGTAATGGAAGAACCCTTCCAGAGGGTAGCTGTGGACATCATTGGGCCCCTAGCTAGAGCCAGTAGAACGGGGAAGCAGTATATCCTTACCCTGGTAGATTATGCCACTAGGTACCCTGAGGCAGTAGCCTTGTCCAGTATAACCGCTCCAAAGGTAGCAGACGCCTTGGTGACTATATTCACCAGAACAGGGTTTCCCCATGAGATTTTGTCCGATCAAGGCCCACAATTTATGGCCAAAGTCACGGAACAGCTATGGGCCACGTGTGGCGTTAAGCATATTACCTCTTCCCCCTACCATCCCCAGACTAATGGTCTATGCGAGCGGTTCAATGGGACTCTAAAACATATGATACGCACTTTTACAGACCAGGAACCAGACTGGGAACGGTTGTTGCCATGTTTGCTGTTCGCCTATAGAGAGGTACCCCAGGAGTCTACAGGGCACTCCCCCTTTGAACTCCTATATGGGAGACATGTGAGAGGACCCTTAAGCATAATTAGGGAAACATGGGAAGGGGAGTATAGGCAGCAACCCATACCAGTGGCCACCTATGTACTAGCCTTCAGAGAGAACATGTCCAGACTAACTGGAATAGTCAGCCAAAACATGAGGAAAGCCCAGCAGAGGGATCAGAAATACTACAAGGCAGGGACCAGTGATAGAATTCTGGAAGAGGGAACGAAGGTGCTTATGCTGGAACCTCACCCCCAGAATAAATTACAGTCCCAGTGGGTAGGGCCTTACACAATCAGCCAGAAAGTGGGGAACAAGGCCTATGTAGTAATGATAGACCCGGATAGGGCCATCACCAGAGTTGCCCATATAAACAGACTTAAGGTGTACGTTCAGAGAGCAGCTCACCTATTAGCTATTTGTAGGGCCACAGAGGACGAACCAGAAGAGGGACAGATCCCAGATATGCTAAACAAAGCAGACCAGGATACAGTAGGAGAAAGTATTCAGCAGACCCTGGAATTAGACGCAGAGCAGAAAGAGCAGCTGTCCAACAGCTTAAAACCCTTCCACTCCCTGTTCACCACCAAGCCAGGGTGTACCCCCTTAGCTGTCCACCCAGTAGTAACCGGGGAATGTGCCCCCTTAAAGCAACACCCCTACAGGGTACCAGAGGCAGTTAGGGCCAACATTCAGGCAGAATTACGCACTATGCTACATTTGGGAGTGATAGAAGAATCCAGTAGTCCCTGGGCATCTCCAGTGGTATTGGTGCCCAAAAAAGATGGAACCACTCGTTTTTGCGTGGATTACCGTAGACTGAACGATAAAACCAAAACAGATGCCTACCCTGTTCCACGCATGGACGAGTTGTTGGACCGGCTAGGTACTGCCAAATATTTAACCACTTTAGATCTCTCTAAAGGATATTGGCAGATCCCTTTAGAAGAGACTGCAAAGGAGAAGTCTGCCTTTATCACCCCCTTTGGACTCTTCCAGTTTAAAGTAATGCCATTTGGGATGAAAAATGCTCCTTCTACCTTCCAGAGACTAGTGGACACATTGTTGCAAGGGCACCAAGAGTATGCCCAGGCCTACCTGGATGATATAGCCATTTTTAGCCAGACTTGGGAGGACCATATAAGGCACATTAGCCAAATTATGCAGGCAATTCACCAAGCTAAGTTGACCATAAGACCTGACAAATGTCAATGGGCTAGAGCAGAAGTGCAATACCTAGGTCATTGGGTGGGGAATGGGAAGTTAAGACCTGAACCAGCCAAGGTAGAGGGAATAGCAGCTTGGCCCACCCCTAAAACTAAGAAGCAGGTGATGGCTTTCCTAGGTACTACTGGGTATTACCGAAAATTTATTCCGGATTTCAGCAGCACAGCCAAACCCCTGACTGATCTCACCAAGAAGAAGCTACCCCGGGAAGTGAATTGGACTTCTGCATGCCAGTTGGCTTTCCAAACACTGAAGGATGCTCTGACCTGCTCCCCAGTCCTGGCTGCCCCAGACTATAACCGCCCTTTCGTGGTACAGACTGATGCCTCCATGTATGGCATAGGGGCAGTATTGAGTCAGCCAGACAACCAGGGAGTTGAGCACCCAGTGGCCTACATTAGTAGGAAACTACTGCAACGAGAAACAGCCTATGCAACTATAGAAAAGGAATGTTTAGCAGTAGTCTGGGCTCTACGCAAACTACAGCACTACCTGTACGGAAGACAGTTCACAGTCACCACAGACCATAACCCTCTTTGTTGGTTATCTAAAGTGGCTGGAGAGAATGGCCGACTACTGAGGTGGAGTTTAGCCCTACAAACTTTTAATTTCACGGTGCAACACCGCAAAGGGAAATTCCACCAGAACGCAGATGGATTGTCGCGGCAACTAGAGCCCTGACTGTCAGTCCAGATAGGCATCCTGGAGTACAGGATACCTACATCTGTACTTGGGGGGGTAATTGTCATGGCTCACTTGGCAGTCATCTGGGACTTGGCCAGATGTCTGTCACAGACTGTTAACAAGAGACGATACCTGGGGGTTTGGGGCTCCCAGACACCCTGTTATACTGTTATAAGGTTATATTGTTATTTTGTGGTCTAGGGGATAGAGTATTATAAGTTTACCCCTTAGCATATCCCCATCCCTTCCATGTTTAGGCTCATTGTAATGGATGTCATGTGAGGGAGCTGGTGGGATGTGTTGGTTGTATGTGTGTGAAACATTGTGTGTTGTATCTGTAAATATATTGTATTGGAATGTTGGAGCCATGTTGTGTGCATCATCCATATTGACTGCATATGTAACCTGAGTTGATCACCCATCTGCCTTCCAGCTATCACCTAAAGTAAACACTTGAAGTAATAGCAAGGCCAGAACAAAGGGGTCTATACAGACATAGAGGCACCATAACCCCAGGGGGTCTACAGGTATTCTCACTCAGAGAGTCAGGGCAAAGTCCAGAGGACAGGTAGATGTTTCTCCCTTGAGAGCCAGGCAGCAAATGACTCTGTTAGCCACACCTAGTGGGCGGCCCAGGGGAGGGGTCTGGAAGTTCCCAGAGCTTACCTCTAGTCCATTGGCTAGAGGTAATAAAGTTACTGTGGAGATTACCCCATTGGCCAAGAGGAAGATAAGGGTTGGACAAAGGGGTAGCCACTCCCTGTACTGTTGTTGTGAGTTGTTTAAATACTTGTGTAAAAATAAAGAGGTTGTTCATAATTTTCATCAAGACTTTGTGTGCAGGTGTATTATTGACCCAAGGGCATATGCTGGCAGAGGAGATCGTTTCTGACTCCATGCCAGGTTTTTCCCAGGCACACTACCAAAAACTGGGACTTATGCTCTTGCATCCACAAGGAAGGTCCATTGGTCTGAGTCACTCAAATCTTAGGTCTAAAATCTACAGGAGAAAAGAGGACTAGGATCCTCTATACTCCATCATCATTGTAGGTTGTGACATCAGGATTTTAACTAAAGATGATAAGTATAATAATGTTTTTCCATAACAGTTTATTTTAGGAGTATTGCAATGGAGATCCCAAACCCTTATAATAAGGAGTATGGGGGCATAGGAATGATCCACATTGTGATAATGTATACCTTTCTACACTTATTCATATAAACATTCTCTTTCATGCAAGTGTAAAGTGCCATCCTTGTGCATGGTAAATTTGAGAAAAGTCCCAGCCACAAATAGTTTGCAACCTGATACTTTTCATCCTGCTGATTTAATTATTACATTGTGTATGCTACATTGTGAATATGATACAATTAATGTTGACTGAAAACATTAACACTTTATATTATTTGGCCTTATCTGATTTTATCAGGGTTATTTGGCATTGGTTTTCCAACTTACTCTTAAATACAATCAAACCACATAGGATTTTTTGATTGTTTTGTGTGGAAATTTGAATCTGACTGTTTGGCTCCCCAGATCCTGTGCAGGCTTTAGTGATAAGCAAGCTACAGCAAATACTAATATAAATATTATTAGTCATAAATGAATAGAAGCCTCAGAGAAATGTCTTCATTCTTTGGCACAGCAGTCCACCCTCTAGAGTTTATTTCCAATACACTCTAAGGTAAAATAAGCAAGACGTCCCATATATATGTGTGTATATATATATATATATATATATATATATATATATATATATATATTACAGCACAGTTGTGTTGTAACCGTTAAGGTTATCGCGAGAGTCCAATTCTAAGCAGTTTTTTCATATGCTTTTAACTTGCATTGGTTTAACCTATCTGTTTGAAATGTTGTATTTAGGGTGGGATTGGGAGTCAAATTTTGTTTATTTTTATAAACTTTATTTCTGCCAATTTTAGTTACAATTTATTAGGGTAAAACCAATGGCATTTCTCAAATAGGAAAATATGCTCACTTGTTGGATACAGATTTGCATGAAATGTTGTAGGTTATGACTGATTGTCATAGTGTTCATGCTTTTGTTGGATTTTTTTATTGGTTTAGCTATTTTTTTTTTATTGTAATTTAGAATTATACTGAGGTTATTATACTTGATTGATTCTGGCCAGGTGATTATTTTCATAGTATGGCAGTATATACGTTTTTCACCAGGATTGGAAAATGAATATTGTGGTGTTGGTTAATTTTATGGCACACTGCTTTGGCAGAGATATTTTTAAAGTTAGATTACTGGTAGATTGTAGCCCAAGACTGACTTGTGTTGCATGAGAGAGAGAATCCAAGCTTCCCAGGACTGTGGAGCAAAAATTACACTTAATAATATGCTAGGGCTGGAAAACCATTGTTTAAAAATATTTTTTTAACTTAAGGTTTGCCAGACATTTCTTATTATTATTATAGAATTATTGCAAGGATAATGTTAATATTACAAACATTACAAACAAATGAATTCTTAGGTGTGATGAAACAAATTGTGATGTGCTTATGTTTGTTGGCACTCAGAGAACATACAGTACCACACAACCTTTTTTTTTTTTTTCAATAATTTTTATTGACTCACAAAGGTTGGAAATTTACAACAGTGTAGAGTGCAGTCTCAATTTAAGGAAACATAACAAAAGCAAGTACATAATGCACCTGCTATGCAATTAGACCTTATTAATGGCTGCCCTATTGCAATCTCATTGTGAGCCACACCAACAACAATTTTCCATTTTCCAATAACAAATAAAAACAAGAAAAGCAAAGAAAAAACAAAAACAACAAACAAGTTTACGATAGTAATAATTTAAAGACTAAAACTAACCAATAACAGAGAGATAAAATTCAGGCTCAGAATTTCTCTTTTCCAAAAGAACCTGCACCCCATCCACCTCAGCTATATCAGAATCCAACAGTATTGGATTCCCAGGTCCCTCTAAAAAACGACCCCCCCCCCCCCCCGTCCCCAGCCCCCCGCGGCCCACCCACAGGTGCTGCTCCCATCAACTTACGTTTTCGCCCGGTCTCCAGTGAGGGTGCCCCGCCATGCGCCATCCCACCCCCCCTAGCCCGCTTAGTGTTACTCTATCCCAGGTCAATGCTGTGGTTGGAAACTATCCAGGGTTCCCAGATAGTCAAGAAGCTGGCGTAAGTATACGAAACTAGGTGTATAAGTTTTTCGTTAATCATAATAAAGTTTATTTCATTTATGATCTCTCTCAAGCATAAGCTAGGGTTTTTCCACTTACTGGCAATATGGCTTTTTACCGCCAAGAATATGGACTGAAGTAACCTATCCTGGGGCCTAGACAGTAAGGGGGGTCTTTGTCCCAAGATACAAGTTTCGATGGGGGGGGTCATTTGAATAAGGCAGAGTTTTGAGGCTATTCGGGTTATTTCGGACCAGATGTCCTGAGCCTTAGGGCAGGTCCACGTGTCAGGCTCTTGAGGGTTCATCCTGTGGAGTCTTGCCGGGGTAATGTAAGTCCTATGAAGTACTTTTAGCGAAGTTTCCATCAAGCTGTAATTATAGTCACCTCTCGCTAGTCTCTGGCTAATGTGTCCCCATTTTTCCAGGTCCCATGTCTGGCCCAGGTCCTCTTCCCATTTTGTCAAGGGCTTAGGTTTACTATTATTCAGCGGGCTATTGAATTTCTCGTATATCAGGCCTAGAGTGCCTTTAGATAACGGGGCGTCTGTGCACATGCGTGTCATCCAGTTTGTCTTGGGTTGACCTAAAGTCCTTCTCAGGGTCCATATAAAGTGACTAAACTTACAAAAGATGAAGTGCTCTTTTAGGGGGAGATCAAAATTATCCCTAAGGGGCTCAAAGCTAATGAGTTGGCCCTCATTGAACCAAGCCCCTATCCTATCCAACCTGTGGGAGGTCCACCAGACTTTAGAGTCATTTGGGAGGTCCTTTGCAAAGAGGGGATAGGTGGTAATAGATAGTTTTGAGTTCGCCCAATCCCAGCATCCCAGGGATAGTCTGATCATGGGGTTGGGGTAAGTATGTGGCTGGCGGTGAGACTTCGGTAGCCATACTACCGTGTCCCATACCTGAGGTTGTAGCTGCTGGTTTTCTATTGTTACCCAAATGGGCTGGTGTGTCATGGAGTGCGCTTGGGGCAGAAAGGAGATCTGGGCCGCCCTATAGTAGAGCTTAAGATGGGGACATGAGAGTCCACAATTACCCTTGTGTCTAAACATAGTGAGTTTCGGGATTCTAGGGGTTTTATTTCACCATATGAACCTCATAATTTGCCTTTGTAGGTTGTCCAGGTCTTTGATGGGAACTTTAACTGGTAGTGATCTGAAGTAGTATAGGATTCTAGGGAGCATGTTCAACTTGACCGTGTGAATCCGGCCAGACCAGGAGATGCAGAATTTATTCCATCTCTCCCGGTCGGCTGCTAATTCTTTGAATAGGGATGGGTAGTTGGCCCCGTAAGTGTCCGCGATATTGGGGGTCATTTTTATTCCTAGGTATTTTAAGTGCTTTTTGGGCCAGTGAAAGTTGAATGAGTTCTTAAGCCCCTCCCTGTCGGGTTGTGGGAGGTGGAGCCCTATCATTTCCGATTTATCCTCGTTAACTCGCAACCCGGAGATAGAGTGGAATTTATCTAACACTTCCATCAGGGCCGTAGTGGACGTGAGTGGGCGGGTTAGGGTACACAGTACATCCGCAAAAAGACAGCACTTGTATTCTTGGCCACCCAATTGTAGACCCTGAATAGCTGGGGAGGCCCTAATGCTCTGAGATAGCGGCTAGCATGGCGAGGGGAAATAGGAGTGGGGAAAGAGGACAGCCCTGTCTAGTCCCCCATTGAATGTTTAGCAGCGAGTTCTCTGGGCTGGGAGTTTCAGAGTGGCTTGTGGGGACCTGTAGTATGTTTTAAGAAGATTTAGGAAGTTCCCTCTAATACCGAATTTCTTTAAGACTGCGAATAGATATGGCCATTCTAACGAATCAAATTCCTTCTCGATGTCTACGGCTAGGGTGCAAAGAGGGGTTTTAGAGTGGTTGGCTAGGTGTATAATATTCAGTACTCTCCTACTGTTGTCCCCCGCCTGCCTATGAGGGATGAAGCCTGCTTGGTCCTTGTGGATTAGTTTGGGCAGGAAGCCGGAGACCCTATTAGCCATCAATTTGGCCAGGATTTTAATATCCCCATTCAGCAGGGAAATAGGACGATAATTCTTTTTAACCTCCATAGGATCCCTCTCCCCCTTGGGAAAGAAGACCAGATTCGCCTGATTAAGCTCCGGCGGCATCTGCTCTCCTTTCAGGATAGCATTGTACATTGAAACCATGTGAGGAGTCAGAACATCTGCAAATGTTTTATAGTATAGATTTGAAAAGCCATCCGGCCCAGGGGATTTGCCTAGTTTAAGAGATTTAATGGTGTCTCTGACTTCCTCTTCTGTTACCTCTGAGTTAAGTAAATCTAGGTCCATGTTTCCCAAAACCGGAAGGTCCAGCCCCCCAAGAAAGTCCATCAGGGAATCCCCATCCGCCCGTACCTGAGAGGTGTATATATCCTGGTAAAATGTTCGGAAGGTGTCCTGAATGCTAGCCTGGTTAATTGTGACTGAGCCTGATCTAGTCTTGATTTGGGTGACCCTTGATTGTTGGAATCTGGCGTTCAGTCTGCTGGCCAATAAGGGGCGCAACTTAATCGCCTGCGCAAAAAAATTGCTCTGGATTTTCCTTAAGGCCTTCTCTGTTTGAGCTGACAAAATGTTATCTAATTCTAGTCTAATCGTGTCAATCCTCTGACGACTCAGGTCCGACTGCTGTTGTTGGTTCTGTTTTTCCAGGGTGGTCAGTTCCTTCATCAGTAAGTTTTCCTTTTCTCTCACTTTTTTTTGTATGATGAGGCTAGCCATATAAAGCTACCCCTTATAAATGCTTTATGCGTTACCCAGAACCAACCTGCACCCATGGAAGGGTTAGAGTTAGTGGAAACAAATTCCCTCAGCTCTCTATTAATTTGGTCTAGCACACTTGGAATTGAAAACAGCCTATCGTTGAGCCGCCATGTGTAAGGCAATTTGAAATTGGGGTGAAGATTCAGGCCTAATGTGACCTACCTATGATCTGACCATGGGCAGGGGACTATGTCCAAAAATGTGGCTTCCTCTATGTGAGGAATTGACTCTGCTGGGTTTTGAACCCTGGTCCCCAGGCTGCTATACCTCTTCCCTACCACTGCGCCAGCTTACCTTTGTGAATTCCATTGAGACCTTATAAGCTTGACTCTGCTAGCAATAGTATCAGTACCTAAGTCTCTTCAGCTGTGTCTGGTCAGGTGTCTGGTCCTTGGCCTATATAAGGCACTTCCTGTCTATTGATCCTTGCCAGATTATTGTGTGGTTCCTGATCACTTCAATAAACCTTGTTCCTGTTTTCACCTACAAGTTTGCGGAACTGGATTATTGCTGACCTTGGCTACTGGTCTCCACAACTTTGTGATTTCTATATCATTACAGAATAATCTGGCCCTTTTATGGAGACCGCCGGGACAGATTCTGCATTGGCCCAGCAGGTTGCTTTATTTGCAAGAACTGTGCAGACCCAGGCACAGACCATCCAAGTGCTGCAGGACCAGGTAGCTGAACTGCAAAATAAATTTCAGTCAATGCACAGTGAGTATACCAGCTACAGGGCACGTGATACTGCGGCTGCTACTGTTACACCTGCACAAGAGGCCCCCTTGCCCCTGCCAGAAAAGTTTGGAGGAGATTGCAAAAAATTTAGGGGTTTCCTAAATCAATGCCGTTTGCACTTCATGATGTTACCTCACCAATTTCCATCTGAAACAGAGAAGGTGGGATTTATTTTTTCCTTATTCAAAGATGAAGCCCTGGCTTGGGGCTCCCCTCTTCTGGAACAAGACAGTCCAGTCTTGGGTAATCTAAATGACTTTCTTGAGGCTATGTGCCTAGTTTTTGATGACCCCAATCGATGTGCTACAGTAGAAGCCACTCTCCTTCATTTGCATCAAGGGAGGCGCTCGGTGGCTGAATATGCTGCTGAATTCAGACAGTGGGTTGCTGATACAACCTGGAACCAATCAGCCCAGAGGTTCCACTTCAGAAAAGGTCTCTCAGAAGCTATAAAAGATGAGCTAGCTCGTGTTAATCTTCCTGCTGACTGATGCATTTGTGCGTTTGGCTATCCGTATTGATCGAAGACTTTCTGAAAGAAGATTGGAAAGACAGGGCTCTTTTAGACCAAGTACTACTCCAATTTCCTATTCAAGAACTTCTACTCTGATCCCACAAACACCTACAGACTCTGAGCCAGAGGCTATGCAGGTAAATCTAATAAGAGGGCCATTATCCAACGAAGAAAAACAGTGGCGACGCACTCACAATTTATGCCTGTATTGTGGTAGTGCAGGGCACTATGCCATCAATTGCCCTAGCAAATCCAAAAGAACAATAGCTATGGCAGCTGAGGGTGCACAGATACGACACCAATCCCAGATTTCGGATCAACTGGATTCTGTCACACAACCCTTGTTTTCTCTGGCTCATGGTGAAGAGGGTATGTTGACTCAACATCCTCATTTTATGGTGCCTATCATGTTGCAGTGTGGCGATCGTAAAATTTCAACTACCGCTATGATAGATTCTGGAGCAGGCGGAAACTTTATGGACATTAAATTTGCAGCAGGAAATAGAATTCAGTCTATCCCTAATTCTTCACCTGTGTTAATGGAGACAGTTGATGGTTCTCCACTTACGTCAGGACCGGTTACACATGAGACTGTGCCCTTAAAGTTGACTGTGGAAGTGAATCACCATGAGGCTATCTCTTTCCACCTAATTTCCTCAACACAGTTTCCAGTGCTTTTGGGGGTACCTTGGCTTGCTCTGCATAACCCACAGATTGATTGGAAGATCAGAACTTTGTCCTTTCCTTCAGAACACTGCTTAATGAATTGTCAACCCTCTAAGGTAACACCTGTTGCCACAACAATTAATGAAATGGTTGCTACAAACTTGACTAAGCTTCCTCTACAATATCGGGATTTTGCAGATGTCTGTGATAAGAAGAATGCTGATCAGCTTCCACCACACAGGCCTTATGATTGCCCAATAGAGCTGTTGCCTGGGGCTGCTATCCCATTTGGCCGTATATATTCCCTTTCTGAGCCTGAATTGAAAGCTCTTCGTGAATACCTACAAGAAAATCTTGCCAAAGGCTTTATTCGACCATCTACTTCTCCAGCAGGAGCTCCTATTTTCTTCGTAGAAAAGAAAGATGGCAGCCTACGGCCATGCGTTGATTACAGGGACATTAATAACATCACTGTTAAAAACCGCTACCCCTTGCCTCTGATTCCTGAACTTTTGGAGAGACTTCGCTCAGCTAAAATATTTACGAAGCTTGATCTTCGGGGGGCATATAATCTGGTTCGCATAAGACCCAATGATGAATGGAAAACAGCTTTCAGAACCAGGTACGGGCATTACGAATATCTAGTAATGCCTTTTGGGCTGTGTAATGCCCCTGCAACTTTCCAGCATCTTATCAATGATGTACTACGAGATCTCCTGGATCAGTTTGTTGTGGCATATTTGGATGATATCCTAATATTCTCTGATAATCTTGAAAACCACAGAAAACAGGTCCGTATAGTTCTAGAGCGCCTTCGTACCCACCGCCTATACATTAAACTAGAAAAATGTGAGTTTGAACAAACAGACATTCAATTCCTGGGGTATGTAATAACTCCCAAAGGTTTAAGTATGGACGCAAGTAAAATTAAAGCTGTGCTGGACTGGCCCATCCCCAAGAATGAAAAAGATGTTCAGAGATTTGTGGGGTTTGCCCATTTTTACAGGCGTTTCATTAAGAATTTCTCTGCCGTTATTACATCGATCACTGAACTCACACGTAAAGGGACTCCTTTTCAGTGGTCCGATAAGGCGGATACTGCATTTTTCCGATTGAAGACTCTGTTTACCTCTGCCCCTGTCCTGGTACATCCTCAGCCGGAATTAACATTTATTGTGGAAGTTGATGCTTCTGATTCAGCTGTTGGTGCTATACTGTCTCAAAGGACTGGACCTAAGATGCTGTTACATCCGTGTGCCTTCTATTCCCGCCAGATGGTGCCAGCAGAAAGAAACTATGACATAGGGAATAAAGAACTATTGGCTATAAAAGCTGCCTTCACCGAATGGAGACATCTCTTGGAGGGAGCTACCCATCCAATTACTGTCCTCACAGATCACAAAAATCTGGAATGTATTCGATCAGCTAAGAGACTGCCAGCCAGACAAGCACGCTGGTCCCTATTCTTCTCAAGGTTTAATTTTTTGATTACATACCGTCCTGGCTCCAAGAATGGTAAGGCGGATGCCTTGTCTAGAATAGCTGACCCCCTCCATACTACCGTAACCAAGACCACCATCTTGCCAGAGGATATATTTATAGGAGTTACATTTCCTTCTGATCTGATGTCTCGCATTAAAAAGGGCTATGCTGAAGACCCAGTTCTTCGTGATCCTCCTCGTGACCTCCATATGACGATGCTTAATGGGTTTTGGATTTTTCAACAACGTCTGTTTGCTCCGGAGTCAGTGCGACTGGACCTTTTACGTCTCTACCATGACTCTAAACCAGCAGGTCATCCAGGAATCCGAAAGACACAAGAGCTACTTGCCCGATCCTTTTGGTGGCCGAAGTATCATGAGGATGTTAAGAAGTATGTGTCCTCTTGTGATGTGTGTGCCAGACATAAGACTCCTCGCTCATCCCCTGTTGGCTTGCTTCAGCCTCTTCCGATTCCTCATCGTCCCTGGGGATCTATATCCATGGACTTTATTGTGGAACTACCTCCCTCTAAGGAACACACTACCATTCTTGTTGTTGTGGACAGGTTAACTAAGATGGGTCATTTCATACCAGCTCGTGGTCTCCCTTCAGCTAAACAGACGGCTGACCTGGTTATTCGGGAAATATTTCGCTTGCATGGAGTGCCTAAAGAAGTAGTTTCTGACAGGGGAGTGCAGTTTACGTCTCGTTTTTGGAAACATTTTTGTTCTAATCTAGGTATTAATGTAAATCTGTCGTCAGCTTTTCATCCGCAAAGTAATGGACAGACTGAGCGAACCAACCAGACTTTGGAGCAATATTTGCGGTGCTATATTAGTTACCTGAAGGATGACTGGCTGGATTTTCTACCCACGGCGGAGTTTGCCTATAACAATGCCCAACACTGCTCCACTTCTTTGAGCCCATTTTTTGCCAACTATGGTTACCATCCGACCTTTCTAGTGAGTCTCCCAATTACTACTTCCATTCCTGCTGTCACTGACCGGCTAACGGCCTTACGTGATTCCCAAGCACTGTTGAAAGAGACTCTTTTGGAGGCTCAGGAATGTTACAAAAAAGCTGCTGATAGGCATAGAAAGGAGGCCCCAGTCTATCACGTTGGTGACAAGGTGTGGCTGTCAACAAGGAATCTCAAGCTTTGGATTCCTTCTCATAAATTGGGTCAAAGGTTCATGGGACCTTTTGAGATCATTGCTCAGATCAATGCTGTCACTTTCGGTTTACAACTCCCGAATTCCATGAAAATACATCCAGTGTTTCACGTTGCACTGCTTAAACCTTTTCATGAAAACACTTTCCTTGGCCGAGCCCTGCCTGCCCCACCTCCAGTCCTCGTGGATGGTGAGGATGAGTACGAAGTGGACAAAATTCTTGACTCCAGGATCTTCCGTGGCAAGCTTCAGTATCTGGTTCGCTGGAAAGGCTATGGTGAGGAGGAGAGTTCGTGGGAACCAGTGGACAATATTCACGCTCCTGATCTCCTTCGGTCTTTTCATGTGCAGTACCCTGCTAAACCAGGTAATAGGGCATCCAGAGGCTGCACCTATAGAGGCGGGGGTAATGTGAGGAATTGACTCTGATGGGTTTTGAACCCTGGCCCCCAGGCTGCTATACCTCTTCCCTACCACTGCGCCAGCTTACCTTTGTGAATTCCATTGAGACCTTATAAGCTTGACTCTGCTAGCAATAGTATCAGTACCTAAGTCTCTTCAGCTGTGTCTGGTCCTTGGCCTATATAAGGCACTTCCTGTCTATTGATCCTTGCCAGATTATTGTGTGGTTCCTGATCACTTCAATAAACCTTGTTCCTGTTTTCACCTACAAGTTTGCGGAACTGGATTATTGCTGACCTTGGCTACTGGTCTCCACAACTTTGGGATTTCTATATCATTACACTCTAGTAATGTGGCGTCTATAACAAGTGTGTCAATACGCAAGTAGGACTTGTGTGTGGGTGAATAAAACATGTATTCCCTCTCTAGAGGGGATAGTCCCCTCCAAGCATCTACTAACCCCAGTTTCAGTAGCAGGTTTTTGATTTGTTTGATTTTGTCTGGGGGTCGAGACTCCCCCTGTTTTTTGGACCTATCCACTTCTGGGTTTAGCACCAGATTAAAGTCCCCCCAATAATAACCTATGTCCTGGGAGTCCAACGTCTCCAATAGATTTATAATAGCTTTATGGGGGCCACCGTAGGGGCGTAGACTGACACCAGGGTGAGCTTAGTGTTGAGCAGGGTGCCCGTAATAATCACAAAGTTACCTTCTTTGTCTATTTTTTTTTGTGGGAAACTTGAAGTGGGAAGTTTTTGTGGATCAATATCGCAGCACCTGCCCTCTTGGTTTTTTTGGCTAGAGGTGCAAAAGGTCGGATAGTCCTTATGCAAAAAAGAGGGGGTCTTGCCCTGCGCAAAGTGGGTCTCCTGGAGGAACAGAACTGCAGGTCTATCCTTCCTATAAGTAATGAAAGCTTTCCTTCTTTTGTTAGGGGAGTTAAAGTTTCTGACATTGTGGGTAGTGAATGTGTAGTGAGGGTTAGCCATGTGGGAGTGTGGAGGTCTGCAGGGACCCCGGGTGTGCTGTTACCCCAGTATGTTTAGAGATGAGCTGGTCGCCGAGGATCTGCGCAGGCCAGGACACCCCCCCCCCCCCCCCTGGAGAGATGGACAAGCCAAACTGGAACACCTGTGGGCGCCCCCGGAAGGGGTGGTGAAGAGAGAGAATTTGTTCAGTACATTGGAAAAGATGTCATTAACTCTTGGGGTTAACCCCCTAAACAGGAAGTAAATTGCCAACAACAATTCTAAGCATTAAGTCCCATGCGGGGCTCTAACAGGCATTGCTAGAATTACCTCAAGCTACTGCTAGATTCATAATCTAAAGAAGTTAAAATTTTAATCTACCCTCGTAGCCAACCATGGTAGGTTGGCAGTAGATATTAAGCTACGGAATGCTGGGAATCCTAGGCCTTATGTAAACATATAATTACAACGAGGTACCTCGGCTTAGGCCACCATTAATTTAACTCTAAATATGTATTCTACCAACTATGCTAAATAAGTATATTGGCTATGTTTCCGTGCTTGGGAGGTCGGCCGAAGGGTCTAGGCTCAGGGCCAGCTGGGAGTCTCTGTTCACCCCAGGCCAATGTGACATCTTGGCCGTTGACCAGATTTTGGAAGGTCTTGCTTTGGGTGCCTGCTCTGATTGAGCTACTCTCAGCAGAGTCTGCCAGGTGAAGACGGTTTAGGAGTTTGGCACATTCCTTCGGTGTGTGGGTCGAATAGACAGTCCCTTGGGGTTGGAATGAGAGAGAAAAAGGAAAGCCCCATCTATATGGTATCTTGCAGTTAATCAGGATAGCAAGGGCCAGCTTCATTGCTCTGCGTTTCTCCAAAGTTCGTGGGGAAAGGTCCATGTAAATTTGAAGTAAAGCGCCATCAGGACCTTTTGATGTTGGGCAATTTTCTTGTGGCGTTAAGGATCAGGTCCCTGTTTTTTTGCCTCAGGAATCGTACGATTATGTCTTTTGGTAGCTCTTGGTTTCTTGCGACCCCCAGGGCTCTATGTCTCGCTCGATCTCCCAGGAGTTGTCAGCTACTTCTGGAAGAATATTGGAGATCACCGCTGTTAAATATTGCTGCAGGACAGGGACCGTGTTTGGCACCCCACGTACCCTGATGTTGTGTCTCCTTGATCTATTTTCCAGGTCGTCGATTTTGTCATCCAGGAGAGAGACTTTCGCCGCCAGAGTGGTGATTTCAGCTCTGTCTTGCTCCTGGGCTTCCAGAATTGTATCAGTTGTTTCCTCCAAGAGGTTGTTTCTCTGGCCCAGCTCAAAAAGGTTGTCTGTGATCTCTTTAACCAGTTGAGTAGATTGAGCTTGCAGCATTTGCCCTATGATCTCAAGGGATTTGGCTGAGAGATTCATGTCCGGTAAAGGGTTGGGATCATCTCCCATGACCTCCGGCAGATCTGTTTGTTCAGGGGAAGGCTGCGAGGGGGGTACCTCCGGTTTGTGGAAGAGCTCCTGTATGCTCTTAGAAGGCACGCTTTTTTTTGATTTGCCCATTTTCACCAAGGCTGACCCTAGTTGCGAATGGTTTGTTCACCGGCGCAAGCTTGTAGATGAGGTAGCGTAGTAGGAAGAAGCTGCCTCTGGTTTAAATGATTTGAAGTGAGGAGTAGATGGCTCGTGCCAGGAATAGGTAGCTATTGTGAGGAGCCATCAGCATATGTGGAGTCATGCCTGTCTAGAGCCGCCCGTCTCTAAGCTCTTTCTCCCATAGTGTTTGTGGGGGTGTTATCAGAGATAAAACACTCATGTGATTCAGGTCAGCTCTCTGCCTACCGGCTGGCGGTCTGTTAAAGTATATTCTGCTGCTTTAGACCTTCAGAATTGCAAGAAACTGGGAGAGCGTTCACCCAATAGAGTATAATTCAATAAGCCACCTTTAGCTTCTCTGTAAATGGGTAAGCTAGTTGTCAGGGTACGCTTTGAGTCCTCTGCTTTGTTCAAAAGTGTCTCTGTGAGGTGGGTTAGGGTGCCTTTTGGCTCTCTTGTTGCTCTGTTAGGGGCCCTCACTCCTCTGCACAATGTTTCTGTGAGCTCAGCATGCCCAGGGCTTGAAGAATGGCAGATGTTCAGGGTGGTACTCCCCCCCCCCCCCTTTAGGGGTCTCTCTGCCTGCACCTAGATCTCTGCAAGATGTTAGCACTTTTGTTAGGCCGCGGAGCCTCTCTGTGTTGTGTCCTCCATATTAGGGCGATGGCTCCGCCCCCTTCTTCTTCTAAAAAAAATACGTCCGCCTCCCAAAAAAATACGTCCGCGAATGGACCCATTCCCAACACGCAAAATCGGCCGAAAACGGCGCGCATGAAAACATCAGAAACACAAGAAATAAACACAATGAACACATAAAAAGCTTACTTACAGCAAGGGGGGGCATCCGGCACCTCGAAAAGTTAATTTACACGTCCATTTAAGTCCAAAAAAACGAGTTTTAACTGCCGAAAATCACCTAAGCGAGAGAAAAAATGGCCACCGAACAAAACGAAAATGAGGCTTCAGACGTAACTATACTACAGTGACTTTCAAAACTGAAACACATACTATGCTGCACGTACCACACTGATATTAACCACCATTTTGAAAACTACTACGCATAAAATGGCGGATGGAACGCAAATTGTAAGCTGGAACGCAAATAGCGCATGCATATTGCGTTCTAATGGTCTGAGGCACTTGAAAGTTTATAAGTACTGCCTACTTTCCAGAAAATTCTACATTTCTACTCAGGTGATGAACGGAGTGACTGGATAGTTAACTGCTGCTGTTACTTGAGAAGATAATTGTTTCCTAATTTCCTACTTTACATTGTGCAAATTACAACTGAGAGATAAGCTATAATATATTACATTTTATTATCAAGACAGGACAAAAAAAAAACAAGTTTAACTATGAAAATGTGAATATAGTGACATGTGACACGCACATTTATGTGTGTAGGCTCTAAAACAAACTAATGTTAATTGAAACTAATTAGACAAGTATATTTAAATGACATTAATTTACTGCAACTCAATATGTAACCTAAAGCTGAATCTTTCCCCTTTTTTTACTATTCAAACTATTCTGCATCAACAGCGTCACTCAAGAATTTGCACCGTGCATTGTGAACCAGAATCCCTTTTAAAGAACACAAAAAAAGAAGAAGAGGTAAGATAGAAAAATACATTACATGCTGAAGAAGACCATGCTTTGCTATATCAAAAAGAAGAAATATACAATTAACCATTTCACTTTCTTTTTCAAACAGACACTACAAGAAGACCGGCGGATTAAGATTGGCAGGAGGGGACCCTCTGTCATTTGTACAAGAACCACACTTCAATCAAGGTAAAGTATAACAAGTAGCAAAAATAAAGAAACTATATATGTTTAATGGCCGCCAATATAACAAATGCAGCAACCAAAAAGTAGTTAACACAAAATAGGATAATTAAGCAAATAAAGTATGCAACATATGGTAGACACAAAATAGGATTGTACCAAAAATCACACAAACACATAGCAAAGTAAATTAATATTCTTCTTTAATGTTTAAGAACCTATAAGCCTTACAAAGAAGCCTAAATAAACATACCAAAAGTGGTGGACACAAAATAGGATAATGCTAAAAACATTGCCATCATATCCAAAATAGTAAAAACATTCATTTTCACTGGAGAAAAACATGTAACCTTCATAAAAAAGACTAATTAAGCAAATAAAGTATGCCACATATGGTAGACACGAAATAGGATTGTACCAAAAATCACACAAACACATAGCAAAGTAAATTAATATTCTTCTTTACTGTTTAAGAAGCTATAAGCCTTACAAAGAAGCCTAAATTAGCATACCAAAAGTGGTGGACACAAAACAGGATAATGCTAAAAACATTGCAATAATATCCTAAATAGCAAAAACATTCATTTTCACTGTATAAAAACATTTACCTTCATAAAAAAGACTAATTAAGCAAATAAAGTATGCAACATATGGTAGACACAAATAGGATTGTACCAAAAATCATACAAACACATAGCAAAGTAAATTAATATTCTTCTTTACTGTTTAAGAAGCTATAAGCCTTTCAAAGAAGCCTAAATTAGCATACCAAAAGTGGTGGACACAAAACAGGATACTGCTAAAAACATTGCCATCATTTCTAAAATTAGAAAAAAAAAAATAATTATAGTATAAAAAAAGGATAACTTAAATATATAAATACAATTAAAGTATTTTTAAAAGGTTGCACAAAAAACAGTATAGCTGAAAAATTCACCATAACAGATACAATAGAACAAAAGAATGAAATATGCTATTCATTACAAATACATTAAAATGAAATAACATTTTAATTTTTCTTTTACAACAGACACTGCGTGAAGACCATCGGACGAAGACCTTCAACAGAGGACCAACAAAGATTCTGCTTGAAATCACACTTCAACCAAGGTACTGTATAACAAGTAAAAAAAGAGAAAACTAAATGAACATGTTTGCTCTGCATCCATGTCAACAGAAAAAAAAAAAAAGAAAAGCAACCACTAACTATAACTTTTACCAAAACATAACTGACACATTTCTCATCTACCTCTTATTTGTCTTTTATGGACAATAATGTTTAACAGTAAAATCCAAACTTCAATGTAGCCAGAAAAAAAAAATAGCATAGTCCACAATAGGCTCAAAACACAGACTCAATAAAATTTGTCATTCTAAATTACCAGTCCTAATGTACAATATTAAGTATAAAACCTAACCACACACATAAAATACAATAGTACTACAAATAGTACTAACACCCAAAAAACAACAATAGAAACATCAGAGCCCCAACATATAAGCCTTAAAATAAAATATAAAAATACTATTATAACAATCCCATGTACAATAAATTACAAACACTAATTTCTACCCTCTACTATCCCTATAAGCCAAAAAAAACAGCATAGTCCAGACAAGTCTCAAAACACAGAGTCAATTAAATTTGTCATTCTAAATTACCAGTCCTAATGTACAATATTAAGCATAAAACGTAACCATACACATAAAATAAAATAGGACTACAAATAGTACTAACACCAAAAAAACAAAAGAAACATATTCAGAGCCCCAACATATAAGCCTTTAAAGAAAATATAAAAATACTATTAGAACAATCCCCTGTACGATGAATTGCAAAGACTAATTTCTGCCCTCTACTATCCCTATAAGCCAAAAGTACAACAAAAAAAGAATTAACAAACAAAAAAAATACACCTACTATATCTACAAGAAACTATAGTGTAATTACCTTGAGTGTGCTATGCATGGCAAAAAATACAGCCTACAAAAGAAAGAGAAAAGCAAAAAAATAAAAAACACTTATTTAACAATACGAAGAAAGTACTGCTACAATCAACTAGAATCACATGGAAACAAACTGTTGTTAAGAATTTTTTTTAAAGACAAACTTAACATCTCAAAATAAACTAATGATATATTATTTTTTTTTACACATTAACATGGCTGATAACGAGAGTAAACAAGAAAAGGTAAGACGGCAAGCTAGAGAACGATGACAGAGAGCAGATAGCCAGCAGACACCGGAGCAGAAGGAAATTTGACGAGAAAAAGAACTCAAAAGAATTGCAAGCGAAAGACTATCACCTTCTAAAATTAAAGATACACCAAAAAAGGTAATAACCAAACAAAGCATTTAGAGACTGTTCCTGAAACATCAGATTACATTTTACCTGAAAAAATAAAAGAGATACCAAAAAAAGCCACCAAAAAAACAAAGCATTTAGAACCTGTTCTGGAAACATTACATGACATTTTACCTAAACCAATAAAAGATATGCCAAGAAAAGCCACAAAAAAAACAAAGCATTTAGAACCTGTTGTTGAAACATCACATGACATTTCACCTGATGAATTTGAAAATCAAACTGCTATATGCTTTGCAAATTGTCCTTTACTCAAGTCTTTAGCAGTAGAGGTTCATAGTTGTGGGGACATGAATACTCAATGTCAGTTTTTTGAAGCTTATTATTTTAAACAGGAGAGACCCAGAGATGGCCAATTTATTAGTTGCTGTCAAAAAGGAAAGTTCAAACTTCCAGAAAGAAAATAATTTCCAATCTATTTACAAAATATTATGACTGAACCTACTTTTCCAAACTACAAAAATTTTAAGACAAACATAAGATCCTACAATAGTGCCATATCCTTTGCATCTATGGGGGCAACATTAGCTGCTAATGTACCAGGACATGGTCCTTACTGTTTTAAAGTCCAAGGCCAAATTTATCATCGTATTTCCCATTTACATCCAGAGGAAGGAGAGCAAAGAAAATTTGCTCAACTATATACAATGGAAGCTGTTGACCAACGTATTCAGCTGAAGAAAATAAAAAATGCTTACCCACTGTTTTTATAGAGCTAGATAACATTATGGACAATAACCCCTACACTAAAGCTTATAAAAATTTGGCAGAAGTAGAAAATGAACAACAACTTCATGCAGAAAGACATCAATTACCAATGCCAAAGGTCAATATGGTGCTTAAAAGAGACAGACATACTGATAAACGTCATTATAACTTGCCAACATCAAATGAGGTTGCAATGGTGTTTCAAAATGATGAAGGAAAACCACCATTTCAAAGAGACATTAGAATATATCCCAGAAATGAGGAGCAACCATTCATTAATATGAGTATCTTAAGTCCAAATTTAGATCCAATGACATATCCCATTTTTTTCACACACGGAGAGGCAGGTTGGCAACCAAAATTAACACTTCCCAGTTACCCAAATGCTAAAGCCAGAATACGAAATAATGTTTCTATGCTTGAATTTAAAGTAGCTCAAATTTCCATTCGAAATACATTTAATCCAATTTTATGTGGTGGGAAACTAACACAACAATGGATTATTGATTCCTATTTGCAAGTTGAGGCCAATAATTTAAACTTTATAAAATATCAACAAGATAAACTATGTGTAGAACAATATTCTGGACTAATGTACTATGTTGCTGAGGTGGCTACAAGCAGAGACATGACAGCTGGCAAAGCCATAATTTTACCATCTTCCTTTCAAGGATCTCCTCGAAATATGAGAGAAAGATACAATGATGCTATGGCTGTTGTCACCAAATTTGGCAAACCCGATTTATTTCTTACATTTACATGTAATCTCCAATGGCCAGAAATTACACAAAATGTACTTCTTGGCCAAAGTGCTTCCGATAGACCAGATTTAGTAGCCAGAGTTTTTAAGATTAAATTAAATGAATTAATACGTGACATCACTATAAGTCACTTATTTGGCAAATGTCTTGCTTATGTATATACCATTAAATTTTAAAAAAAGAGGCCTTCCACATGCACATCTTCTCATAATACTTCAAGAAAAAGATAAATTAGATATTTCTGACAAAGTGGATGCAGTCATTGTTGCTGAACTACCAGATCCAGAACTATATGGTAGACTATATTAGATTGTTACTCATCGCATGATTCATGGACCCTGTGGTGAGCTTAATCCACAATCACCATGTATGGAAAATAATAAATGTTCCAAAGATTTTCCAAAAGATTATAGAGACAAAACCTATGCCAATTGTGATGGCGATCCACTTTATAAAAGAAGAGAAGGAGATAGTGCCATTATTCATGGCAAAAAAGTTGACAATAGATATGTAGTACCCTACAATCCACATTTACTCATGAAGTATAACGCCCACATTAATGTAGAAGCCTGCACTTCCATCAAATCTATTAAATATGTGTACAAATATATTTACAAAGGCTATGATGCAGCTACTGTAGTCGTCAAAAGTGCAGACAGCCCTGAAAGTAGTGAGTTAGTATATGATGAACTTGCATCTCATGTAGATGCTCGCTATGTCAGTGCGCCAGAAGCTATGTGGCGGCTTTTAAAATTTGAAATGCATGATAGATCACATGCAGTATATAGATTAGCAGTACATTTGCCACAAATACATTTAGTGTATTTCCATGCTGGAAATGAAAGTAATGCATTGGCACAAAGTGAACTTCCTCACACTACACTAACTGCATTGTTTGAATTAAATTCCACAGATTTAGAAGCAACACAATTCTTATATATTGAAATTCCATATCACTATGTTTTTGTGAATGGATTATGGAGACATAGAAAAAGCAGAGGAAATAAAATAATCCCAAGAATTTACACAGTCAGTCCAAGAGATGTTGAATGGTTTTGCTTACGGATATTACTTTTAAATGTTCCTGGAGCACAAAGTTTTGAACACTTAAGATCTGTTAATGACATAGTATATGAATCCTTCCATTTAGCTGCAAGACATAGAAACTTACTAGCTGATGATACAGAATGGGAAAGATGTTTAGAAGAAGCAGCACAATGTCAAATGCCACGGCAGATGAGAGAACAATTTGCATTTATTTGTATCTTCTCAAATGCTCCAAATGCATTAGCTTTGTGGGAGACATTTAAAAGTAATATGGCTGAAGACTTTATGCGACGATACAATGAACCGATTGCACACTTAAAAGCGTTAATGGAAATCCAAGAAGTATTTTTAACTCATGGATTAAGTTGTGCAAGTTTTAATTTGCCTGATCCAGGTCTTATAGATGACATAAACTTTGAAGACTATGACATTCAATTACAAGTAGAAAGAACAGAAGAAAGACTTGCAACTTTAAATACATTACAATTGCAAGCATTTAATGCAATTAAAAATGCAATAGATGATGACATGGTGACAGAGCGTTATTTCTATCTTGATGGACCTGGCGGATCAGGAAAAACTTATCTATATGATTTATTAATGAGTTCTGTACGAGCACAAGGTCAAATAGCACTGCCGTTTGCCACTACTGGAATTGCTGCACTTTTGTTAGAAGGTGGAAGAACTGTACATAGTGGCTTTAAACTGCCAGTGCCTATTTTAGAAACTTCTGTGTCAGATATTCGCATGACATCATTACAAGCAAAGAAATTGAAAAAAAGTAAATTAATTATAATAGATGAGGCCAAAATTATGTCATGCTATGCCCTCCAATGTATTGACCGTTTGCTTCGTGAAGTCATGGATAATACTTTTCCATTTGGTGGAAAGGTAATGTTGTTAGGTGGCGATTTTAGACAAACATTACCTGTCGTTGTACATGGAAATCGAACTGACATTATCGAAACCTGTATAAAGTCAAGCACACTATGGAAACATTTTACCCATCTTCAGCTGCAACAAAACATGAGATCAGAAGGCCAAACTGATTTTAATGATTGGCTTATTAAAATTGGAGAAGGCAGAACAGAAAAAATACCACATTTACCTGAGGACACTGTGCAGATCCTACCTCATATGATTTGTCACCAAGATATTATATCGGCTATATTTGAAGGTAGCATAAATAACCAGAAATATTCTGAGCTTGCCAACCAAGTCAGACTAACGTGTAAAAATAAGGATGCATTAATCCTCAACAATGAAATCTTTAAAAAAAATTAATGCGCCACAAAGAAATTATCACAGTGCTGATTCTGTACTTGCTGATGACAATGAAACTCAGGCTAACTTTTCCACTGAATTCTTAAACTCACTGACTCCTTCTGGAATGCCACCACATATTTTGCATCTGAAAAAAGGTGCAATTGTCATGTTACTGCGAAATATGAACCCCAAAAAAGGCCTATGCAATGGGACAAGATAAATTGTTCAACAATTAAAGGACCATTTTATAGATGCTGAAATTTTAACTGGTACCCATAAAGGAGAGAGAGTTTTCATACCAAGAATAGATTTAGCACCAAATGAAAGTAGTCTCCCTTTTATACTTCAAAGAAGACAATTTCCCATCATTATGGCATTTGCCATGACCATTAATAAATCACAAGGACAAACGTTCAAATCTGTGGGTATTTTCTTACAAGAACCAGTATTTGCACATGGCCAATTGTACGTTGCGTTATCACGGTGCAAAAATCCACAGGCTATTAAAGTTTACATTGAAAAGAATGAAAGTCAAGGTGATTTATTAGAAGATGGATGTATTTTTACTAAAAACATTGTCTACTATGAAGTACTATAACTTTTCATTAAAGAAATAAAACCCATGCAAAACAAATTTAAAAGCATTGAAAAATACAAAACAATAAACAATTCAGTCATAATTAATGGAAGTACTGCTTATAGATGATTAGCCTCACAAAACACTTGCCTTGCATTATTTTTACAAATTATGTTAAAATGTTAATATACTTTCAAGTTCTTTACTTCAACATATTACAAAGTTCATGTTAAGAGCTCAACCACGTTTTAAGTCACAATGTAAATATTGTCTGTTATGTTAAACATTAATCCAGGGAGTAATCTTATCGCCAGTTCATGGGGTCAGGAAGGAATTAATTTAATTGGGTACGTTTCAAGGAGGGTTTTTACTGTTTGCCTTCCTCTAGATTCAATGTATATTTAAGTTAACAATTCTTGAGTTAAAAAACCATTACCTCAAGTTTACAATGCTGATTAGTTTAAAGTTCAACTGTTTTTACATTCAAATGTTAATACTTTTAATACAAAATTATGTTAAAATCTTAATTCACTATGTTACTGTTTATAATGTTCCAAGTTCGAAAAATGTTTTTTCAACTTCCTTAGTTACACAGATAAGAAAGTTCAAGTTTAAAAATATATACTTTCAAGTTCTTTACATCAACATATTACAAAGTTCATGTTAAGAGCTCAACCACGTTTTAAGTCACAATGTAAATATTGTCTGTTATGTTAAACATTAATCCAGGGAGTAATATGATCGCCAGTTCATGGGGTCAGGAAAGGAATTGATTTTTTACCCTCTAAGATACAATTGGGTATGTTTCAAGGAGGGTTTTTACTGTTTGCCTTCCTCTGGATTCAATGTATATTTAAGTTAACAATTCTTGAGTTAAAAAAACATTACCTGAATTTTACAATACTTATTAATTTAAAGTTCAACTGTTCCTACATTCAAATGTTAATACTTTTAATACAAAATGCTTTAACAGTTTATGTTCACCAAGAGAACATTTTACAAAAATAAACATGTTTAATATCACAATACTACGTATTTCATCATAACTAAAATCTTACAAGTGTCAAATACGTATATTAATAACTAAACAACTTTCCAAACATACACATCTCATTACCGTAATTTTTTGACGGGCAAGTCGCTAGTCATGAAATAAAATTCAGTTGCTCTGTTTGAGGCTATTTTCGGTGGAACCTCATACAAACATAATCTGCCTCTGCACACAGTGTATTTAACAGAGCTTGACTGGATTGGCCATTTTAAAGGGCCAATCTGTAGTTGGTCACATCCCCACCTCATAATGTCAACCCTTAAAATAGAAGTAAACTGTAAAATAAATCAAAACCAAATGAGTGTGAGACGAAAAGAAACCAGATTGAGGGATACCGATCAGAGTGCACCATCCATAGCCACACTGGGAGGTAAGCTCACACATCCTCCCAATGGACAAAGCCAGGTGGCACTTGGACCTGATACAGGAGTGCATCACTGCCCAGAACATGGCCTTGCATGACGATTGAACCTCCTCAGACAAACACGGCTCCCTGGACTAAATAGCCAGCTGGGCTAATGCCAGGAGCAGGTTGAAGAGGGGTCCCTGGCCCTGTTGCTCCGGAACACTAGACGCCCAAAAATATAATGATGTGGGGTGAAATGCAGCCAGAACTGCTGGAGGAGGCCCCTCAAGAGTGACAAGAGGGGCTGCGTCTGGCACAACTAAAATAAATGTGAAACACGGACTCTCCCTTGCCACAGAATCGCCTCTGCACACAGTAAACATGGAGCATGCTGTACTGAGTGTAATGTGTTATACATTTCCCTCACTGACCACATAAGGTCTTGTTTGTTTATTAATTCACTAAACATAGCACTGTTATGATAGAGCTTTGTATTTACCTTTTTGTAAATAAATCAATAGTTAATTTCCCCTATCCCTGGTAGCCAGTTATACTGAATATGGATAAATAACTTCTGAGTTTGTTATAAATGGCAAACACATGATTTCTCATATACCTAGTTGTCTCCGTAACTTTAAGAAGCTAATAGAACCTTTTGTCAGAAGACAGTGGTTTTCAGTCTAAAATCATATGTGTTGATATGTCATTTATTTAAATATGTCTGGCTGTATATCTGGTTATAAATATGATTTTTTTGTTTTGTTTGCATTTGTCTAATTGTGTATGTAAGGTTTTGAAGTATTTAAACTCCACTTTGTATGCAAAATGTCTAAATGAATGAAACCTTTGTAGGGGCAGGAAGACACATTAAGATTGTGTGCATCTTTGTTATGCCGATGTTATTTTGTATTTTTTGAATTTCTCACCACATAGGTGGTTCAGGGCAAAGAAGAGTTATTATTGGGACTAACATTTTTCTTTTTCCCTTTCTGTCATTGCAGAGCTTTAATTTCCAATTTGTATAGGATGCATGCACATTAGCAACAAGATGATGTCATTTTGACTAATGGTACATGAGAGTGTATGATGATGACACTACGGCACTAATTGCATGCGTGGTGAGCAAAGGGATTCCAGCACATATGCTTTTTATGGGAATTTTGCAATTTGAGCTACCTTACAGCTACCATAGGGAAATCCCCACAGAGCATGGACACGTGTGACATCATGATGACATTACATGTCGTTTAAATCTTTCTTACTACCTAAAAAGAGAACCTTGTTACATTTAACTCTTCTGACTGCAGTTGTTGCCTGTTTTGTTTATGTGTCTTCAGTTTGCTGCTATTCCTGTCCTACATTGTTTAAATGATAGATTCAAGCTTAGAACTAGAACTACATTTACAGGCTTATGGATATCTATTAATATCCACATCCATATGCTCCATTTTAGGAGCAAGATGACTAATTCTGATTCTGCTCAAAAGTGTTGCAAAGAAAGATACAGTGACTTTTTTTACTGTGACTTGGAACTCAGTCACATTAGTCTTTCCTTTCAATGAAACAAAAAAAAAGACATGAAACATATCTTATATTTTCTGCTCACACAATATAGATGAACGAGAAATATGAAAAAGGTCCACCAGGGCTCCCTTGAAAGGAAGAAATTATACTATGGCTGTTTCATCCTGTATATCATCAGATTCTGGTATATTGGATTATTTATTGTATTAACATGGCAGTAGAAATTGGCATTAATAGGTACTGTCAGTCTTGCAAAAGACCAAAACTATCTAGAGAATAATATGATGCGTATGGTTATTCTTTGGCCTCTGTGGGTGAATGTCCATCCAGCATTCCATACAGAGATGAAACAGAATGTTTATTTATGGAATTAACCTTGAATTGACCTCATGGTTTCTTTCATCAACAAGCATCTAAGATACAGAGACTGTCAAAGTTTTGCTCTGGATGACTTCTCAATTCTGTTAATCTAAGACTTATGTATGTGTTTCCTCGTTTCTCCATAAGACAACATAGAACTGATTTTCATAACCATTTTTTTTGTTCAAGAAGACCATGCTTTTCTCTCCCATCTGTGAACTTCCCAAAACGGATTTCTCTCTGAATAGATCTCTTTCTGTAGGGATCATATAATCACCAGAATACAGAGTCCCTATCTCAAAATAGCATGGAAGTTGAGTGTGAAAAATAGGATTTTTTTCCCCCAGTGATGTGATTAACATGCTTTTGAAGTCAAGGAAGAAATCTATATACTCTATCACAAAATATGGCAAGAATTACCAAATAGGCAAAAAAAATTGTAACCAAAGGTTGATGTCCTGAGGACTTCTTTATACCACAAAAATGTTTGGACTTGTGACTCAACTATAACAGATTGAATATACATATTTCTGTCATTTTGGCCATTTCCAGTGTTCAGTGGGCTGTAGATGATATGGTAATTAGATTTATGAAGGCAGTGATGATGATTATGTCTCCCAGAAAGTCTGTTTCCCCCTGGAGTCTACTTATAGTTTTGAAAGGTGTAAGCTTTCTGAGACTATGAAAATCTCAGAAATACAGGCACTTTGCTGTCATGAGCCATACATCCCATTTGATGTTGAAAAAGTAGAACGTCCCACTTCTCTACAATTCCTTCCAAAGGTAGTTTTCTTCTTCCACTTGAACACCTATGCAGCCTTCTATTCCTCCAGAACAGAACATTAGGGGAAATAATTTATTTGTCTTCCCAGCTATTTGTAGAAAAGGAAAAAGGGCAATGCAGATACAAAAGAGTATTAATGACACAAAATTGTTTGGATTCATGGGAAAGGGAAATATATGTATACCTGTAGACTTCAAGGCACCAGATCCACAATGTGTGCTTGCTAGGGGCTGTGAGGATTGACATGGGAGTGACTCACCGTTTTTTGAGTGTAAGATAGTCAATAAAGTAAAGCTCTGAAGGAGACATGTCTAGGGCTGTCTGTCCTTTAGCTCTAAATTTTATTTGCCAGATGTTACAATTCCTCTATCAAGAGGCATATTCTCTAGCAACTTGAAGTGGATTCTGCTGACAGGCTCTAGTTTGCCTTGGAAAATTGGTGAGAATTATTATTATATTATACTACAGATATAAGTGCCAACGGGCCATTTCGTACATCCTCGTGGACTTTCTCTTAGCGTTAGAGAAAGTCCACGAGGATGGACGAAACGGCCCGTTGGCACTTATATCTGTAGTTACAGAGGACAGAGACCACAGGAGAACATACCAGACACAGCAAATTGATGGGACAAGTTATACTGATACACATAAAGAATAGCTATTGAACAGAAAGTACCGTATATCAAGTGTGGCAACGAGTTGCCAATACACTACACTATACTGTTATATGTTATCTGCAGTTTTTGGTATCATCTATTGTTGTTTTTTTGTCCCAAGTGTCTTTGATAACATATAGATATTTATATTTGAACCTCCAGTTTACTTAGGATCTCTGTTTCACTCTGTATTTTGTTTTTAAATGTTTTTGAATAGTGCTTTTTATATAGATCAATCCTATGATTATCGGTATATCCTGATTTTTTCAGGAGCATCAGTTTATTCTGATATATGAGGATTAATCATTTTTTGACCACTATAGCTACAGGCATTTAACCCTTCATTTAGGGTATTTTCCATCATTAGAGCTTAATATTTGTGGTAATATTTGTGGTAACATTGATCCATACTTATATTATAGATTTACTCTATATAGTGCACTAATTTTATATCTTTTGACCAGCCTTATTTACGGATATAATATATCCCATTAAAGTTATTTATTTTTTCAAAAATGGAAAAAGCCTTAAACTGGATGAATGGGACCAGCAGTTCAGCTAAGGGGAGCAGGTTATAAAAAAAACTAGTACAAATAAGGCTATCTGGATTAGTCATCACAAATAATATTGTTAGAATATAAAATATTGAAATAGGGCAACCTTTTCAAAACATTGATCACAAAACAGTCTCATTTGAAATTGAGTTAAAAAAACAAAGTTGTAAGGGGCTAACAAAAACTCTTAATTTTGAAAATGACACATTTTAATAGTCTAAGGGCAGCAATAAAACATAAAATATATTTTTTTTGGTGGCTACCGAGCACACTGAGCAGATGTGCCAGGAACGAGCTCTGCTCTTGAAAGGGCTTATTTTTCCTTTTTGGGGGGAAAAAGTCACCCCAAACGACCCGACCTAATACCCTCCGCACCGGCTTTGCCCCCGGAGCAGATAGATGTGAAACAAGAGGGGGCTCGGCAACACCCACGGAGCTCCAGGCCTATAGGGCCTAAGAGGTAACCGGAACACTCGGCGTAGTGCCCGGCTCTTACCTGGCCCAGCATCGCAAGGCAGAAGTGGAAGGCCCGGGCGGATTGGAAGACCCAGCCCTGCTCCCGACACCCCCCTCACTACAAACCCTAACACCTCAACAGACAACCAGGGGGAAGAGACGGGGCGAGGCGGCGGGAGCTGCCCCTCGTGGAGACCAGGGCAACCCAGAGACTCCTGCACCTTAGCACCAGATACTTGCCAGGCAGGAGAGAGAGATCCCTGGCGCCGACCACCGTCTGGAGAAGATAGGGAGGCAGCTGTAACGGATCTACTGGCACCCCGACTGGGTACCTCCGTTGATAGACGCGTCCTAGTTTGCGCCAAGGCCTACAAGCACCGCACCGGACACCTCAACCACCACAGACTCCACAAACGCCGTAGTTTAGCTGGAGCCGCGCCGTCTTTCTTCCACCCTGTATGAATCTCCAGCATCCAGGACCGTGTGGGGAAGACCTCTCCTCCAAGGAGGACACATCAGGAACAAGCGTTCAGTAGTTACAGCTCAAGGGAGTATGCAAAAGCATAGCAATCCCCAGTATGATAGAGCCATCCCCCCCAATAACGAGATGAGACTACATTTTGAAGGGTCAAGAAGAACTATAACTTTAATGACAGGGGATCTCCATTTATGCAATGGTGCCCTCTGAAGGGCTACACCCACATAATTATCACAGCCAATTATATACATGGTTCAACCCCCACGTCTCCTCCCCTCAGATAACAGGTAACACAATTAAAACAGACACAATTTTAACCACATTCTGGATGTACCCCAAAAACAGGGGGTACACCTTTAAGTCCAGCACCGTTCAATAGCTCTCACCCAGGGGAACAACATATTAAAAAAAATGGCATGAATCAGACCAGGGGTTCAAAAGTTAGTAAAAGTATCTTTTTCACATAACACACAGACATTTCACAGGCAAATACACATAGAGGGACAATAGGTGTGGTCACCCCTCCCTGAGGCTCCCTGGCAACTTTGATATAATCAGACAATGATTAAATCAGCCTTCTTTGTTCTTATCTGAGAATGAAAACAGTTTATACAATCGACTTTCTTATCTGTAACAGGATTATCTATTAGCCTAGTAGCTGTGATATTCTGAGCCAATATATTCTGTAGAACATAAAACAACATATCTACAGTACAGCAATGTGATCATATTTTAACCAAGAATTAAATAATCATAAAACAGGGTAAAACAGTGATGGGTTCCGTTACAGCTGGGGTCTGAGCGCATAAAACTACCGAATAGCGCTCAGATCCTCTTCACACAGTTCAATTGCCATGGAGCTAAAGTCTTTCCCATAGTCTTTCATTATATGAATGGGCTCCATGGCATATCTATCTGTGGTATCATGGTTCACACAGGGCAAGTACCGAATGACCCCCCTCTATGTAAAGGGCCAGAATGAGTGACATACACTCTGGTATGGCCGAATACTGTGTTTAAAGGGCAATATGTCCCCGGGCCATAGTCGCAGGGCAGGAGGCTGGCAAACAGTCCTCTCCAAGACAAAGTGGCGAAGGGCACTTCGTCACACATCTCCCCTTTGGGGGGAAGTCTAACCAGGCACCTGACCTTCTGCCGGTCAGTGCCTCCGTTAGACGATCCACCAACCCACAATAAACTAGTGCTAGAGCAGCCCCCCCACAACAACAAAGTGCAAGAGCAGCCCACCCACAACAAACAGTTACGGCACCTGGATATTTCGCTGTGGTGATGGGGCAACACGCTGAGGGGACTTGAGGGACAGAGGCCAGCGGCACTCTGCCCTGATGCCAGCTCTTCTGCTGGTATAACCTGCAGGATATCCTGCTCTGTACAAGGGACAAAGGGAGGGCAGAGGCCGACTGCACTCTGCCCCGCTGTCAGCTCATTTGCTGGGGTACTTGGGACATATTCCGGCTCAGTAGCCAGGGAAAGGTGGGGGTCAGTGGGGGTTAACATTTCCTCTGTTAACCCTGGTGCCACATTAGAAGTTAGCTGGGGAGGGGAATTTGTACTTACCCCCTCCTCCGGTTGTTCCAGTGACAGTAGTTGGGGATCTGGACAGGCTGTGGGCGCAGAGACCACGGTCCCATCTGCGCCGTCTGGGAGATTGGTGTCTCCCCTGGTTAGGGTAAACTGTTGTTGGGGAGGAAAGACGACACCTTCTGCCCCCTGTGGTTCACACTGCCGCTGGGGGGGAAGGACGACACCTTCTGCCCCCTGGGGTTCACACTGCCGCTGGGGGGGAAGGATGACACCTGCTGCCCCCTGGGGTTCAAACTGCCGCTGGGGGGGAAGGACGACACCTTCTGCCCCCTGCGGTTCACACTGCCGCTGGGGGGGAAGGACGACACCTTCTGCCCCCTGGGGTTCACACTGCTTCTGGGGGGGAAGGACAACACCTTCTGCCCCCTGTGGTTCACACTGCCGCTGGGGGGGAAGGACGACACCTTCTGCCCCCTGGGGTTCACACTGCCACTGGGGGGGAAGGACGACACCTTCTGCCCCCTGGGGTTCACACTGCCGCTGGGGGGGAAGGATGACACCTTCGGCCCCCTGAGGTTCACACTGCCGCTGGGGGGGAAGGACGACACCTTCTGCCCCCTCTAGGGCCGGTAGAGAGACCTCGGTCCCATCTCTACCTGCCATCTGGAGGTCATCCCAGGACCAGTCAATGAAGTCTGGTTCCGCTTGTCGAGTAGGTTGGGGCTGCACGAAGCTGAGCAGGTGTTGGTAGTCCTGCTCCAGCTCCCACTCTCTTGATACCAGGTGGGTCAAGTCTTTGCTCACCTCGCCTTCATCATCCCAGACATACATGCCCATCCGCTAGTCGTAGATGTCCCAAAACCTAGACTCCTCCGTGCTGCCAAGATCAATGTCGTCCTCCAAGGCATCCCATAATAAACCCGGGCCATCATAATCATCTCCCTCCGGTAAGTCGTGTTCAGCCGTCCAGGGGGTAAGTCAAACGGTATGCCACCAGAGGGCCTGGTATGCGTTGTCTAGCCAGATCTCTCGCCGTACCAGGGTCTCTAGTCTTGTCACCCACTCATCCAGGGGCTGCTCTCCCAATAGATACATCCGCATCGCCACACGCTTCTGTAGCCGCTGCTCATCACTGGGGAGACTCTCACCTCGCCACCATTGGGCATCTTCCAGGGCATCATACCAGAGTTCCTTTCTGTCTGCATCCCTGTAGTCCACGGCCTCCTCCTCATCCTCATCATGGAACGCTGTCCGAAAACTAGCCGGTTCCATCCTGCTGTAGCCAGGGGCGCTGTACGGATACTAGCGTTGCCCTCAATTTGTAACTCCAAACGTTACCAGTGTCTCCGTGCTGCTTTTCCTCTTACTAGGACGCCATCCCACCACTGCCAGCCAATGTAACGGATCTACTGGCACCCCGACCGGGTACCTCCGTTGATAGACGCGTCCTAGTTTGCGCCGAGGCCTACAAGCACCGCACCGGACACCTCAACCACCACAGACTCCACAACCGCCGTAGTTTAGCTGGAGCCGCGCCGTCTTTCTTCCACCCTGTATGAATCTCCAGCATCCAAGACCGTGTGGGGAAGACCTCTCCTCCAAGGAGGACACATCAGGAACAAGCGTTCAGTAGTTACAGCTCAAGGGAGTAGGCAAAAGCATAGCAATCCCCAGTATGATAGAGCCATCCCCCCCAATAACGAGATGAGACTACGTTTTGAAGGGTCAAGAAGAACTATAACTTTAATGACAGGGGATCTCCTTTTATGCAATGGTACCCTCTGAAGGGCTACACCCACATAATTATCACAGCCAATTATATACATGGTTCAACCCCCACGTCTCCTCCCCTCAGATAACAGGTAACACAATTAAAACAGACACAATTTTAACCACATTCTGGATGTACCCCAAAAACAGGGGGTACACCTTTAAGTCCAGCACCGTTCAATAGCTCTCACCCAAGGGAACAACATATTAAAAAAAATGGCATGAATCAGACTAGGATATATAATGAATAGTCACCATGTGCAGTGGGTCAGGAATGTCTATCCCCACCACCACCTTAGAGACAAATAAGACTCTAATTTGTAAATGTGTAGCAACTAATAATAAAAAAATATGTAAACAAAATAACTTTATTAAGAAAAAATCTAAGTAAGAGCAAAAATAACAATGGTGTGGATAAAAAAGATATACTCTCGGTATATCTCTAGCAGGCTGGCTCTAGTAATAGGGGGGGATTTTGCAGTAATAAGCTCTAAGGTGTAAAAATAGAGCTCTACTAGAAATGATATAGTGAAATACTAAGTCACCACCTGTCTAGTTTAAAGGACAGATGACAGCTTTCAGTTGCTGATGTTGCTTTCAAAAAAGGGAGAGGAGGGGAGGTCTCTCTGAGTTTCAAACTGAGACTTGACCTAATCACTCTAGAGTTTTACCTCGTTGTGATGTAGTTAGGGTCAACAGAGACAGATCCACCTCAGTGTTTCTGATACACAGCACAATGCTGCTATCAAAGAAAGGTGGTTGGTCCCAACTTTTTCACTCATGGCCCAATAGGGAGTTGTTGTCAACAGTATATTACATGAGTGTTTTTATAAGGTAAGTAACATTCTAGTAAATGGTATTGTATTACCCTGTGTGTGTAGATAATACAGTCCTACGCCGAGTGTGGAGGTATTGTGCTCCACATTGGGAGAGCTTACCCCCGCCGCCTGGTATGTTTATGTTGTTCCCGACGCGCGTTTCCCCGCTATTGTCGTTTCGGATTCATCAGGGGATTCATCATGAATCAGACCAGGGGTTCAAAAGTTAGTAAAAGTATCTTTTTCACATAACACACAGACATTTCACAGGCAAATACACATAGAGGGACAATAGGTGTGGTCACCCCTCCCTGAGGCTCCCTGGCAACTTTGATATAATCAGACAATGATTAAATCAGCCTTCTTTGTTCTTATCTGAGAATGAAAACAGTTTATACAATCGACTTTCTTATCTGTAACAGGATTATCTATTAGCCTAGTAGCTGTGATATTCTGAGCCAATATATTCTGTAGAACATAAAACAACATATCTACAGTACAGCAATGTGATCATATTTTAACCAAGAATTAAATAATCATAAAACAGGGTAAAACAGTGATGGGTTCCGTTACAGCTGGGGTCTGAGCGCATAAAACTACCGAATAGCGCTCAGATCCTCTTCACGCAGTTCAATTGCCATGGAGCTAAAGTCTTTCCCATAGTCTTTCATCATATGAATGGGCTCCATGGCATATCTATCTGTGGTATCATGGTTCACACAGGGCAAGTACCGAATGACCCCCCTGTATGTAAAGGGCCAGAATGAGTGACATACACTCTGGTATGGCCGAATACTGTGTTTAAAGGGCAATATGTCCCCGGGCCATAGTCGCAGGGCAGGAGGCTGGCAAACAGTCCTCTCCAAGACAAAGTGGCGAAGGGCAATTCGTCACAGCAGCAGACACGGAGAAGGCCCCGGGAGGACCCCAGGCGACGGCCCCTAGACCCCACCAAAGCCAGGAGCTAAAAGCCCGCGAAAACATGGCCGCCATCTTGTGGCGCACGCGAGTGAAGGCTGTCCAGGGGAAGGCCAGAAGCGGCCACAGCTAGGAACAAGGAAGCGGAGAAGCAGAGGACCTGGAAAGGGCCTCCGGAGGACCCCTGGTGGCGTCGGCCAGAGCCTGAGAGGTGAGGGACACGAAGGAAGGTGCCCAGACCCCCGCCATTGCAGAAAGCAAAAAGCCTGCAAAAACGCGGCCGCCATTTTGGGTCACATCAAAGAGAGGTCTGCCAAGACGTAGGCCAGAGGTATGCCAGAAGCTGTCACTGCCAGGAGCAAGGTACGCAGGGGTATCCAGAGATGGGAGGCAAAGCTAAGAGAGCCCCAATGCATCCAAGTGGGACAAAGACCTGAACCTCCCAAACCATTACCCCCAGCACTATAGCAGAGCCCAAACAAGAACCAACAACCAGACAGCAGAACGGGAAGCCGCCATTGTGGAAGAGGGCAAAATGAAAAAAAATAAAAAAAATTCAAGAGTCTGCTTGCCCTGCTACTATTCCAGAGCCCCTCATACAGACAGAAGTCCATACACATACAGAAGTCCATTACTAACATCATCTACCTGATAGGTGCCTGATCAGCCTGACACAAGAGTGGGCTGGAAAGGATATCAGTATTACCCAGAGAAATGCATAAGAATAATAAGCAATTTAAAGTGGTTTCTTGAAAAGCTCCCCCAACAGCGAGAGTACTGGAGGAGCACTGCTGCCATCCAGTGGCCTATATTGGTACTGCCTACACCCCTACTGGCCTGCCTATAATCATCATAATTCCTGACTGCAGTGGTAACATACAATATACCAAAAGAGTCATTATCCTTAGTACTTTTATGCGGGACTATTTTCTGCTACACTACCACTGGGGACCTTGAATGGCTGTGTGTGTCCTTAACACCGTATATACCACCGTTTTTTCTATATCAAGGGCATGTGTCCAGTGAGGCCTAAGCCTAAAGCAATGCGCCCCCAGGACTGAATCTCTTCCTGAGGGGGGTACTAATGGATCGCTAGCACAGCAGTACTGGATACTATAACTGACAATCGCACTATTAATAAACAGCTGACTTACTAAAATATTCAGACCGCCCATTGGGACCCCAAACTTCCAGCCACTCTGATCCCATGTCCAGTCCATTGCTCATCACTAGACGGCTAGTGATGGGGAGAAATAAGAGAGCCCTACCAACAAAAAGAATTACAGATCTCTGCAAACCTCCAGGGGCAACGAAGTAGGTGGCATCAGACCCATCGGGAGAATCTGAGGATGAGGGCCTTGCAGATCCATCCCACCCCGACATGAACCTCTCCAAAAGCTCCTTGGCCCAGATTGAGGGTCTACTACAATCATACATGACTAAAAAAGTTGATGCCATCAAAAAAGATATTCATGAACTGGGCCAAAGTACCGACTTGCTTGAAGAGACCACCGACCAGATCATTGAGGCACAAGAGCGGGATAGGCGGGAGATTCATCAGAACTCCTCTCGCATAACGGCCTTAGAAGACAAATACGAAGACCTTGAGAACCGCTCGAGACGCCACAACATAAGAATGAGAGGGATTCCCAGAGCGGTCCAGGACCTGAAGCAATATGTCTCAGAGACACTGGCCAAGATCCTACCGGAGGTCCCGGCCTCGCAGAGGGAAATTGAAAGGGCCCATAAAGCCCTAGGGGCGACAAGAAACTTGGAGGTGCCCAGAGATGTTATCATCCGATTTCCTTGGCAACAAACAAGAGACTTGGTGTTAGCAGCAGCCCGAAACTCCCCAGATATCAAGGGGCCTGATAATGCTCCACTTCTTATTTTCGCGGACCTCTCACCCATCACGCTGGCCAGGCGTAGGGACATGAAGCCGGTCTTGGGAGTGCTGGTCCAACATGACATCAAGTATCGGTGGGGCTTCCCCTTTTCCCTGGTATTCCAGTACAGGGGCAAACCATACTCTGCCTGCTCACTTGAAGAAGGCTGGGCAACCCTCCAATCTTTACACATGGTCCCGGAAGAGGAAAGGGACGGGAGATCAGACCCCCGGCGTGAAAGGACAGGTCCCAATCCCAAGCAGCAATGGAAAACTGTCCCTTATAAAGCTCGGGCTCAGACAACCGAGATCACTGCGGCAGGTCTCACTTCCTCACCCCAGACCCGGCCTAACCAGGCGTTGAATGAGGTGGTCCCGGAGGACCCAGATGCAAGCGGCTTGTAACCAAAAGACAGCTAAAAAAGAAAAAAAAAAAAGAAGAAGAAAAAAAGACAAGCGTGCGTCTGTATGGGATCTTGCTCCACTTGGAACCATACACGGTTCTATATCAAGTTTTATTTCCTGAGTCGGCATATCAAGATGTTTTTTGTTTTTGTTTTACCTATTTTTAAGCTCGGATTCTTTAACTCCCCAAGGGATTTCCTAGATCAGGAAAGACTCCCCCTCACACCTTGAGTTGGTGTTTTCTCCTTTTACCAACCCCTTCCTATTGGGGTCCTTTGGAGGAGTGGCAGGTCCACTCATCCTTCCCCTTAGTGCCAGGATAAGACGACTGGTGTAGGAAGATGTGTTTAAAGGAATCATTCTGTTTTTCTGAATGTTTAGTTTTGTTAATTGCAAAAAATTACAAAGTTGTTACTACTTATTTAATTTTTGTCCCTTTTTCCCCTTTTCCGCCCTGGTGTACTCACTTTACCTTTGTCACTAACAACGTAAAGGGCTTTAACTCTCAATTCGGGCAGCACGATGGTGATAGGGGGGATTTAAATCTTTGATCAGGCCCTAGACCGCACAGGTATGCAGGCCACAGACCGGTACTCAAAGAAATTAAGGCAAATCAAGAAGGCTCTAGACGGTTTGGGCCTGGTGGATGCCTGGAGGGGGCACCACCCACATAGAAGGGACTATACTTATTACTCTGACACCCACGGATCTTATTCGCGGATCGACACCTTCTTGATAACTTCGTCATTGTTTGATCGATCAACCAGGGTGGAAATACTGGTATGCCCCTGGTCAGATCACGCGGCGGTGAGGATTGACATAGATCTAGGGTTAAATATTTCCACACCTTATACCTGGAAACTAAATGATCTCCTGCTAGCTCATCCAGAGCTGTCAGACCAAATTGAAAAGGATCTACACCTTTACTTTGAGAGCAATGGGACGGGTAACTCAAACATAGGCTGGGTATGGATGGCCCACAAAGCCTTTATTCGGGGCTACTGCATTAAGTTGGCTTCCGCTTTTAAAAAGCAACGTAAACTCAAAGAGCAGGAACTTACCATCAAGCTGCAGGACTTAGAGTCAAGGAACCAATCATGCCCCTCTCCCAGACTTCGCCAGATGATAGATCAGGGTCGGCTAGAGTTAGACGCAGTACTCTCCTACAAAACGGAGAAAGCCCTTAGGCGAACCAAGCATCTATACTATTCTAAAGCCAACAAACCAGATTCTTTATTAGCTAGGAAGCTGCGGACTAAGAAAGCAGAGTCTAAGATATTGTGGATCAGAACTGCACAGGGGCAGATAACGGTTAGCCAAAATGTCATCAAGCGAACATTTGCGGATTTCTATAGCTCGATTTACTCCACAAAGCAGCAACTGAACCCGATTCTTCTCAGGTCTTACCTAGATTCCTGTGACCTTCCCAAAGTCACAGACCAGAACGCGGCTACACTTAACTCAGATATAACAATAGAGGAGATATTGAAAGCCATCAACAACTTGAAACCAGGGAAGGCCCCCAGCCCTGACGGCTTTACCAACTCCTACTACAAGTCTTTTGCGCATATCCTAGCACCATACCTCTGCCAGTTGTTTAATTCTATCCTCAACGGGGAAACGATGCCCCCGGAGCTAAACAGGGTGGACTTAATTGTCTTTTCCAAAGAAGGCAGGGACCCACTAGACCCAAAGAACTATTGGCCTATATCCCTTATAAATGGAGACCTTAAACTGCTAGCCAAAATTATTGCAGATAGGATCTCAGGATTCCTCCCAGATCTAATCCACAAGGATCAAACAGATTTCGTTCAACAGTGGACAACATCAGGAGAACCATGAACGTCATCCACTTGGCCACCCAAAGCAAATGTGTTAGCACTTGATATGGAAAAAGCCCTCGACACACTGGAATGGCCGTATCTGTACGCAGTGCTGGCCAAATTCGGCTTTGAAGGGAGAATCGTACATCTCATTAGAACGCTGTACAAAAACCCCCAGGCCAACCTGAAACTCCAGGGAACAGAGAACATCTCTATAGCCATCCAGAGGGGGACCCGACAGGGATGCCCACTATCTCCACTGCTATTTGTACTGGCGATTGAGCCTTTGGCTCAAAAGATTAGATGCAACACGGAGATACAGGGAATGTGGGTGGGTCATCACCACTTGAAATGCTCGCTCTTTGCAGATGACCTTCTTTGCACATTAACAGAACCATCAACGTCGATCCCTGCTTTGTTGTCAACACTGGGAGGATTTGGCGCCCTGTCGGGCCTACAAATGAATGTCGAAAAGACTGAAGCTTTGGGAATTGGCATACCATATGCAGTCCTGGGGGCTCTGAAAGCGGAGTATAGATTTCAATGGCCCAAGAACTCTATTAAATACTTTGGGGTTAGAATCACCAAGAAGCTCTCGGACATATATAAAGCCAATTTCCCACAATCGGCGAAATATCATATTTCATGGACAGGGCGGATAAACTCTGTAAAGATGACAGTTTTGCCAAGAATACTGTATTTATTTAGAACTCTTCCAGTCCCACTAGACCTGAAGCAGCTAGATAAACTTCAGGCTTCCATTTCCAACTTTATATGGCGAGGGAGGTTGCCGCGTATAGCAAGAAAGACCATGTTCCGGCGGAGATCACAGGGGGGGACTATCATGCCCGAACTTGAGATTGTATCTGAGAGCGGCTCAGCCCACCCACCAACCTCAGCCAACCCACTGGCACATTCGGGTAAACTACAACCGCTTTGGACCTTTGTAGAGAATTGGCAAGAGAATTGGCATTAGAGAAATGAGACCTCACTCTTGGGATACTATAATCTGGGAGGTGCCCCCCTCAGGCGTCAGGCAGCGTAACTGTAACCTCATAATATCTTCAACACTAGCGGCCTGAGCTAGGCTTAGGCTGGTTGGTGGTTTGGCTCCCCCCCCCATCACCATTGTTGTCCGTAAGGTCCTTTCCAGAATTTGGGACGGTGTTTAGCCTCACTTCTAGACAGTGGTGGCTTAACAGCCCAATGGAAAGAGCAGGAACCTGGTTTACGGATGAGGCTCTGCTATCCCACACCTCCCTTATCACTAAGTATCACATACCAAAGAGTGAACTATGGAATTATAGAAAGCTTAGACACTGGATATTCTCACTAACCCGGGTACATGGGACCCCCAAACACTCCTGGTGGTCGACTATATGTGCAAAGCTGCCCTCTATCAGGGGCCTCTTTGGGTCACTATATTCTTTACTGAATGACTCTCTGAGCAATCAGAAGACGAAATATATGCTCCAATGGGAGAAGGACCTGGGTAGGGAGCTAGATGGAGCAACCTGTAAGGAGATTTGTACCAATTTAACAAAAGGGTCATACACATATAGCCTACTTGAGACCTCAGTCAAAGTTTTGCACAGGACCTACTATACACCCTATCTAATGTCTAGGCTTAATAGTAGTCTTAGCAAGGACTGTTTCAGAGGATGCAAAGCGAGGGGGGACTTCCTACATACATGGTGGACGTGTCCTATGGTGCAGAAGGTGTGGAAGGAGATGACTGACTTATTCTCGCAAATGACAGAAACCGAACTGGGGCTAGAGATGGAGACATGTCTTCTGGGGGTTCATGGACCCGGTCTCTCTAAAAACCATAACAAATTATGGCAATTTTTGGCTCTCGCCACCAAAAGTTGTATTGCAAAAAACTGGAAAGCTGCAACACTGACCTCTAGAGAGATCATTTTGAAAATGAACTTTGTTATGGTAAATGAGAGACTGTCCCATGTCCTGCAGAACACAGTCCCCCTATCCTAAATATCTGGACACCATGGTTGACCTCGGCCCACAGCATCAAGGTAGGGATATGACTAGGACAGTACGGAAGGCGGTTCTTGCCGAGGGGTGGCGGACATTGGGGAGCTCGGATGACCACCCAAACCAGAAGAATTTAAATCAGTGGGACACTGGAACAGTACGCCAGGTATTTTTTATTTAGTCATTTTTATTTATTTATTATTATTTATCCTTTTCCCCCTATTCCTTTAAGTCGGCATAGTCAATGTTAATATTTTCCTAGTTTTGTACTCTTATCTCCTGATGAGAGGTAGACAAAAAAAAAAAAAAAAGGGAAAGAGAAAGGAAACATGTTTAAAGACATAGAGAGATAGACATGGCACAGGAGGATAATGAAGCAATGTACCAGTAAGATTAGTATAGAAATAACAGGCAGCCTCTTCGTTAAGACGCTGGGGAATTGTGTTGATGCATAACCTGAATACCATGTTGTTCTCTTCTTTTTCCTCTTACTCTATGCAATGTTATACTGTTGACATGTTTTTGCTTTCTTTTTTTTTGATAATAAAAAGAAGAAAAAAAAACAAAACATAAAATATAGCCTTGGACAATGAGCTGACTGGTAAAAATACTGAACATAAATGGACAACATTCAAATGCATATTAAATATACATACTTATCACTTTGAAGATCCAGGGGCCACTTGCTATAGTCTACAGATTAACTACCCACAAGGACCGTTTGGGTTCCTGGAAATCTCAGCACCCTGATATTTGGCTTCTGTATCAGTCAAGGTCTTTCCATGAGTAATCAGCACTTCCCGGATTCTCAGTAACCTTCCTGTGACAGTGACAAGGATAAGTTACTTGCAGGATGAAGATAGGATCAGTATCACAGCCACCAGAAACAAAAAAAAGAGATCATATGATAGCTATATGTCTCAGCAGCCAATTGACTGTTTATTCTCTTCTTTGCATAGAACATACATCACAAAATAACACCATCCCCCCTCTATAGCTATACCCCACCTTGTAACTAAGGCTACCAACCTCCCACACCATAACCTCTCCTGAGATATCTGATCTGCTATCTTTTACAACCCCCTTTATGACTGAAGCCAGAGAGAGAATCCACGCCTAGCCTTTCTCTTTAGTCGTACATCCACATTCCTGTAGAACTTAACTCTTTCATATGACAGCATTAACTTTATATTATATAAGCAAGATGCCATGACAGTAACTATATTCACACATTCCATCCATGATATAACTATACTCACAGATTACACTCATGACAGTACTATATGTACACATTAATTATTATAACATAGCACAGAACATAGTAATATTATATGGAGAATTACATAAATTATAAAGGATAAGGCAGAGGCATATGACATCAGACCACATGAAGCATGGTGGTACACTATGCCCCTATGTCTTAGGGCTATTCACCCCACCACCCACCTGCCCATATTGCCCATGTGGCAAGGTAATTCCCCTTATTTTTCAATGGGGTAGTCTGTTCTCTATAGTGGATCACTGGGCCAAAATCCAGGACCTGAAAAGGGGTCTGTTACAATCACCATATACAATAAAAGTAAAATGAAAATCACATCCAATGTGGCTTAACAATGATTTCAAGATCAAGATATGGAGTAAAAAGCAGACATTTAAATTATACAAGAAAGAGGGAACAGAGGCGTCTTTATGTAAATACAAGGAAATGAACAAGGTTTGCAAAAGAGATATTAGACTGGCTAAAATAGAAAATGAAAAGTTAGTAGTAAAGTATAGTAAGACTAAACGTAAAAAAATATATATATATTAATGTGAAGAAGACCAGGAAGGAAGCTATAGGAACATTACAATGTGAAACAGGCCAACTGATAAATAGTAACTAGGAAAAGGCAGATGAGCAGAATAAGTTATTTTCTTCTTTTTACATAAGGGAGGTACCAGTGCTTGAGACACTGCAACATAATGGGGCTACACTACCTTCGCCAAATAACTGGTTAACGCAGGAAGAAATCCAAAAGAGATTGAAAACTATAAGTGTTAATAAAGCCCCAAGTCCTGATGGAATACACCCAAGGGTACTGAGGGAACTATGTCCTGTAATAGCAAAACCATTCTATCTAATTTATTCAGACTCACCACAGGGCCGCTACCAGAGAAAAGCAGAGATGATACCTATATTTAAATCAAGAAAGAGTAAATGCATGGAACTATATACATGTGAGCCTCTTTTTTGTAGTGGAGAAGCTTTTAGAAGGGTTACTAATGGATAGTTTACAAGAATATGTCTATTTGAACAAGATCATAAGTGGAAGCCAACATGGATTTATGAGGGATAGGATGTCAAATTAATTAAATTATTTTTTATGAGTAGGTTAGTAGGATCTTGGATCAAGGCAACTCAGTGGATTTGCCAAGGTTTTTGATACAGTGCCATGTGGAAGGGATACAGGAATTGCAGTAAATATCTGCTCATGGATTGAGAGCTGGCCAGCAGACAGGGTTGTTATAAGTAGAACATACTCAAATTGGACTAATGTGGTAAGTGGGGTTCCTCAGTGTTCAGTATTCGTACTTTCCTTTTTAACAAATGTATTAATACCTTTGAAGTAGGACTGGAAAGTATTGTCTGCAGTTTTGCTGATGACAATAAGTTGTAATGAAATCAGCAAGTTATGTACTTTCTTTCAAAAGGGATTTATATAAATTAGAGAACTGGGCAACTAAATAGCAGAGGAGATTTAATACAAATAAATATAAAATGTAATGTATTTGTGAAGGAAAAATACCCATGCAATCTTAATGGAGCCAATGTATAGTAAGAGACTTGGGAGTGTTTGTGGACAACCGCCTAATAGAGATGTCGCGAACAGTTCGCCCGCGGACTATTCGCGGCGATTTTGGCATGTTCGCATTCGCAGAGGACGGCGAACATATGCGCTTTTCGGTTCGCCCCCTATACTTTAGCTTTGGCTTAAAACCAGACTCTGCATCCACTATGTAATTTTCCTTGGGAGTTTTCCCATGGATCCCCCTACGGCATGCCACAGTCCAGGTGTTAGTCTCCTTGAAACAACTTTCCCATCACTATTGTGGCCAGAAAGAGTCCCTGTGGATTTTGAAATTCGCCTGCCCATTGAAGTCTATGGAGGTTCGCCGGGTTCGCCGGTTCGCGAACATTTAATGGAAGTTCGCTTCCGCTGTTCGCAAACCGCAAATTTGATGTTCGCGACATCACTACCACCTAAGTAATAGTGCTCAATGCCAAGCAGCATCTGCAAAGGTAAGTAAAATATTAGCATGCATTAAGAAGGGTATTGAAGCAAGAGATGCAACTATAGAGCCTGATTCAATTGAGCAATCGTAAGTTACTGTAGCCCGTAAGTGAGGCAGTAAGTACATTTGCTATTCAATTGTCGTTTTTATGAGGGCTCCGAACGGGTTATGGGTTATGGGCTTGAAATCCTTGCGGTTGTTAAACCCGGAACTTACAGCCTCCCGAAGCCTTTGATCTTTCATGGCCGCAAGACTTACGATCGCTAAAATCGCAAATCGCTATTCAATTGCAAAGATCGCTCAAGATCGCACCCGCAGTCAAGCCTGCAAATGGCAAATGGCGGCCCAAGGCTTACGGATTCCAAATTATTTTCCTCATACGTTGTAATGGTCATGCATGTGCCAATATGAAAAGTCATGCTGCAAGATGCTGAAAGCTATTAAAGACACACTACCTCATTAAATTGCAACACAAATACATGAACATGGCTGCCATATTAACCCTTTCTCACTCACAGTGGACCCTAAAAATACAAAGATCATCTCATATACATAGTAACATAGTTACATAGTAATTGAGGTTGAAAAAATACTTTCAGTCCATCAAGTTCAACCTTTTAAGATATCCTCTGATCTGCAATATGCAGATTAGTTGTTAATTAATTGAATCCAGAAAAAGGCAAGCAGAAAAAACGCAAGTGAAACTTAGACAATCATCTAAAAAAAAAAAAAAAAATCCTTCCTGACCCCAGATACTGGTGAACGGATTCCTCCCTGGATCAATACTCTCTCGCTAATTATCCATGATAACCCTGAATGCCCTTTTTGATTAGAAATAAATCCAATCCTCTTTTAAAGTTATCTATGGAATCCGCTGTCACCACCTCCTTTGGTAGAGAATTCCTCAGATTAACCACCCTTCCTGTTAAGAACCCTTTTCTTTCTTTAAGTTGGAATCATTTTACTTCTAACCTCAAAAGATGTCCTTGTGTCAGTTGGAAATCTCTTTGCACAAAAAGCTCACTTGACAAATCTTTGTACTGACCCAGAATGTATTTATATGAGGAAACCATATCTCCTCTTAGATGCCTTTTTTCTAGAGAAATTATGCTTAATTTGGTTAGTCTTTCTTCATAACTCAGGCCCTCTATTCTCCTTATTAGTTTTGTAGCCCTTCTCTGTACTTTTTCCAGCTCTAAAATGTCCTTTTTATGAAGTGGTGGCCAAAATTGTACTCCATATTCCAAATGAGGGATTTGTATAGTGGCAGAATGATATCTGCTTCTATACCCTTCTTAATACATGCTAATATTTTATTTGCCTTTGCAGATACTGATTGGCTTTGAGCACTGTTACCTAGGTGGTTGTCCATAAGTTCTCCCAAATCCCTTTCAATATCTGATATCCCTATATTTGCTCCATTAAGATTATAAATTGAATGGCTATTTTTCAACTTTACATTTATTTGTATTGAATCTCATCTGCCATTTAGAGGCCCATTCCTCAATTTTATGTAAATCTCTTTGGAGGGAAAGTACATCATTATCTGATTTAATTACCTTGCACAACTTAGTGTCATCAGCAAAAATGAAGACACTACTTTCCAATCCCACTTCTAATTCATAAATAAATATGTTAAAAATGAGAGGACCAAATATTGAACCCTGAGGAACCCGACTTACCACATTAGTCTAATCGGAGTATGTTCCATTTACCACAACCCTTTGCTTCCTGTCTTTTAGCAGATATTTACTGCAGTTCCTGTATCCCTTAGTTTGCACAATAGTCTTCCATTTGGCACTGCATCGAAAGCCTTTGCAAAATCCAAAAAGACTACATCCACTGAGTTGCCTTGATCCAGGTTCCTACTAACCTCTCATAGAAACTAATTAGGTTTGTCTGACATGACTTATCCCTCATAAATCCATGTTGACCCCTACTTTAATCCTGTTGAAATATACATATTCTTGTATATTATCCATTATTAACCCTTCTAAAAGCTTCCCCACTACAGAAGTGAGGCTCACTGGTCTATAATTCCTAGATTTGCTCTTGATCCCTTCTTAAATATAGGTATCACCTCTACTATTCACAAGTCATCTGGTAGTGACCCAGTTTTGATTAAATCTTGAAAAATGAAATATAATGGTTTGGCTATTACAGAACCCAGTTCCCTCCGTACTCTTGGATGTATTCCATCAGGACCTGGGGCTTTACTAACATTTATTTTTTCCAACCTCTTTTGGATTTCTTCATGCGTTAACCAATTATTCAATGATTCTCACTCATCACATCTACATTGGGAAAACAAATAGTGGGCAAATTACATTGCCACTTGGCATATATCAAGTACCAGGGGAACATTTCCCATTTGGTTGTCCATTCCCTCTGTTGTGTCTGACTCTCTGTGATCCTATGTACTACAGCACACTTACTTGTGTCTCTGTCTGTGCGTATCCACAAAGTTTGCATGGAAAACATACTGGAGTGAGTTGCCAGTTCCATCTCCAGTGGACTGTGATTTGTCTGACTTCTCTGCTATGACCTGCCCACATACAGTGGCCCTACATGGTATAGCTCACAGCTTCATTCAGGTACACAAGGAAGGGCAGCAAACACAGATGGAGGCTGTGCAGAGGCACGTGAAACAACAGCCAACTCACCTCCATTTCCGCTATGTCCATCCTGGAAAGTCTCACACCATCGCTGGTGGCCATGTTCACAGATGTATGCCCATTATCATTCGGTGACCTCTAATTAAGTGTTTGGATATCAATCAATTGACATTATCACCTGTCATATTCCTATCAGGCCTTCAGGGGAATGTTGATACTCCACAGTATCACAAATTGGACTTTGAATGTGTATTAACCCTTTACTATGATATATTATATATATATTATTATATTATATCTCATGATATTATTACTATTATTATTGTTATTATATGTATTAACCCATTGCATAGTAACAAGTGCTCATTAGTTTACTAATATAGGAATGTGACACAAATGTAATGCATGTGGATGTGCTATAACCACAACCATTGAAAACACACTTGCAATGTGAGAATGGTATAACAAAGCTTTATTTCATACACAGAGCACAATCAGAAATGGAAAATACTGTGTATTAATATCATGCGTGTGGTGTGAGCAGATCCCGGGAGAGCAAGAGGCTATTATTGGGAAAAAGGGGATACCTAAAGGGGGTAATGCCACAGTCTAGAATAAGCATGATGCATAGCACCTACCAAGGTTACATGTGGTCACTACACCACTGCAATCTGATGAAAAAAAGGATCATCAGAAATAACTCAATTTAATTGGAGAAACTATAAATGTGCATAGCACTTACAACTTGTCTATATTGGCTCAATTTAACAGATGCTTAAACCTCTGAACTGTGTAATCCAATCCAGTTTCATACATACAGTGTGTTGACAAAACAAAAATCTGAAAAAAAGTGGTAAAAAAAAAAGGAGGAGGAGGATAAAAAATAACAAGACATGCATGTACAGTATAGTGCTAAATACTGTAACAATTTACCAACTCACCTGATTTCCATCTGCAAGCATTACTAACCATTAGCTAGTTCTCAGGATAACTCACTGACCATGACCATTAATAATGATGTGCCATCTCACAATAAATGCTTAGCTGTGACCAACTTCAGTGGTCAAGGTGTACCGTCACCTTTGCAATATGATATTGTTCATCATCATTGATATCACATTTATCAGCTATACAGCTGTAAGCACATGTTAAAGGATAACAATGACATCAACAATAGGAGAAAATACCCATTAATACGGAGAGGACACAATGGTCAACAGCCAGATTCAATGTTACTTACATCAGACCCTAGGATCTGTTCTGAGACTGAGGTCAGGATCACATGCTTCACTAGTGCATATATTAATGCTGACTGTCATTAACATGCCATTGTGAGACTTTGCAAGTCCACCACCATAGCGGTATTAGTCTACATTTAAGCTATCAACAAACATGTCTGGCTATATGATAGCTTTAAAATTGTTGGAGCTACATGTTTTTGAAGGAATATCTACCTGAGAGGCACTGTGAAAACCTTAAACCTCATACATTTCCTTCACAATGCTTGCAGATGCAGAAGATGCCTTCATGGATCTGAATTGTACCTACAAAAAACATAACACCTACAAAATAAGGTTTTAAAAAAGATAGGGACTGCAACATCCCTTCTCAATAGCATTCCTCAGTGACCATCAATTGGTGAAATGTTAAACAGAACCCATTGTGTTCACATATCATGGACCATATGATGGGAGGTAGCCATCTGCATATAAAATATCACCATCACATAGGCCAAGATCCAAGACTCAGGCTAGATTAGGTTAACATTTGGACCAATAGGTTGTAACTGAGGAGTGCTGTTGCGAAGGCACAAACATATGTGCAGCCACTACGTCCTCCTGCGCCTAGCCACAGGGCCCCAATCCCTGTGTCCAGCCGTCGTCTCCCTGGTGGTGGGTGGGGGCAGGGGGAGGCATCCTCACAGGAGGCAGTGGAACCTGCAGAGGTGGAGGCATGGGGGGAGGAGAGAAGGAGCTGGGCTGCGGATGGACGGGCGATGCCTCCAGGGTGGAGGAGGCAGGGCTCTGGACAGCCCCATCCTGAGCAGCACGGCTAGGTATGATTCAGTCTCCTCCCTGTTGTGCCTGGCCAGGCTGCGCATGACCTCCGCATGATTGGCGGTATGCAGGCCTGGTTCTCCGGAGACACTCCATCTGCTGCCGCATGAGGGCCAGCATCTCCACCTGCGCAGCCTGGCTTGCTGGTCGGGATGGAGGTCCCTGGGGCGTGGCTTGGTTAGAGGTGGCGATGGCTTAGTGGGGACGGTCTGGGGCCCGGCTGGAGACTGGCTCAATAAGGGCGGTGGTGTTGGTGGGCCCAGTGATGGTGGTGGCGGCCAGTCGAATGCACTGCTGAGAGGAGGTGGGGTCAAGCCCAGCTGGTCCCTCCAGTAGGTGTGGATGCTGGTCCTACTGGTCCCCACCAGCCCGATGACATCCTCCTCCTCCAGGTCTCTCGACTCCTCATCTTTCCTTCTCCCCTGCGCCAGTTCCTATTGGACAGGGGCTTGCTCCTCGACATCCTGCTCCGATGGAGCCGACCCCCCTGCCTCTGGCTCACCACTGGACCCAGACCTCCTTGATGCTAAAAGATAGAAAAGAAAGGTATATGTTATTAGTATAATGAATAATACATTGTTTTTTGTTCATTCCTAACTATCTGACATTTAGGCTTGAACCTGGATGATTTTCCTAATTGAAACTCAGATTAGCTATCATTTGCTAGATATGATCTTTCTTTGGTTCTTGGTCTTGATTGTTCTTGGCTCCTAACAGTATCTTGATTTCGGCTGCGGTCTGTAACTGCATACGATGCAGTTGGCACAATGATACATAGACTATATGTATCTACAGTATATCTATTGGTTGATTACTGTTGTTGTGCCCATGAATGACAGGGATTTGTCAGCTTCATGGATGTAATGACGCATCCATGTGTAGTGTGTGTGATATACATGTGGTGGCATGTTGGTGTATGTCATAATCACCTGACATGGTCCTGCTGGGCCGCCAGGCGTGAAGCTTCAGAAGCGGTCACTTGGCTGAGAAGGTCCTTGGCCACCCTGTTGGCCCCCCTTGTTGTAGCACACAATCACTTTGGGGCCACCACTTGGTGCTGCAGCTTGCTTCTCCTCCTTGGCCATCATCCTCCTCACCTTGGCCCTGATGTCATCAAAATGGTGCTTGACGGACCTCACATCCCTTTTCACTGTGCCCACTCCTGTTACCTCGGCCGCTACCTCCTTCCATGCCTGGGGCGTAGGCACTGGCCTGACTTCCCTCACCCCGCAAGGATCACGGGTCGGCCATGGATGGCACCAAGGAGGACCACATTATCCTGGTACGTGTAGTTCAGGGCCCTGTGCTTGCCCTTTGCCTCTTGCCAACCCGACTGTGGACAGAAATCCTTGCCTCCCTAACTTGTCCCTGAGGCCTGTCCCTCCCCAAAACTACCACCCTGCTGGGATCAGACCCTTCCCCCTCTGTCCCTGGTCTAGATGTGTCTGTTGATAGGGCCACCCTACCATCACCCACTTCCTCCTCTCCACTCTCCTCCCCTTCTCAACTCTCCACCTCTTTTCCTCCACCACTTCCCAGGGCCACCTCACTATCCTCTCTCTCCTCCTCACCTCTCCTTAACTCCTCCTCTCCACACATCTCCCCTCCTCCCTCCATTTAAATCCCTAAAATAAAATAAGGTTAAATCAAAGCTCTATGTGTATCTATGTTTGTTCTTTAATTTGTGTGTATTGATATTATGTGTAATCTGTAAATATGTGTATCAAGTATTAAGTGTAAATTCGTAATTAGATGAATAGAAATAAACAAAAGCGCAATATACTGCTCTCACAAATCACCTACTCTCTCCCTCTCACTCAAAAACCTCCAACTCTGGGACCTGTGTGCTACTTCTGAAGAAAATACAACACAGTAAACGCATGGGCGGGAAGAACGCAACTTTATAATCTCCCTCTGTCAAACATCTGTGGCTAGACAGCTTTCTATTAGCTGAGAGTCCTGTGTCTCACTCCGTTATATCGGATAGTAACAGCCGATCGCATCTTGGCCAGCACATTAACAGTTTGCGGCCGCGGGACAGGGTTTACGGGCTTGAAGCCTCTGCCCGTAACTTGCGCCCTTGCTCAATTGAATAGCTCCGGAATCGGAGATGAACAGGAGCCCGCAGCACGCTCGCAGACATATGGCCTGGACCCCGAGAGATGCAGGCTTGCAATTGAAACAGGCTCATAATTTTGCCACTATACAAATCCCTAGTACCCACATTTGGAATATGGAGTACAATTTGAGGCACCATTTCATAAAAAAGACATTTTAGAGTTGGAAAAAGTACAGATAAGCCAACAAAACTAATAAGAGGAATGGGGGACTGAGCTATAAAGAAAAAATCACCAAATTAGACTTATTTTCTCTAGAAAAAAGCTCCCTAAGAGAGGATATGATTACCTTATATAAATTCATCCAGGGTCAATATGAGGCTTTGTAAAGTGATCATTTTTGTGTCAAGAGATTCTCAACTGACAAGAGGACATCCTTTTAGTTTAGAAAGATAAAGATTTCCCCTTAAAGAAAGATAAGGGTTATTTACATTAAGGGCCGTTAAAATGTGGAATTCTCTACCAAAGATTAAAAAGGGTTTGGATATATTTTTTTATAAAAAGAGCATTCAGTGTTATTCTGGATAACTAGAGAAGGAGTGATGATCCAGGGAGGAATACAATTGCAAGTATATGGGATCAAAAACTAAAAAAAAATTATCTTATGAGACAATTTGCAATGTTTCAATGGGTTCTTTTCTGTTTTCCTTCCTCTGGATTAAACTATTGACAAAAGTACACTATATGTGTATTTCCAAAATGAATTATTAATGTAAAATCAGAAATTAAGTGCAAGTATGTGCATGATCACTTCATTGGGTGCCTGATAGTAATATTATGATTACTACATATGCATGACATCTCCAATGCTAGCATTATGCAAGTTAATTACAACCAAGATGGCGGGATCCATTGCACAGCGCAGGCTCACACAACGCAAATTGGTTACCGTGGAAAAAATAGTGTCTATAAGGATGATCCTCAGGCAAGCTCCGTTTAACCTTGATGAAGGCGTCTGATGACGTAGAAACGCGCCGGCTATTGACGACTCCGCGTGCAGCCTTACTTTAAGGGCACGTTGGCGTCTGGATTCCCCTGTGGTGATGTGTGTGTATGTGTGAATCCCCTCCTGTCCTAACCCAATATTTATGAATGCCAGTGTGAAAGTGGGATAACCCCCTAGAGCATGCAAGCGACCTCCCTATGAAGGAGAAGATTTAGCATTACCCATGTCAAGATTAGCTTCTTGGTCCTGTCCTCCGCTGGAGTTGGTGCCTATTAGAGAGTGCAGCTGTCGGCTGTTTGGTCAAGCAGCTCTATATGTGAATAGGAGGTGGGGGGCCTTGAAAGCAGATCTGGTTTGTGGTGGGGCAATAATTCTGAGCTGTGGGGAGTTTCCTATAAATACTGGTATCTCCAATTGAGATTACAGATTCTATGATACAGTATATGCTCTATAGCTGTTATATGCTCTCCAGCTGGTAAATACTTAGTATGACAACATATCCATTAAGGTGGAATAGGACTAAAAAGAGTTAATAATTGTGAGTTGAGTCAGACCATTTTTTATTCTTATTTTCCAATCCCGGATTTTTCAAGTTGTTTTAATTTGCTGCTGCAATCAAAGATTTATTAAAGATTTAATTGTTATACTTAATGATATTTACCCTTATTGTTAAAAGATATGTCTACTTAGGTGGGAAACACCATGGGAACAAGCATTCCCTGTGATATTGTGATTCCTCTGGATCAATTAAAAATGAATTAACAATTAAGCCACATATTATAAGGATCAAAGAAGGTCTTAAAGTAAAAAGGTTAAACTTTTTAGATCTAAAAGTATTTTTTTTCAACCTCAATTACTATGTAACAATGTAACTATGTAAATATAATGAGGGTACTCATTTTTGCTTTTACTCTTAAAAGGCAGTTGTATGTTACTTTACAGATTCCAATTTCCAATTATTTTCAGCACTAAACCTATTTTAAGCATCTTTAAAAAGAAAAGTTGTACATTGTGCTAATCATTTCTTCAAACAGGAAATCTGTGTCAATAGTTTTAGAAATAGAAACAAGACACACCGAAAAAAGTTACTAAGATAAAATCAGCAAATAACAATGGACGTATATTATTGTATATTTAGACCAAATCTTGTGGCTAGAATAGTGATTATTAGTTTATTGTGCATTATATGCCTATTTTATTTGCTTTTAACTTAATTATTCTTTTACAGTTTCAAGCAATTAAGAGATAACTGTATATGATCAGAAATCAATTTATTTCACTTCATATAGATGTTTTGAAATTTGATATATTGATGTAATATATAAAATGCTAATTTTAGAATTGGCCATGTTTTTCACACTCAAGAAAATCTGCTGTCGGTTCACTCTTTGAATGACCTCTTCCTGCCTGCTCATATGCACCAGTTATCTATTGGGTACCTTAATTTATTAACCTACCACAAGAAAATAAACATGACCACATTCAACAAACAGTTTCAATTTATGGGGATTGTATCCAGTATCCCCAAACTAATCTGTACCTATCCATAGAGGTTTGGAGGCCTAGATATAGACACATGCACCCTGTGCAAGGTTGGTGTTACTAACCAAAATTGTACAATACCGGAATCTAATGCGTGGAGTCCTGTGACTGTTGCATTTTATCCTAGGGATTACTTTCATTTGATACATTAAACATTACTCATTCTATTTTATTATCTTTTTGCAATTGATGGTCACTATATACATAACTGAATAATAAAAAATTACCTTACACATATACATATCTATTATTTGTGTTAAAACCTAATTGATGGTAAGCTGCCTTAGGTTGAAAGAAAAATAAGTAAAATAAAACATAAAAAAATAAACGTAACAATGTAAAATAATATAACAAAAATAATGACCTATCTTCTACATCCAATAGTAAAGCCTATTTACCTGAAATTAAATAAGCTAAAAATATATAAATACTTTTTAATAATTTTGAATCTATTTGATCTATGTAATTTAAAGTGTTATAATTTATCTTTAAATCTTTATTATAAATCATTTAAACTCTTTTATATTAATCTCAATTTATATTTCTATAGTTTATTTGTTAGTGTTATCCATTTTATTCTATAATCAGTTTATACTCAATTCATCCTTTAAATTTTTGTGATTCATTAATTAAACCTCCATTAGTAATAAAAAAAAAATCCTATATCTGATACATTAATTTGCTTTTAATAAAAATACAGTGTATTTGTTACTTACTTCTCAATTCATTACCGTGTAAAAATAACATGCTGCAATGGTGACAATATTTTGACTGGAAAAAACTTTTTATTGTTTGTTTGTGTGCCCTCTCTCTGTGTACCCTTTCTCTCTCTCTGTGCACTGTCTCTACCTCCCTTCTTCCCTCTCTCCTTCTCCTTCTCTCTCTCTCTCTCCCTCCTTCTCTCTCTACCCCCTTCCCCAGTTCTCACTCTCCCTTTCTCTCTCTCTCTCTCCCTTCTCTCTCTCCCCTTCCTTTTCTCCTTTCCTCTCTCTCTCTCCCTCCTTCTCCCCGTCCCTCCTTCTCTCTCCCTCTGTCTCTCTCTCTCCCCCTTGTTCTCTATCTTTCCCCATCCTTCTCTCTCCCTCCCCTTCTCACTCTCTCTCTCTCCCTCCCTCTCTTTCTCACTCTCTCCCTCCCTCCCTCTCCTTCTCACTTTCTCCCCCCCTCTTACTTCTCTCTCCTTCCCTCCTTATCTCTCCCTCCCTCTCCTCACATTTCTGGATTGCGAGTCCAATAGCAAATCGTACTTTGAAGCAAGTTAAGGATTTCTCTCTGTCTAAGCAGCAACTTAAGGGTTTGGCTCTGTCTAAGCAGTAAGTTACAGGTCGTGCTTAATTGATCATGAAATGCTACATATAGAAGCATGATTTACGATTTTGGCTTTCTGCGATGTGCTTGTGAGCTTGAGTTATTTTAAACGCTTTGTAACTGTTGCAATTTTCAAGCTTGCAAACTTACAGCCTCAGGTATTGTAATTAAGGACTTGGAATTTAATAAGGCGCAAAGAAGCATGATTTACGATTTTGGCTTTCTGCAATGTACTTGCGGGCTTGAAGTCTCAACTCGCAATGATAAACTCGCAATTTTGCGAGCGCTACACACAACCTTGAAGCACGACAACTATATATATACAGTATATATATGTGGTCTGGACCTTCTCTCTGATGATGGTAGCTTGAGGTTTGGCATATTTTAGCTACATAGTAGAGTGAAGGGGGTATTGGTGTGGGAAGTGCAGTGTTCATGGAGGTAGGTCCTTGGTAGGTATTTATAGTATTTTAGGGATATACGGCCGTTTCCAACAAATCCAGGTTAATTAATCTGCTATTTGTGGTCAGGGCTTTCCCTGATGGTAGCTTGAGGTGTGTGACATATTTAGCTACATAGTCCTAACCTGATTAGAGACCAAAGAGTACATGGGTGTTAGGTAATGTTAATAAAAAAAATGTTTTAGTGATTTGTTGGAAGGCCTTGCATAACTTGGTAATGTAGTTGTGAATATACCAGTTAAAGCATGAGGATTTCCAACTCTCCAAGGCTTTAATGATGTGGACAGTGTTTGATTTTTAGAGGCGGAAATAGTGGCTCTGATCCCGAATTAGTGGCTGGAGTAGGAGTATGGATTGATATAGTTGATGAAAAAAATGGTAGTTAGAGGTTGGCTTGATATGGTGACAGGTGGGTGATTAGCATGCTTGGAGGAGAGCAAGTCTAGTAGACAGTGTAATCCTGTAAAAGTACACCATGTTTCGTATGTTAGATAGTATGTGATGGATACAGGGCTTTTGCTAGTTTTTGAAAAGGGGATTGAGAGAATGAAATGGTCCTTGTGAGGGTTAGATTTTTGTATCTTCAGGTAGATTGGTTGTAATTGGGAGATGGTAAATTTGCCTGTGTACAGGAAAGTATAGAATCCTAGCATAATAGCGGAAGATGGTGGTAGTGGTGATAGAGGTTTAGGTTTCCAAACGGATGATATGACAGCAGAGAGATGATCCATCTCCTGGCAGGCGGCGAGTAGGCTGTTTACATTGTTTGAAAGCCAATCCTCGAAGGAAGGATTTAACTGGAGATGAGGATAGGTAGGAGTCAAGATTCAGAGCAAAGTAAAAATGCAGACGGGAGACATAGGTCTTGATGGTGCGGTGGTTGAGAACTAGGTTTGAGTAACAATGGGCCACAAATGTGAGCATGATATGGAGAAAAAGGTGCCATGTTTGGATGTAGACCTTTTGATATTTTCTGAGATGCTTGACATGATAGTTGATTGGACTGAAGACCATAGGTACATTAAGTCAGGGTGTTTGGTATGGCTGGAGGGAGCTGGACAATGTACCCTGGCAAATAAATGATCCTGCGAAAAGAATATGTTTTTGTCATTTCCAGGTTTTTGGTAATAAGGAAATAATTGATATTGATGGGATAGTAAGCAAGCTCTCTGAGAAGAGTCATGGTATATGGATCAGGAGATCATGGTCTGTTCAGAAATTCACTAATGAGAACTGAGGAGATTGCTTGCACAGGGTGGCCATGCCAGTGTTTTAACCATGTGAGACAGGCTGTTAGAGTTGGTATTATATATCTAGCAGCCTATGGCTTGGGACTTACCTGAAATCAGGAGGAAGTGACCATTTCGGAGTTGAAGCAGACTTTTAACTGAGAAGGACAACAAGGAATATGGATGGCGGGAGATGATGTAAAAGGTCTTGTTAGAAAGAATGATAGGTTGTTCCAGCTGGTGACAAAAGTGAACCATAATTGGAGGTCTATGAAGGCATTCTTATTGAAGATGAGTGAGTAGATGTTTTTGAGAATGTTATTTGGGGTCAGTGAGGAAATTGTGCATGAAAGGTTGACCTTCAGGGAGAATGAAAGAACCAAAGTTGAGATGGCCTAGCCATAACTGCAATAATTTAGCTGCGAAAGTAGTGGAGCACTGGACTGTTTTTTTCAACTTCTCTAGTTAGTTGCTGTGTAGGCCGATCTCCATGGATGTGAAATTGAGAATTATTCAGAGAAACTCGATTTGATGAGCTTGTCCTTCTGCTTTAATCTAAGGAAAAGGGGATTTCCAGATTGCAAAACAGATAATGATTTCTGCAAACTGCTTATCATTTCCTTGAGACCCTACATGTATAAAAAGTCATCAAGGTAATGAATGACAATGGGACACTGTATCACAATGAGCATGATCCAGCACAAAGGCTCTGGAAATATATCGAACAACTGCAGGCTACCTTTGGAACTAAAAGTGCGACAGTGAGCAAAGTATTGGTCTTCCTTAAAGCAGATTCCATGCAGGTGTCGCAATGAGTGATCCCTCCAATTCTCATCCTTTGAAGTGCATACAATCCGCCTCTTCTCACCTTTCTCTCTATGTGTTGCTGTGATCTATCGCCCCCCCTGGCACTCCCTCTCAATTTCTTGATCACTTTTCTGCCTGGCTCCCTCACTTTCTCTCCTCCAATGTTCCTTCACTGGTACTTGGAGATTTTAACATTCCCATTGACACTCCAGCCTCCCCAGCAGCAGCCAAACTGCTTGCACTCACCTCTTCCCTCGGCCTCTCACAACTAACAGATTCTTCTACTCATCATGCTGGACATTCTCTTGACCTTATCTTCACCAATATCAGCACAGCCTCCAACCCAGTCACCCACCCACTCCCTCTATCTGACCATCACTTACTTACCTTTAATCTCACCTCTTCTTACTCCCACCACCCCTCTCCTACCCCTGCCACCATCACGAACAGAAACCTGCTAGCACTTGACCCTACTCAGCTCTCCATTAATATCCAACCCCTTCTCAGCCCCATCACCTACCTCAACTGCCCTGATACTGCCATCTCACTCTTCAACTCTACTCTCTCTTCCATCCTTGATACCCTCGCCCCCATAACCACACGAAGAACTCGCTCCCTTCCACAACCTTGGCACACAACTCAAACACGATACATCCAGAAGTGCTCCCGCACCGCTGAACGGCTCTGGAGGAAATCACGCACCTCTGCAGATTTCCTCCACTACAAATTTATGTTACGCTCCTACTCCTCTGTCCTTAACCTCGCCAAACAACACTACTTCACTTCACTAATATCAACCCTATCCTCTAACTCAAAGCGTTTGTTCGCAACTTTCAAAACTCTCCTCCACCCACCACCTCCTCCCATCCCTTCCTCTCTCACAGATGAAAACTTTGCCAACCATTTTATTCATAAAATCGAAAATATACGCAATGAACTCTCATCTCTAGTGGCTCACTCACCCTACCATCTCAACTATCCAACCACACCCACTCTTCTCCCTCCCCCAATCCAACAGCCACTATAAAACTGCTTTGCCCCAGCTACAGAGGATGAAGTCACCAGCCTACTATCATCCACTCGCCTCACTACATGTCCCCAGGACCCTATTCCATCTCAGCTCATCTCTCCCCTCTCTACCACACTAATCCCAGCTCTCACACAAATTTCAACCTTCCCCTAACTACCGGAAAGTTTCCATCTTGTCTAAAACACGCCACAATTACACCCATCCTCAAAAAGTACTCATCTGACTCTGACATTGCTTCTAACTACCGCCCTATCTCTCTACTTCCTCTGGCTTCCAAACTGCTGGAGTGGCTTGTCTATACCCGCCTTACCAGCTTTATTTCCTCTAACTCCTATCTTGACACCTTCCAACCCAGCTTTCGGCCCCAACACTCCACTGAGACAGCTCTCACTAAAGTCACCATTGACCTGCTTTCTGCCAAGTCAAAAGGTCACTTTTCTATTCTCCTTCTTCTAGATCTCTCTGCTGCCTTTGACACAGTTGACCATCCACTTCTACTCCATATCCTCTCCTCCCTCGGTATTCGAGACATTGCTCTCTCGTGGTTCTCATCATACCTACAAAATCGATCATTCACTATCTCCTTCTCTGACACCTCTTCTTCTACCTACCCCTGTCTGTTGGCATACACCAAGGATCTGTCCTAGGCCCGCTCCTCTTCTCCATCTACACTTCATCACTTGGTACCCCTATAAACCCTTTTGGGCTGCAATATCATCTCTACGCAGATGACACCCAAATCTATCTCTCAGCACCAGATCTATCCCCCTCTCTTCTAACACGTCTCCAACTGCCTCTCTAGTATATCCTCTTGGATGTCTACCCACCATCTCAAACTCAACATGTCTAAAACTGAACTTCTAATCTTCCCTCCCTCTCCCACTGTGTCAATTCCTCACATCTTTCTCACTGTCAATAATGACATCATCACCCCCTCCTCCCAAGCCCGTTGTCTTGGGGTTCTACTGGACCCTGCCCTGTCCTTCATCCCTCACATACAATCACTAACTAAATCTTGTCTTCTCCATCTAAAAAACATCTCCAGAATTCACCACTTTCTTACACAAGACACAACTAAAATCCTTATACACTCTCTCATCATCTCTCGACTGGACTACTGCAACTCGCTTCTTGCTGGCCTACCCACCACCCGACTATCTCCACTTCAATCCATTATGAATGCCTCTGCTAGACTCGTCTTCCGTAAACAACGTTCAGTGTCGGCATCACCTCTCTGTCAATCTCTCCACTGGCTTCCCATAGCCTCCAGAATAAAATTTAAAATCCTAACCCTAACTTTTGAAGCCCTCAACAAGAGCACTCCCCCATACATTTCTTGTCTCATCTCCAAATACTCCCCCACCCGCCCTCTTCGCTCTGCTAATGACCTTCTTCTTTCCACAACTCTTGTCACCTCCTCTCACTCTCGCCTTCAGGACTTTTCTCGTGCTGCCCCTATTCTCTGGAACTCCTTGCCTCACTCCACCAGATTATCCTCCAGCCTCAAAACATTCAAAACCTCTCTAAAAACACATCTCTTTAAAGAAGCGTATCACCTTCCACCCTAACACACTCTCAAATCTCTCTCCCTCCTTTTCCTCACACAATACCTTTAGGTTGTAAGTCTGTGAGTTTCAATCCCACAAGGTGCTTTAGGGAAAGCACCATGGTCACTGGATTCCAAACTCAAAGACAGGGCCCTCCTTGTTTTACTATGTGTTAATTTGTATGTATCTTTGTCTTGAACGTATCTTATGTACATCGCTAAGGAATATGTTGGCGCGTTATAAATAAACGATAATAATCAATTGGTAATATGTGGAAGATAAAAATGTCCACCCTGGAGTACTGTAGAGAGTACTCATCTAATTGGATTAGAGAGTTGATGCTAGACGTGTCACTGTAGTATGGTCCTGATAAGTTAATAACCAATCATTTTAAGAGAAGTTATGTTGATATGGTTTTTATGCCAGATAGGGAAGGGAGGTGTTCTTGAAGGGGCCCGGGAAGAATTGGTTCTTCAGTTCTGATGCTCAGGCTCCTTCACAGCAGATTGTAAATTTCCGCTGGTGAAGGGAACCTGAGGCATTGCAGTGACCCCGATGTGGAATTCTTTGAGGAATCCTGATATTAGGAAACCTGCGAGGGAAGGTGAAGGGTGGTGTGTTAAGTAATGGTACAAACGTGAGATGTTAGCAGATATTAGTCATGAAGGATGCATTACCTGGTGGCAACCCAATTTGATGTGGGCTTTACAGCACATGGAGCAGATAAAAAGGAATCTACAAGACCTGTATGAACAATCTTTGGCATTGAATCTGTTGCATATAGGGGTAGCCCCCCAGGTAATGCACCTGACATCCTAGGTGATGCCTTGGTAGGGCATTCTGGAAGGGAATGAATTAAGCTGAAAAGACAAAGAATATGAGACGGCCTGGATTAAGAATAAAGAGAGGAACAGAAACTGGTGGCGTGAAGGGAAGAGAGACAGTGCTGCAAAATGGGGGCTAAATAATTAATGGTCAACTGATGACCTGTCAACGGAATAATGTAATTGAGACATAGCTGAAGCCGCTTGCAGTATGGTAATCATAGTAGTTGTATCCCCCATTATTGTGCGAGAAATAAAAAGCTAGATATAAGTAATCGTATAGGTCTTAATGACTTTGGGGGATAATATATTATTAAGCTTTCTGTTGAGTCACGAATCCTTTGATTTGATTGATGCCGAGACATCCCCTTGAATTACAGTTTTATTTTCTGTTGCATCAAAGGATGGAATAAGGAATGTGACCAGAGTTATGTCCTTCCCCTTGATAATGTTACTTCTTATGTTTAATTTCCGTGTTATATCGATCCCAGCAATCAGTGCGTTAATACATATAATGGAACTTGCATGTAATAGAATATCATATTAACGGCTTTATCAATATTGCATTATATCTGGAATGTGGGACTGATCGTAACTCGTAATTGAACCCCGTAAGACTTTGAAATCCAACATCCATTTTTCTGTGATGCAATGATGACAATCTCCATTTTCATTGGCTCCATCTACACTCATAACTATGAGTTTGATTAATTGATCACGTTCACGGCCGCACATCCAACGAGCAAAAAATGGTTTACGGGTTTGCCTCTCAAGACTGTAACTCGCAGCATGTCCCAATTTAATAGCACCGTAAATCTGGAAAATTTCAAGCTTGCAGCTGTTGCAGGTCTCACATTGCACATACAAGCTTGGAATTTAATGTGGCTAAAAGTTGGTAGATGGTGGAGCTGTTGCACTTGCCAGTTGGGCAAGCTACACTTAAGAGTTAAAAAAAGTTGGGGAATACTGAATTCCCTACCAGCCGTATGTGGGTTAGCTAGGCTGGTACAGTTGACCATAAGCTGATTTAGTTGAGTCTATTGGTATGTGAGGAAATCAGATGATGTGTGCACAGGCTGATGTTGAACTAGTAAATTGAGGAGAGGCGGGCCAAAACAACCAAGCAGCCAGGGCAAAGAGGCAGAGACACAGGAGGCGGCAAGGAGGACCAGGGTGGAGACAGAAAGGGACCAAGGATGGCAGAGGGTGGGGTAACCAGCAAACCAAACCAAAGCCAAAAAGGTGCAAGAAACAAAAAGGCAGCGGGGAGCAAGGTGCAACTCAATTGAGGGAAGCAAGGACAGAGCAAAATGAGCAAGTGGCTGCGGGGGCAATACAGATGGGAGGTGGCAAAGGCCACAAAGAAGGAACTGCTAAAGCAGAGGGCACAGAGTGTGGGGAGGGCCAAGGATGCCAGGGAACAAGCAGTTTGAACGTGGGCAGATAGACATGCCAATGAATGCCCACAGAGAGGATGCATGGAGAAGTTGAGAGGGAAAGAGGTGAACGGTAGACCAAGGCTGGTACGAGGAGTGGAGTCAGCTGAATGGGTGGCAGGCAAGCTGAGGAGGGACAAAAATGCATATGTAAATATTTCAATGAATAAATGTATATACAGTATTTGGATGAATTAACTAAACATTTTAGTATTTATATATAATATCCCAAGCGTTGTGTTTTAATAATATTTGGATGGGAGAATTTTTTCTCTGTTGCCACAGAAATCAGCTGATTGGTTGCATTCTGCCCAGGGGCCATCAGTTGGACTGCACTATTCTAGAAAATAAAATAAATATACAGTTTTACACATGACATGAAATATGGATCATCAGTGTATTTCACTGACACATAATATAGCAAGTCTACTCTTCACTCCCACATTATTAATATAGAAGTTCACAATCACTAACTGAAGGAACACAGTGAATGTTACAAACATTGTCTAATTTAAAATTATAGGTAATAAAGAGTACTTTTAATCAATTGGATGTTATTCTTAAAAAATGCATTTTCTTATAGTAAACTTACAGTGAAGTTAGTATTTTTGGTTGTCAATCACGGTTTCAGATACTCCCACTAAGCCGTGTCTTATCTTTGTACTAGGATATCGTGATTGCTAATGAATTGGAGGATGTGCACATGCAAAAAAAAAAAAAAGCTATTGATATAATTATTCTGAGCACATGCAAATCCACTAAACCTATGAATTTAAATGATATCATATTTGGAACATATATTTAATGACGTATTTTACAATTTCTTCAGGTTAATTTTGTGTGCCTAAAATAATTCAGACATGAATATATCAGATTAAGTTATTCATTACAATAATTGGTCTGCATTAAATCGGATGAAAAATATTTTTCAAAGAGGATAAATTGTATTTAATTCTTGAGCTTATTTTGAGAATAATATGAATTTTGTTATATTAAATGGGATACATTTTATCCCTGTTTTGTCACCCTTATAATGATTTCAATCCACATTGCTAATCTGTATAATTGCAATCTTGTTCAAAATGTTTCTTACAACAAATGCAGAAATATGACATTACAAATAATCTCCTCCTTGCATGTTTTAGGGTTAAATTATGGACAGATTACTTGCACAAATATTAGAAAAAAATGTCATCTATCAACAAATACAAGTTAACACAGGCCTTATTGCTTTTCCATAGCTTGTGCGTGTTTTAGGAGGTGTGTTTGTGACTTTAATGATTATTTTAGGTTTAGTGCTTGACCACAAAGGTCACCTTTTATGGAAGAATCATATTTGCATTATAGGCTGTGTCAAGGAATAAGTAATGTTGTCACATATTTATGTTATGGTCCACTTCATGTTTTTCATCAAGACAGGACACGGCACACAACACCAAACATGCACCCAGGCCATGCACTGATGGAGCAATCACTTATTTTAGTGGATAGAGCTACAAATCGTATATTCTTTTGTGTTTTGATGAGTGTATAGTGGTACAAATATTTTGCTATCGAAACAAAAAGCATAAGGTCTATTTTAGAGAGCTTAAGCTGTAAGTCAGAGGTGGGCAAAAGGTGGCTAAGGTGCCTCGTTTTTCCCTTAGGCACTTTACATGTGACCCCAAGTCTGTTCTCTAGAGTGGAAAGCATGTCCGTCATCAACAATACAGAGTCCATGGCACCCCGTCTTACAGACGTACGCAAAATTTGAGATTACACATGCGAGCGCACACAAAAGCGTGACCGGAAAAAAAACGATCCCGACATCTGCAAGCACTTTCCTTTTGCAGTCACATTGGCACGCATTTGGCGTGCGCCTGAAAGTCATGAGACTAGAGTCCATATTATCTATCCACAAGTAGCAAATTACTCTCCCATGCACACCAAAACCTATATCCTCATTATCTTTATCTCTGTTACAAATTAATCCACCTCTATCTCTCTCACTCTGAATTTTGGTACACATCAAACAAAGCTAAAAACCATTGTGTGGCCTTCTTAAGGATTTGGGGCAATGCATGAGGCTTTTCAAGGGAAACAGGTTGACTGAAAATACTCTAAATCCTTCTTAATAACTATTTAGTTAATAAGTGTGTTAACTTTCCTATTTGTGAGCGTCATAAAAGTTGTATCATAGAGACTAGCAATAGAGATTTGTATACACATCCAATATACAAACAGTGCACATGCCTGCTATAATACTAGGCAAAACTATTTAAAACATTCAATTACAGTGTTACTGTTGATTACATGTACTAGCAACTTGCCGGCAATAAAACTTTAAGGCTGGGAATGCTGTACCTTTTTGCCCTATCCCCTTTCTCCTGTACCTCAGCACCCTGCTCTCTCCTCTGTAGCCTTCGCCCTGTACCCCAGCCCCTGCCTTCGCCCCTGTACCCCATGCCCCTGCCTTCTCCCCTGTACCCCAACCCCTGCCTTCTCCCCTTTACCCCATGCCCCTACCTTCTCCCCTGTACCCCATGCCCCTGACCCAGCGCTGTTCAGAGAGTGCTGGATGATGAGAGATGACTAACTGACAGGAGCCACAAGGTAAGCACCTAATCAATGTCCCAGGTGCAACCAGCTGTGTAGCAAGAACAGCTCATGGTCTAGAGAGGGCATGGCGTACAGGGGAGAAGGCCGAAGGCTGGGGTACAGAGCAAGGGGTTTAGAGGAGAGAGTGGGGTGCTAAAGGTACAAGAGAAAGGGGATAGGGCAAAATACTGAGGTGCAGGGTAGAGGGCTGACCGCGGGGTATAGGCGGTGAGGAGAGTGACTGCAAAAGGAGAATGACTGATTGATGAGAGTGACTGGAAAAGGAGAGAACACTATTTTCGCACGCACTTTTGTGTGCACGTGCTACCAGAGTCCATTTTATCTATCCACAACTAGCAAATTACTCTCCCATGCACACCAAAACCTATCTCCTCGTTATCTTTATCTCTGTTACAAATTAATCCACCTCTATCTCTCTCACTCCCTTGAAAAGCCTCATGGGCAATACATGAAGCTTTTCTAGGGAAACAGGTTGACTGAAAATACTCTAAATCCTTCTTAATAACTATTTAGTTAGTAAGTGTGTTAATTTTCCTATTTGTGAGCGTCATAACAGGTGTATCATAGAGACTAGCAATAGAGATTTGTATACACATCCACATATACAAACTGTGCAAATACCTGCTATAATACTAGGCTAAACAATTTAAAACATTCAATTACAGTGTTACTGTTTATTATATGTACTAGCAACTTGCCCATCAAAAATGACGGCAATAACATTTTAACGCTGGGAGTGCTGTACCTTCGGCGCTTTTACTCGAGCCCCACACTGAATGCCTTTGGCGCTCATCGCATGACTCGCAATGAGCACCCTCGGGTGCTCATTGCCGGCATCTCCCTCTATCTACTGTACAGGCCTTGCAATGAGCTCCTTCGGCGCTCATTGCGAGCCCTGCAATAAGCGGTTTCGCAACTCACAACTTTCGTGGTTCTCAATGTTCACTTTCGGCACTCATTGCAAACCTCTCCCCAGTCTCTGACCCCTGTTTCTGTTTCCCCCTCTCTTTGTGCTTTTTTGTTTTTCCTTATTTCCCTCCCACCCGTGTCTCTGTTCATCTCTCATCCCTGTGTCTGTTTCCACCCTTTCCCCCTCTCCCTCCCCTGTGTCTTTCTCCTCTGTGTCTGTGCTGCAGTTTTGCGTGGCTCGCGATGATTGCCGTTGCTTGTGTTGTTACTGGCTTTGTGATCGTGTTTACTTTCGTGCGCTAAGTGTTACTGGCCTTTAGGGTCGTTTTTACTGCCTTTGGCCTAGTTTTCATTCTTTTAAGTTTTTCCGTCCGCCATTTTTTCTAGCTTAGCTGATTTTCGTTCTGCGAAAAACAACAAATATGGCTCAAATTAATTTGCAACCTTACTCACAGGCTCCCTGGCTCTCCCCCTGTGCTGTGTAATGTATATTTTTTAAGAATTTGGCACAAAACTGCTACGCACTGAGTCCTGCGGGCCTCGCAATGAACACCTGCGGCACTCATTAACCCTGCAATCAGTGCCTTCGGCTTTTTTTTTTTTTTTGTTTCAAAGATTTTTATTCAACAGCTTTTATATTACATAACAAACAATTACATTGCAAACATCTGTTAACTGAAATTATTAAGATAATTGTGTCTATTGTTATTAAAATATAGTATTCATATCAATAAACAATCATTCAGTCAGATATCTCACATTTTTCCTTTTTTGGTGATGGTTGTAAGTAAATACGCAATTCCTTCGGCTTTTTTTTAACAAAAGTGTAAACATGGATTCCTGAACATAAAAAGCGTTATAGATAACTCTATTTATAAAATATTTTGACAAAAAAAAAGTGTTAAACTTTATCAGAACTAAATAAATATATTCAGGTTACTGGTAAATGTTTAGAAACCAGTAGGAGAAAAAATTAAAGATTGCTAGTGGGAAGCAGAGAGGCTGGAATATAATATCCATATGATATCTGAAATGTTTCTTACAAAAGCTGCAAGTCACTTGTATTAAAAAAAATTAAGAATAAGGACTTCAGGAAGAGAAACTCACCCCAGCCCTTCTATACACAGAGCCTCATTCAATTACAAGCCCGCAGATTGCGTCCTACAGGCCTAATTTACGGACCGAAAGCCGAAACCATAAACCATGCAATCGAAGGTATGAAAATTTCAGAGCGTGAACATGATCAATTAAACAAGACCGTAACTACCCATTTAGAAACAGCCAATAGAAAATGAGACCGTCATAATGACATCAGTAAAACATGGGGTGTAAACGTAAATCAATTAGCGTCTAGGCGTCCCATATGCAATAAGACTCTCACTCCTGCAATGTACAAAATAATAAAAATGAATGAAGGAAATGTTCTAGTTTGTGTGGGTGGCCTGATATGTATTAACTCATTGATTCCCTAGATTGATATAACACCAACATGATGCATAAAAAAAATGATTTTTGATTGCAGATTTACGAGCTTGAGACTGTTGTGCAATTAATTCTAATGTATTTCAGCACTTTCTCAATTGATTTCTCGCTTTCTCGATTGATTTTTCATTTACAGTGCTACAAACAGAGGTTAAACCCCCTTGCGAGTCCTATCTGGTACCCGTAGGAGTTTCTGCTACATTTGACATTTAGGTTTGTGAAAATATTTGCGAGCTTGAGGAATTGTAGCAATTGAATAGCGATTTGCGATTGCAGGCTTGCAAGAACAAAGGCTTAGATGGGTTTTAAGTTACGATCTTGACAACTGCAGGGATTTTAAGCCTGTAACCCATATATTGTTTGCAGCTCGCAAAAACATGTAAATTGGATAGCAAATTAGTTTACGAGCTCCATTACGGGCTCCTGTAAACAACTATAGCTCAATGGAATCAAGGCCACAATTAGCAACTAAACAATCCTGTGCACAAATAGAATAGTAAAGCAAATCAATTCATTTGTTAGAACTTTGATTATCTCTCATAGCTCACATCACACTTTTATGATCGAACATTTAGTGTCTCCTTCTCTGGCACCTCTTATTTGCCTCACCCTCTGACTGTTGGAGTACCACAGCGTTCAGCCCTAGGCCCTCTCCTTCTATACTTCCTCTGTTGTAACCCTAAATAAATCTTTTAAATTTCAGTATCAGCTATATAAAGATGACACTCAAATCTACCTCTCAGCGTGAGAACCATCCCCCTTTATTCTAGCACAAGTGACCAACTGCCTCTCTAGCATATCCTCCTCGATATCTGCCTTTCAACTCAAACTCAACATGTCAAATACTGAGCTCCTAATTTTCTCACCCGCTACCACAGCTTCCACTCCTCAAATATCTCTCACTGTTGACAATGCCATCATCACTTCCACCTTCCAGGCCTACTGTCTTGGGGTTCTACTGGAATTTGCCCTCTCTTTGAAACAGTCAATTACAAAATCTTGTAATTTTCACTTAAAAACATCTTCAAAACACGTCACTATCTTACATAAGGTACAACTAAAATTCTAATACACTCTCTCATCATATCTTGCCTCGACTACTGCAAGTCTCTCCTTACTTGGCTCCCCATCACCCGTCTCTCTCCCCTCCAGGGGCTTAGGAACCGAGGGGGACAAGGAAGAAATACCCCCCTCCCCCCCAGATTATCAATTTCCCCCATCAGCTCCCCTCACCTCCTGTCCCTTTGGCTACTTTCTCGTACTTGGGTCTCATGAGATCATGCAAGATAATCTCACAAGATCTTTTGAGATAATCTTGCCTGATCTTGTGAGACCCGGCTAGGAGAACAATCTGGCCAAAAGGAGAGAAGGTGAGGAGGAGCTACTGGTGAACTGCTGGGGATGGACAGGAAGATAGTGACAGATAGGGATAGGGAGAAAAGGGAGAGAGAAAGAACCTACCTCCTCTATTGTAAATATATATATATATACTAGCGATTTGTAGCTATGGCAATGCTGTTTGCCACGCCATGTAAGGCTTTTGTTCCTCTGAGGACCTTTTGGCGCTCATTGCGAGCCCCGCGCTGAGCGGGTTTGGGGCTCATTGCAAGCCTCTCCCCTTGTGTAATTCAAGTTTCCTCCTTTGCAACGATCACCTTCGGCGCTCATCACGAAGACAGAAGTACAGTGTAAAATATACAATTTTTTTAGTACAGTGAATTTATAAATGAATATGAATTAATAAATTAATATACTTTACCTATTTATATTTAATATGCAGCAATCAATATCCTGGAGAGCTAACAATCTCTTTGGATTTTCCTGCATCAGAAAATTTACAGTTGGACTATTGATCAACTGAGGAGAAAGTGTCAGCAATGTGCCAAGTGTGCAGTGTAAATAGGCTGCGTGTGCGAGGCCAAACAGTTTGTGTAGGTGAGTAAAGCGCCATTGTAGAATCGTAATGTTATTATTTGCAAGTTAGTGTTGTAAAGTGGTGGCTTGTAATGGTATATTTTTTATCGCCTACGTTCCAGGCTAACTCGTACGTGCCTGGCGTTTATTTGCGCGCCTCTGTCTCCTTTAGCCCGGTTTTCATTTTTTTCTGCCGCCATTTTTTTTTCCGCTTAGTTGATTTTCCACTGCCGAAACTCGGCAAATTCGGCTTAAATTTGCGTGCAACCTCACTCCCAGGTGTCCTGTCGTTCCCCCCGTGCTGTGTGTGAGTGTTCTTTAATTTAATTATTTTTTATTGTTTTCCGATTTCCGCGGTTTGGCAGTTAAAGTCGTATTTTTGAGATTCCAAGATAACATTTTTTTTTTCTTAGTCCCGCGTTCCTCAACTGCTTGCAGCCTAAGTAAGTCCAGCGTTTCTTAACTGCTTGTCCCGGGTGCTTCAATGCTTCCACTGTTCGCCTCGCTTTGCAAGGCTGGCAGGAGCGCCTTTGACACTCATTTTGCCTAAGTCCCTCGTGTTTCAATGCCTCAACTGCTCACCTTGCTTTGCAAGGCTCGCAGGACGTCGAGGGCCTTCAGTGCTTATCGCCTATGTGCTCTGAGCTCAATGCCTCAACTGCTCGCCTCGCAGGACGATGTGCGCCTTTGGTTAAGTGCTCCAAGCTCGGAAAGGCTTCTATGCGTCAATAGCTCGCTTCGCAAGGCTCGCAACCGTGACAAAGAATCGCAGTTTTTACAACTATTAAATGGGATTTTATATATATATATATATATATATATATATATATATATATATATACACACAGTATCTCACAAATGTGATTATTCATCTAGATTACAGACCTCTAACTATCACATATTATAATTGTCTAACTGCGAGTTGTCGTCACGCTTTGCGGCCCTCGCAAAGGAAGGGCCGCAACTGACGACAACTCGCAGTTTCACCATTGCTCCCATCACCCCTACTGCAGGAGTGCACGGGTAGCCGGCAAAGCGTGCGTGCGCGCGCGCGCACGCGAAGACGTCGCGTGCGCGGGTAGCCGGGCCGGCAAAGCGTGCGCGCGCACGCGAAGACGACACATAAGCGCGCGCGCACGCATCAACCGCAATGAGGTGAGGGTGAGAGACACGGGGCCAAGGAGGGGAGAAGCAGGGGAATAGATACATGAGGGAGAGGAGGACAGGGGAAGTGAGATACAGGGGAGGGGAAGAGAGGGACAGGGGAATAGAGACACAAGAGGAGGGGGGGAAGAGAGACACATGGGAAGTGAGATACAGGGGATGGGAAGAGAGGGACAGGGGAATAGAGACACAAGAGGAGGGGGGGAAGAGAGACACAGGGGAAGTGAGATACAGGGGAGGGGAAGAGAGGGACAGGGGAATAGAGACACGAGAGGAGGGGGGGAAGAGAGACACAGGGGAGGGGAAGAGAGGGACAGGGGAATAGAGACACAAGAGGAGGGGGGAAGAGAGACACAGGGGAGGGGAAGAGAGGGACAGGGGAATAGAGACACAAGAGGAGGGGGGAAGTGAGATACAGGGGAGGGGAAGAAAGGGACAGGGGAATAGAGACACAAGAGGAGGGGGGAAGAGAGACACAGGGGAAGTGAGATACAGGGGAGGGGAAGAGAGGGACAGGGGAATAGAGACACGAGAGGAGGGGGGGGAGAGAGACACAGGGGAAGTGAGATACAGGGGATGGGAAGAGAGGGACAGGGGAATAGAGACACAAGAGGAGGGGGGAAGAGAGACACAGGGGAAGTGAGATACAGGGGAGGGGAAGAGAGGGACAGGGGAATAGAGACACGAGAGGAGGGGGGGAAGAGAGACACAGGGGAAGTGAGATACAGGGGAGGGGAAGAGAGGGACAGGGGAATAGAGACACGAGAGGAGGGGGGGAAAAGAGACATAGGGGAGGGGAAGAGAGGGACAGGGGAATAGAGACACAAGAGGAGGGGGGAAGAGAGACAAAGGGGAAGTGAGATACAGAGGATGGGAAGAGAGGGACAGGGGAATAGAGACATGAGAGGAGGGGGGGAAGAGAGACACAGGGGAAGTGAGATACAGGGGAGGGGAAGAGAGGGACAGGGGAAGTGAGATACAGGGGAGGGGAAGAGAGACACAGGGGAAGTGAGATACAGGGGAGGGAGAGGAGGGGGAAGAGAGACACAGGGAAGGGGGAAGAGAGGCACAGGGGAGCGAGAAGAGGAGGGGGAAGAGAAACACAGGGGAGGGAGAGGAGGGGGAAGAGAGACACGGGATGGAGAGGAGGGGAGGAAGAGAAACGGTAGGGGAGGAAGAGAAACGGGAGGGAGGGGAGGAATAGACATGGGGAGGAGACACAGCGGAGGGGGGAAGAGATGAGGGTCAGGGGGTGGAGAGACACAGGGGAGGGATGAGGGGGGCAGAGACACAGGGGAGGGAGACGGGGTGAAGAGACACAGGGGAGGGAGACGGGGTGAAGAGACACAGGGGAGGGAGAAAGACACAGGAGTGGGAGAGGGGGAAGAGACACAGGAGAGGGAGAGGGGGAAGGAGAAACAAGGAAGGGAGAGGGGGGAAAGAGACAAAGGGGAGGGAGAGGGGGGAAAGAGACACAGGGGAGGGAGAGGGGGGAAAGAGACACAGGGGAGGGAGAGGGGGAAGAGACACAGGAGAGGGAGAGGGGGGGAAGAGACAGAGGGAAGGGAGAGGAAGTAGAGGGCGGGAGAGGCTCACAATGAGTTCCAAAGCCACTCATTGCAAGGCCCGAGATGAGCGCTGAAGGAGCTTATCGCAAGGCCAGTAAAGTAGAGGGGGAGGAGGTTCGCAATGAGCCCCTCCCGTCAAGTAGAGGGGTAGAGAGGCTCGCAATGAGCGCCGAAGGCGCTCATTGCGAGGCCCGTGATTAGCGCTGAAGGCGCTCATCGCGAGGCCAATAAAGTAGAGGGGGGAGAGGCTCGCAGTGTGTGACAAACACCATTGCCAGGCTTCAATTTATTGCCGTCATTTTTGACGGGCAAGTCGCTAGTATATATATATATATATTTATATATATATATATATATATATATATATATATACGTGTGTTTTACAAGGATGGCCGCTTCAAACTGAAGTGTCCGAGCATACTTTGGTCTTCACAAATTTCGCACTGAGTTTCCAGGATTCCCTGTGGATAACTGGAAAACAGGTCGGCATCAAGGATGGCCACATCAAACTGATTCCTTCTTTGAAAGAACTATTCAAAATGGTACAGTAGAGTGCAGTAAACAGGATTTTTAATGCACAAATGAAAATAAAACAATATAAACATAATCATTGCTGAAAATAAACATCTGCATCTGCAATGTTCTAACTGACCTTTAGGAACGCCCTGACTAGACCTAAGCAGCTTTTCTGCCTCAGGGGAAAACAAAATAAATAAAGCACTATTTTCTCCTACATGCACTCTACAGACTCTGCATTTTGCAGATCACAGTTCCACAGTCACTACCACAATAATGCGGTTTAGGGCACTGGCCTGACCATCTGTCCGAGTGCCCTCCCCCAGGGACCCTTTAAGAGTACTGTATGTACTCTAGTAATAAAATATCTCTTCACTCAACCAGTCCCTTTCCTGGGGGTAAATCACAGAAATAAAGGCTTCCGATACCTTGTTTTAAACAGGCTGTCAATCTCTGCAGTATATATAACTGTCTGTGTGTCTGTGTGAGAGTGTGTGTCTGTGAGTGAGCATCTGTGAGTAAGTGTGTGAATGAGTGTGAGTGAGTGTCTGAATGAATGTGAGTGTCTGTGTGAGTGAGTGTAAGTCTGTGTGTTTCTGTGTGTTTCTGTGAATGTGTGTATGTGAGTGTGTGTGTCTGATTGTGAGTGTGTCTATGTGTATGTGTCTGTGTGTGTATGTGTGTGTCTGTGTGAGTGTGTCTGTGTGTGTCTGAGTGTGTCTGTGTGAGTGTGTCATTGAGAGTGGGTCAGTGTGAGTGTGTGTCTGTGAGTGAGTGACTGTGAGTAAGTGTGTCTGTGAATGAGTGTGTCTGAGTGAGAGTAAGTAAATGTGAGTCTATGTGTGTGTCTGTGAGATTGTGTCTGCGAGTGTGTGTCTGTGAGTGTGTGTCTGTGAATGAGTGTGTGTGTGTGAGTGACTGAGAGTGTGTCTGTGAGTGAGTGAGTGAGTGTGTGTGTCTGTGATTGTGTGTGTCTGAGTGTGAGTGAGTGTGTATCTATGAGTGTGTGTGTGTGTGTGAGTGTGTGTGAGTAAGTGTATCTGTGACTGAGTATGTCTGTGAGGGAGTGTGTTTGCCTTTGATTGTGTGTATCTATGAGTGTTTCTGTGAGTGTGTCTGTGATTTTGTCCATCTGTGTGGGAGTGAGTGTGTGTCTATGAGTGTGTCTGTGTGAGTGTCTCTTTGAGTGTGTGTCTGTGAGTGTGTGAGTGTGTGTGTCTGTGATTGTGTGTGTATGAGTGTGAGTGAGTGTGTGTCTATGACTGTGTCTGTGAGTGTGTGTGTGAGTATGTGACTGAGTGTTAGTGAGTGTGTGTCTATGACTGTGTCTGTGAGTAAGTGTGTGTGTGTGAGTATGTGTCTGAGTGTGAGTGTGTGTCTATGAGTATGTCTGTGTGAGTGTGTCTGAGTGTGTGTCTGCATGAGTGTATCTGCATGAGTGTGTTTCTGTGAGTAAGTGTATCTGTGAGTGAGTGTGTCTGTGAGGGAGTGTGTGTGCCTGTGATTGTGTGTATCTATGAGTGTGTCTTTGAGTATGTGTCTGTGAGTGTGTTTCTGTCAGTGTGTGTCTGTGATTTTGTCCATCTGAGTGAGAGTGAGTGTGTGTCTATGAGTGTGTCTGTGTGAGTGTCTCTTTGAGTGTGTGTCTGTGTGAGTGTGTCTGTGAGTGTGTGTCTGGGAGTGTGTGTGCTTGAGTGTGTGTGTCTGTGATTGTGTGTATGAGTGTGAGTGAGTGTGTGTCTATGACTGATTCTGTGAGTGAGTGTGTGTCTATGAGTATCTCTGTGTGAGTGTGTCTGAGTGTGTGTCTGTGTGAGTGTGTCTGCTTGTGTGTGCTTCTGTGAATGTGTGTCTGAGGGTGAGTGAGTGTGTATCTATGAGTGTGTCTGTTAGTGTGTGTGAGTATGTGTCTGTGAGTAAGTGTGTCTGTGAGTGAGTGTGTGTGTCTGTGATTATGTGTGTCTGAATGTGAGTGAGTGTATATCTATGAGTGTGTCTGTGGGAGTGTGTGTGTGTGAGTGTGTGTGTCTGTGAGTAAGTGTGTGAATAAGTGTGAGTGAGTGTGTATCTATGAGAGTGTATGCGAGTGTGTGTCTTTGAGTGTGTGTCTGTGAGTGTGAGAGAGTGTCTGTGAGTAAGTGTGTGAATAAGTGTGAGTGAGTGTATGTCTGTGTGAGTGTATGTAAGTCTGTGAGAGAGTGTGTGTCTGTGTGAGTGTGTGTGTGTCTGTGATTGTGTGTGTGTCTGTGAGTGAGTGACTGTGAGTAAGTGTGTATGTGAGTGAGTGAGTGAGTGTGTCTGTGAGTGATTGTGTGTGTCTGAGTGTGAGTGGGTGTGTATCTATGAGTGTGTCTGCGATTGTGTGTCTGTGAGTGTGTGTCTGTCAGTGTATGTCTGTGTGAGTGTATGTAAGACTGTGAGTGAGTGTGTGTCTGTGTGAGTGTGTCTGTGAGTGAGTGTATGTCTGTGAGTGTATGTAAGTCTGTGTGTGAGTGTGTGTCTGTGATTGTGTGTGTCTGAGTGTGAGTGAGTGTGTGTCTGTGTAAGTGTGTCTTTGAGTGTGTGTCTGTGTGAGTGTGTCTGTGTGAGTGTGTATCTGTGAGCGTGTGTCTGTGAGTGTGTGTATGTGAGTGTGTGTGTCTGTGTGAGTGTGTGTCTGACTGTGAGTGAGTGTGTGTCTATGAGTATATCTGTGAGTTTGTGTCTGAGTGAGTGTGTGTCTTTAAGTGTGTGTCTGTGTGAGTGTGTCTTTGAGTGTGTGTCTGTGTGAGTGTGTCTGCATGAGTGTGTGTCTGTGAGTGTGTGTCTGAGGGTGGGTGAGTGTGTTTCTATGAGTATGTCTGTGAGAGTGTGTCTGTGAGTGAGTGTGTCTGTGAGTGTGTATGTGTGAGTGAGTGTGTGTGTCTGTGATTGTGTGTGTCTGAGTGAGTGTGTATCTATGAGTGTGTCTGTGAGTATGTGTCTGTGAGTGTGGGTGTCTGTGATAGTGTGTGTCTGAGTGTGTCTATGAGTGTGCCTGTGTGAGTGTGTCTTTGAGTGTGTGTCTGTGAGTGTGTGTATTTGAGTGAGTGTGTGTGATTGTGTGTGTCTGTGAGTGTGTGACTGTGAGTAAGTGTGTATGTGAGTGAGTGAGTGTGTCTGTGAGTGATTGTGTGTGTCTGAGTGTGAGTGGGTGTGTATCTATGAGTGTGTCTGTGAGTGTGTGTCTGTCAGTGTGTGTGTGTCTGTCAGTGTGTGTGAGTGAGTGTCTGTCTGCGTGAGTGTGTGTGTGTGTGTCTGTGTGAGTGTATGCAAGTCTGAGAGTGAGCGAGTGTATGTCTGCGTGAGTGTGTGTGTGTGTGTCTGTGTGAGTGTATGCAAGTCTGAGAGTGAGTGTGGTTCTGTGTGTGTGTGTGTGTCTGTATGTGTATGTGAGTGAGTGTGTGTCTGTGTGAGTGTGTCTGTAAGTATGTGAGTGTGTGTCTGTGTGTGCATGTATGTGAGTGTGTTTGTCTGAGTGAGTGTGTGTCTATCAGTGTGTCTGTGAGTGTGTGTGTGAATGTGCTTCTAAGTGTGAGTGAGTGTGTGTCTATGAGTGTGTGTCTTAGTGTGTTTGTGAGTGTGTCACTGTGAGTGAATGTGCCTGTGAGTGTGTGTGTCTGTGATTGTGTGTGAGTGAGTGTGTATCTATGAGTGTGTCTGTGAGTATGTGTGTGTGAGTGTGTGTGTCTGTAATTGTGTGTGTCTGAGAGTGTGTGTATGTGTCTGTGAGTGAGTTACTGAGTGAGTGTGTCTGTGAGTGATTGTGTGTGTCTGAGTGTGAGTGAGTGTGTATCTATGAGTGTGTCTGCAAGTATGTGTCTGTGAGTGTGTGTATGTGTGTGTCTGTCAGTGTGTGTGAGTGTGTCTGTGAGTAAGTGTGAGTGAGTGTATATCTGTGTGAGTGTGTGTATCTGTATGAGTGTATGTAAGTCTATGAGTGAGTGTGTTTGTGTGAGTGTTTGTGTGTCTGTAAGTGAGTGTGTGTCTGTATGTGTATGTGAGTGTGTGTCTGTGTGAGTCGGTCTTTAAGTCTGTTAGTGTGTGTGTCTGTGTGTGTGCTTCAGCGAGTTTGATGGGGGGTGTCAAACTCTGGGGTAGCTCCGGGCGGCAAAAGCTCTAGCTACGCTACTGACTGTAGTCCAGTTGGGCAAACATCTCACTAAGAGTGCTAAGCCTGTTATAGTAAAATAAGAAAAATTCACATGAAATTGTGATAATGTGTTAGAAAACCCAAGTCCATATTAGGTCCTGCATTTTTAGTGTTGAAGAATGTGATCATCTTTATTTCAAATGTTTTTCCCTCTTGGGTGTTTTTAAAATTTCTTCTATGCTTTACTAATTAAATTCTTCTGTCCGCCTCTCTTATCACCACCTCTCACTTCCACCTCCAGGGCTTTTCTTGTGCTGCCCCTATTCTTTGGAATCCCTTGCCTCGCTCTACTAGACTATCCTCTTGCCTCAAATCCTTCAAAACCTCACTCATGAATCTTTTTTTAAGTTAAGCACTTTCAGCCCTAACATACACACATTTATCATCCTTCTATACCTCCCGCATACCCTTTAGTAGTTGCAGAGATAGAGAATAGAGGGCACTGGGGGGCCCCCCTTTTTTTATTTGCACTGGGCTCCCTTCTTTGGTAGCAACTCCCATAACATCTGCCCTTCCTAAGACTACTTCCTATGACAGCACCCATCCCCAAGACCTTTTTCCCATAGCTACTCCCCACCCAGGCCCCTTTCCATAGCTGCTTCCCTTCTCTTCTCTCATCCCTCAGTGATGCTCCCCTGCCTGCTGCATAGCTCCAGAATGTGCAAACTACACTTCTCTGACTTCTCTGACACCCTCTACAGTATGAGGGGGCTGGTACGGCCGAGGGACATTGCAGCATCCATCCGCACACAGCACTCAACTCCTTTCAGCACCCACTTCACATAGCCCCCATTTACTTCCCCTCACAGCACTTATTTTCCATGTACTTTGCTGTCACTTTGCAGCCCTCATTCCTGATACACATCCCCAGCATGCTGAACTACTCCACACCACCACCTCTTGAAGCTTTTGTAGAAATGCTCTTTTTTTTTTTTTTAAAGAAAAATGTATTACACTGCAGACATTCTTCCTACCCCCTCCCACCCCCTCCCCCAGAGGAGGACCCTGGTGCATTGCATTATCTGCACCAGTGGAAGATCTGCCCCTGCCCTTTAGATTGCAAGTTTGCAAGTTTTCAATCTTGTCAGGTGCTTTAGGAAAAGCACTGTGTATGTTTAATTGTTCAAATTATTCAAAATGTTAAAAACACTAGTAAATGAATTAGCGGTGGTTTTAATTTTTGTAGTAACAGTAAATGTAACTTATAATGTAAGGAATTCTGTAAGAAAAAAGAAAATAGCTTCACTTCAGCATAACATTATAACTGGTAACATTTCAAACCATTGCAAAAGGAGATCAATTCAGAAATATGTGGAAAAGAACTACATTCTGGTAATGTACACTATAGCATGGCACTTTGCTAGTGACATCTTTTTGATGTATGTCTTTATTTTTTTCCATTGTCTTTCTTAGTGCATGAGAATAGACGCAAACTCAAGATAACCCCCTAAGAAGAACTTAAGGAAGATCCATGAGAAGGATTGGAAGAATTTTTTTGTGTGGAACTCAACTCTATGCATAGTATTCTTGGCAACTGATCTTTTTTGTCTTGTCCATAAGATAAAATACACAGTCTTAGTTTTACTGTATTAGTTTGCACACTGAAATAATATGAAAACTGGAAAACAGTTGCATAAAGTCTCTATAAACCAAAGGATTAGCATTTAATCTTACATTTGACTATCTGCTCCTTAATACTCCTTAATTACTAAGCTATAAGCCTATATAAAATACAAACACACATGTATGTCATTGTTGGGCGACCTATTTCACTTGAAGCCCCAAAGATGCAGCTCCAAGTCCTTAAAAAAGATGAGTAATAACTTTAAATATTTTGTTGCATAAGTAGAAAAATTGGTAAAAGTTATTGTAGGAGAGACAAAGGAAAATTACAGGTGAATAGATAGAAAGGGATGTTGTGTGATGCAGGAAATTGATATTTGTGGGTGGAGAAAAAGGACTTTAGGCTTTAGAATGCAAAATAACAACAGATATGTCACTTAAGTCATAAGTAATAATAATGTATTTCCTTATTTGAAGGACAGATAGATAGATAATAAAAACAATAACAATAATTATGTGTTAGTGAATAAATTAAATACTGCATATATTTGCTTTTTAATCTTGCAAATTAAATGTAATTTTCACAAAAATATTTTGGTTTGCAACCTCAACCATGACACTCTGATAATATTTATTAATTATTTTTAAAAAATTACTAAAATCTCAGCATTGTAATGTCTCCAAGCTGAAATTCTCTTTTATTGCATGTGTGGAAAACACACCTATGACCTGGAATCTATTAGAATTTGTTTTAATTGTTAAACTTTGTTTTAATAGTTATACATGATGTACTAAAATTATTATTATTGATTAGCCAGCCAGATAGTGCTGGTAATCATTTATTTTAACAAGAATTTTTTGTTGTGGTTATTGTGTCAAGTACAATAGAGAAGAGCTGATCTTGGCTACATCTTCCATAAAAACTTCCTCCACTGCCCCCAATGGAATTCTGTGAAATAGATCTCATCTATTTATTCTTGATTAGTTGCCCCCTTTTTTTGGGGGGGGAGGGGGTTGTTTATATATATATATATATATATATATATTTATATATATATCACATATAATAGTTGTCAAACTGTGAGACGTCATCACACTTTGCATGGTGCGTACGAGTTAGGCGAAGCGAGGTGAGCCATTAACGCGTAGCACTTAGGCGATGAGTGCCACGAGGCGAGCCGTTAACACGTAGCACATTGCCTGCAAGCCTCACATATCGAGGCGAGCTGCTAAGGCAATTAAATATGTGGGACTTAGCCACAAAACACTTAGTAAACGCGCAATCGCATTAGCCTTTAAGCACTTGACAAAATTCGAGACTTAGAAAAAAAAAATACGAGATGCAGGACTTTGGAAAAAAAAATACGAGACAGCAAAAATACGAGGTTAACAGACGAACCCAGAACATCCAAAAAACACAAAGAAAATACAAATCAATACAACAAAAATATCACCCACAGCACGGGGAACAGGCAGGACTTCTGGGAGTGAGGTGCAACATGAATTTAAGCCGATTTCGATGACTTTCACCACACGAAACTCGCCAAAGCGAGAGAGAAAAAAATGGTCGCAGGAAAAACTTTAAACGAAGCTACAAGACACCGGACCACGTAAAACAGTGCCAAACGCGTAGCACTTTCACACAGCAACTAACTAAATACAAAATAATATACTATTACAAAATACGTAAAATACATGTGAGACGCGTAACACATTAATAACATTACCAATCTACAATGGCGATTTACACAACTACACCAACGGATTTCCCTTGCGCACACAAACCATTTAGAATGCACAGTTGGCACATTCATTACACTTTATTATCAGAGCACCAACACTCACTGTACATTGTATGGTGCCGGAAAATATAAACAGATTGTTAGCTCTGCAGGCTATTGATTGCTGAATATATTCATTACAAATAGGTCAAGTATATTAATTTATTCAAGAAATAATTAATTCATTGTTGATTAAGTAAATATATATGAATATATATCTCTCTTTATAATGAGTGCCGAAGGTGCTCAGAGGAGCAAAAATAGACAAGAGGCTTGCCATGAGAGCCAAAGGCTCTCAGTACAAAAACTTTTACATTGTGTATCAAACAGCATTCCCATGGATTCAAATTTTATTGCCCCATCATTTTTGACAGGCAAATCGCTAGTATATATATACTTGTAATAAGTTGTGACAAGATCAGATTTCAGTGGTTTAGAAGGTGTCTTCTCCTAATAGCATTACATTTAAGTTGTTTAAGGGTTTGTTTGTTTTTATATATATATATATATATATATATATATATATATATATATATACACACATATTTAGTATTATATATATACTAAGCCATGGGAATGCTGTTTGCCACACAATCTAAGGCTTTTGCTCCTGTGTGGAGCTTCGGCGCTCATTGTGAACCCCGCGCTGAGCGCTTTCGGAGATCATCACAGGGCTCGCAATGAGCGCCTTTGGTGCTCATTGTGAGCCTGTCCTCTCGTGTACTTCAATTGTCCGGCTTTGCAACGATCACCTTTGGCGCTCATCGCGAAGACCGATGTATAAGTACAGCGTAAAATGGTAAAAAAAATGTGATTACAGTGAAGTAATAAAGTAATATGTGTTAATAAATGAATATACTTTACCTATTTATATCGAATATGCAGCAATCAATATCCTAAATAGCTAACAATCTATTTGGATTTTGCTGCATTTGAAAATGTACAGTTGTAGTGTAGATCATCTGAGGAGAAAGTGTCAGCAATGTGCCAAGTGTGCAGTGTAAATTGGCTGCATGCGTGAGGGCAAACCGTTTGTTTAGGCATGTGAAGCTGCATTTTAGATTCCTAATGTTATGAGTTGTAAGTTAGTGTTGTAAAATGGCGGCTTTTCTCTATGTGTTACTTGGCGAGCATTTTTCGTCCGTTATAATGGTATATTTTGTATCTGCTACGTTCCTGGCTAACTCATACGTGCCTGGTGGTGATTTTTGCGGCTCTGTGTCTTTTAGCCTTGTTTTCATTTTTGTTCGTGCGACATTTTTCTTCTTGCTTAGCGGATTTTCTTGTTCCATAACTTCTTAAATTCAACTTAAATTTGTAAGCAACCTCACTCGCAGACGTCCTGGCTGTCCCCCCAGTGCTATGTGTGATGTTTGTTTTATGTTGTATTTTTTTGTTGTTGTGCTTTTTGTGTTTGTGGATATGCGCGGTTCGGCCGTTAACTTTGTATTTTTGCAACCTCGTGATCTGTTTGTGTAAGTTCTGCGGGTCGTAATTGTTTGTAAAAGTCGTATGTCCTTGTCTGTGTTTTCCTCGCATCGGAGTCGTGTGGCCTCGTTTTCATTTTTTCGTCCGCCATTTTTTTTGTCGCTCAGCTGATTTTCTAATAGACTTGATCTCTCATATAAATAAGAATAATCTTCCTGCAGTCTTTCTCGGAATTGATGCCGAGAAAGCGTTTGATCGAATTAGCTGGCAATATAAAGATTTAGTCTTTGAAAATGTTGGTTTTGCAGAGTTTGGATCCCGTACAACTAAAGCTCTATACTCTTGCCCTTTGGTATCAGTTTCAGGATTGGGATTTAAATCACCTTATTTTTCTATCTCTAATGGGACTAGACAGGGGTCCCCCCTGTCTCCGGTCGTATTCTAAGATACTACATACAACTGAACTCAAAGGAGTTAAGATAGGTTCTTGTACTCTCAAAGTATCTCTTTACGCAGATGAGACAATTCTCACTTTGACAGACCCAAGTAACTCGCTCTCTTGTCTTCATAATATCATAGATCAACATAGCTTAATTACCAACTACAAACTCAATATAGACAAAACGGAGATATTAACTGTGAATTTATCAGTGAAAGAAAAAATAGATCTCAAAATTAAATTTCAATACAATTGGGAAGTTAATAATTTTAAACACCTGGGAATAACATTTGTTAGTGATATCCAGCAAGCAGTATTGCTAAATTCTAATAAGTTAAACAATAATTTGACAGACACAACTCATGGAGTACAATCAACCTCTCCTTTTCTGCCAGAATAGCCGCAGTTAAGATGTCTCTGTTACAAAAATGTAATTATCTTTTAAGAAACATCCGATAAAAGGATTCCTATTTTTTTGGTTAAAAAATTCCAGAAATTAGTTAAATTCTTACTCAATTCCAAACCAAGGAGAGTTAAAAGTAGAATAGCAGAACAAAAATGTAATTAAGGAGGGATTGCCTATTCGAATTTGCAGAGATATCAGGAGGGCATTATACTATCTTACATAATCAATTTGCTTGATAATTTGAATAAATCAAAATGGAGAAGTATAGAAATGGAATATTTGGACAAGGCGAAGTTAAGTGGTTTTCTGTGTATCAAAAGCTTGGTGAGACTTTAATAAGCTTTAAGCTATCTGGACGGCTTCCAAATTTTATATGGCGAAGAATAGAGAAAAATCCCCTTTTGAGTCTTTACTGATGAATAATAATAAAGAACATATTATTTCAAAAAGTTGTAAGATTTTTTGTGATTTATTGTATACGGATAAGTCTGTTAATATGAATAAATGGGAAGTTGATATCCAAAGAACTATATCAAAAGAAGAATGGTCAAGAGCTCTGAATATCAAAAAAAAGTTTATCAAAAAGTCATCATAAAGATAAATACAGTTTAAAATACTTAATAGGTGGTATTGTGTCCTCACAAAGTTATAACAAATTTCAAAAGTGGAATCAAAGAAATACTGTTGGAGAAACTGTCCCATAGTTAAGCGATTATGGGAACAATGATTGGATAATTTATCAACAAAAACTGGGATACCTTTGACCGTAACACCAGAATTGGTATTATTTCATGTATTCCCAGAGAATTTACCCTTGGACATAAGAGCCTATCTTCTGCAACTTTTTGCAGTGATCAAATGGTTAATAGCCTCTAGGTGGATGCGGTCCTCTCCTTTTTGTATAAATGAAGTGTTGACGATTGTTTTGAAAAATAAAATGTTGGAAAAAGATTTCCAGAACATGGGAGTTATAAAAAATCATCCAACAAAATGGAAATTATGGGACAGTGTTTATAATATATGAAAGCTTGTGTTCATTTTAAACAAAATGTATGTAATTTGGCACTGCAAGTTACAATTTTAGCACTGCATGATATTGTCTTATTGTTTTTTATGTGTTGTATTTGTATGTTTATAACTCAATAAAGACATATTTAAACACCAAAAACAAAATAGTAATAACTCAGGCCTTAATGTAGGCATGGAATTTTTATCTCTTTACCAAAATTTCTTGTAATATATATGTGTGTTTATTTATTTTTTTGTTTTTTGTTCTCTGCCTTCTTCCTGAGTTTGGTTACAGCTCTATGGTTCTTTAGATGTGAAACTATTTACGACCCCAATTTACTTTGGTAGGCACCTCCACATACTTGCACAGCTGGCTGAACAGAACATTATTTGTGAATCCTGGAATTTTTTGCTGTATTTGTAAATCTATAATCAGTATTGCCTCTGACTCGGCAAAGAGAGTAACACTCTCGAAAGCTCGTCATGAAACCTATGAATATGATTATTCATCTGGATTACTGGACATTCACGGCTACCTCACTCTTTATATATATATATATATATATATATATATATATATATATATATATATATACATATATATATATAAATATATATATATATTTATATATATTTATATAGTTGAATAATCAGAGTATTGAAGTAAATAGTGATACCTTTCGAGAGAAGATCTTCTCTTTATCAAGTCAAAGAGCAAAACTGATACAAATATGAACCAAAAACAGTAATAAAATTAGTAAAAAATTGGCGGCCGCAAAAACATAAATGGATGAAAACGAGGCTGAAGGCAGTAAAAACGACCCCGAAGCCAGTAACACTTAGCGCAAGACAGTAAACATGATCACAAAGCCAGTAACACTTAGCCAGTCGAACAATACATGCAACTGCACTCATCGCGAGCTACGCAAAAATGCAGCAAAGACACAGAGGAGAAAGACGCAGGGGAGGGAGAGGGGAGAGAGGGTGGAAAGAGGGAAAGAGACACAGAGATGAGAGACGGACGAAAAGAGACACGGGGGATAAGGAAAAACAAAAGACACATGGCAGGGAGAGAGGGGGGAAAAGACGCAGGAGTCAGAGACTTGGGAGAGGCTCGTGATGAGCGCTGAAGATAATCATTGAGAACCACGAAATTTGCGGGTTGCCAAGGCCTGCAATGAGCAGCAAAGCCACTTATTGCGGTGCTCGCGATGGCGGCAAAGGCGCTCATCGCAAGGCCAATAAAGTAGACAGGGGGAGATGCTCGCGACGAGCGCCAAAGGTGCTCACATTGTGTGGCAAACAGCATCGGCAGACTTTCAATTTTAATGCCGTCATTTTTGACGGGCAAGTACCTAGTATTATATATTTCCCTGTAAGGTTACCTGGTATTGTGGGAGGGACCCTCTCCCTTTAAATAGGCATTCCCCTTCCTCTTACCTTTGCACGCGTAGTTCACAACGCTGCCTTGCTGTGTGTCTCATGTGCAGTTGCCTCCACTCTCTCCCGTTCTTTTTCCTCACTCCTGCATCTGCCCTCCACATTCCCTCCTTTGCTACTCTCTCTTTTCCTGCCTCTCTCCCTACTCTCCCTTCTGGGGGGTTTTGGCCTTTTTACTAGGGACCATTCTGACTGGGAATCCTCTCTCAATAGAAATCATGGCACAGAGTCTGTGCTGGCAGAGTGTAACCATTTCACTGCTGACAACAGGTTTGCAATTTCGCTGGGGTTCAGGATAGATACACTGGCAGAGCAGGTTTGGACTAACTCCTACTGACCTGACCAGGTGAGGTTTCACTTCCAACTCAAAATGACCACTGCTATGCTGTTGGGGGTGGGACAGTGTCTGCTACTGGCCAAATGTAACTATGCCTCTGCTGCTAAAAGCTTCTCAATAGTACACCAACCTAATAATGCTACAGATTTGATTAGATGTACACTCCCAGAGCATCTGAAAATGTGCTTGCAGCTGCCTCTATCATATATCGGTTCAGATTTACCCCTGCTTACCTGACCATGTGAGCCGTTACTCCCATTTTACACTAAGCACTGCAGATTGACTGAGAGGCCTGGGGGTGGGTCAGAGTCTGCTGTTGGTCAAATGTAGCTATTTCTCTACTGCTAACAGCTTCTCAATCGTACACCAAACAGAATATCACAGATTAGATTGTATGGGCATTCACAGGGCATCTGATAGTGTGCTCACATCTACCTCTATTCAGGATAGGTTTGTTTTTTACCCTTGCTAACCTTACCAGATGAGGTGTTGCTACGATCTGGCAATAAGCACTTCTGATTGACTGCAAGGATTGGGGTAGGACAGAGTCTGCTGCTAGCCAAATGTAACTGGTTTACTGCTGCTGCCAGCTTTTCTATAACACACCAACTACAGTGCCTTGCAAAAGTATTCACCCCCCTTTGCATTTTTCATGTTTTATTGCCTCACAACCTGGAATTAACATGGATTGTTTGAGGATTCGCATCATTTAATTTACAGAACATGCGCACAACTTTGAAGATTTTTTTTTTTATTGTAAAGCAAACAACAAATAAGGCAAAACAGAAAAAGTCAATGGACATAACTATTCACCCCCTAAAGTCAATACTTTGTAGAGCCACCTTTTGCGGCAATCACAGCTCCAAGTCGCTTTGCATAAGTCTCTATGAGCTTGCCACATCTTACCACTGGTATTTTTGCCCATTACTCCTTGCAAAACTGCTAAATCTCCTTTAAGTTGTATGGTTTGAGCTTGTGAACAGCAATCTTTAAGTCTGACCTGCTGGAAGGTGAACCTCCTTCCCGGCCTCAAATCATGCACAGAGTAGTACAGGTTTTGCTCAAGAATATCCTTGTATTTAGCACCATCCATTTTTCCCTCAACTCTGACCAGTTTCCCAGTCCCTGCTGTCCTGCTGAAAAAAATCCCCACAGCATGATGCTGCCACCACCATGTTTCACTGTGGGGATGGTGTTCTTTGGGTGATGTCATGTGTTGGGTTTGCGCCAGATATAGCGTTTTCTTTGATGCCCGAAAAGTTACATTTAGTCTCATCAGACCAGAGCACCTTCCTCCATACATTTTGGGAGTCTTCCCACATGCCTTTTCGCAAACTCAAAAAGTGCCATTTTGTTTTTCGCGAAAAGTGATGGCTTTCTTCTGGCCACTCTACCATAAAGCCCAACTCTATTGAGCGTACGGCTTATTGTCATCCTATGTTCAGATACTCCAGTCTCTCCTGTGGAACTCTACAGCTCCTCCAGGGTTACCTTAGGTCTCTGTGCTGCCTCTCTGATTAATGCCCTCCTTGCCCGGTCTGTGAGTTTTGGTGGGCGGCCTTCTTTTGGAAGGTTTGCTGTTATGCCATGTTCTTTGATTTGGTTATGATATATTTGATGGTGCTCCTGAGGACTATCAAAGATTTGGATATTTTTTATAACCTAACCCTGACTTGTACTTCTCAACAACATTGTCCCTTACTTGTTTGTAGAGTTCCTTGGTATTCATGGTTAGTGGTGCCTCTTGCTTAGTTGTGGCAGCCGCTGGGGCCTTTAAAAAAAGGTGTGTATATGTAATGACAGATCATGTGACACTTAGATTGCACACAGGTGGACATCATTTCACTAATTATGGGACGTCTGAAGGTAATTTTATGGGCTTCATAATAAAGGGGGTGAATACATACGCAAATGCCAATTTTCTGTTTTCTATTTGTAAAAAGTAATGTTATGTATATCTTTTTCTTATTTCACTTCACCAACACTGTACATTTGCTGCAGACCAGGTTAGAGGTGCACTCACAACGAATATGACAGGGTGTTGGGACCTGCCTTCATCTTATATACTTTTTTTTATTTAACTCCTGCTAATCTAACCAGGGCAGGGGGTGGGACAGAGTCTGCTGCTGGCCAAATGTAACTATTTCTCTGCTGCTAACAGTAGATTAGATTAGATGTGCACTCACACGGAATATGACAGGGGGCTTGGAGCTGCCTCATTCCTGTATACGTTCAGATTTAACCCATTCTAGCCTGACCAGGTGAAATACTAATCCTATTTTACGCTAAGCACTGCTTATTAACTTAAAGGGCTAGGGGGGGGTGGAACAGAGATCACGACTGGCCCAAAAGAACTATTCACTCCTAGTATCATATTGCCATTCTACCTCAACCTTAAATTGCAGAAGTTCAAGATGTCGTCTGTCCTCTCCTCTCGCCGGATCGCTCTGCCTCTTCCTGTCCTCTCGCTGGATCTCCAGGCCATCTCTTGTCCTCTCCCCTCGCCAGATCGCACCGCCATCTCCTATCCTCTCCATTCGCCCGGTCGTCTCCTGTCCTCTCCTCTCACCAGATCGCCTGGCCTTCAGCTGTTCCTCTCTCTTCCTCTTTCCCTTGTTCCTTGTCCTTCGCTATCCTCTCCTCTGTCTTCCAGATTGCCCACCTCTCCTTTTCTTCTCCCCTTACTCTGGCCTTACTCCTCCTTCCTTCTCCCTATTCTCTTCTGTCCTCTCCTTGCACCGGATCGCCTGGCAGTCTCCTGTCCTCTCCTCGTGTCAGATTGCCCAGCATTCTCCTCTTCCTCCCTCTTTCCCTTGTTCCCTGTCTTCCGCCTTCCTTCTCCCTATCTTTCCCCTTTGTTTGCTGAATCGCCCGGCTCTGGCCTTACTCCTCCTTCTTTCCTCCTATTCTCCTCTGTCTGCCTGCCTAATCACCTGGCTCAATACTCCTCCACCTCCCCTTTCCCTATCCTCTCCTTGGCCAGATCACCCAGTTTTCCCCTTTTCTTCTCCTCATCCCTTTCTCTCTTGTTTCAATTTTGCTTAACTGTCTCCCCCTCTCAACTCATCCCGATTTTCAGTGTCTGAATAGTCCAATATCCAATATATCTATTATTACAGTGATACTTTTACAATTAAAGATACAAAACAAATAATAGAAACTGCCTTAGTGCTTCAGTGTCCACACACAAATCCAGACCTCACTCCCCAGACTGAGACATCTATTGTTAAGGTTAGCAAGCCTCACATAAGATGCTCCAATATCAGTGAGTTTAGGGTCAGAATGAATGACAATTCATCTAATGTTTGCTCTAATCTTATAAGGGTGGATCTAATTAAGACCCATCTATGGGGCTTCTCACATCAGGGAAAAATAGGACCAATATGGTGATATATAGTATGGTGGTATATATCGATTTTTTTATGATAATTAATTAATAAAATCATAAATTAATATAATTGTAAAACGTAGCAAAGCACAGCACAGGATAAGATAGATTATGCACAAGCCAGGACACCTACCCAAAGACTGATCAATCTTAATGGATTTTATCAATTTGGAGTTGGCTCCTGATTGTGCCATAGATTTTGTGGGGAGGTAGTTTACCAAAACAATCATTTAACTTCTGGTGGGCAGCAGAGTAATAGAAACCGTCCACCATACAGTAGAGTACAGTAGTACAGAAAATGAATAGTACATTTATGATCCTTTTTTTCTAGTAAATACATATTTTTTTCCTAACCTGGTTAATCACCTGGGAGACGTTTTGGAGTCAGGTAAGACCTCCATTCAAAGTTCCAATTGAAAGGCTGCTATTTAGGTGCAAGTCAAAACAGAAGCACTCCCCCAGATGGCAATGGAATCACATAAATATTATTATCTTGCACTATCTATGATAAACAAAATATATATGCCTGGACTTTCTCCATCATGAACTGTAGAATCAAAAAATAATCCTCTAATTAAAATAAAAATGTATTGGTAGCATGCAAGCTTAAAAGCAGTAGCAGAACTGATAAATGAAGGGCCCTAGTTAAAATAATTTAAGGGTCACCATTGTAACTCTTCCATATATGCTTTCCATCTGCTGCATCTGCTGTAGCTCTGGCTCGGCTTTAGGCATTTCACTGTATCAGTTCAACTTGACTCTGGCATGGATCTCAGGATTTGGGCTGGTAAAATCTCTTGCCTACTTATTTCCCTGTGTCTCCTGTTCTGGATCCTGTTTTGGAGATGTAGCGGAGAGGCAATCTCCGCTACATCTCCAAAAGGTTATCTCCGCTTATAATCCCAGTGACACTCAGGAACAAGTAAAGGGTAAATCCACAGGCAAGGTTTCCAACAGGTAAAATAATAGCAATATCCCAACCGCAATCCCAATCACTGGACGACACACAGTTTCAGGAGCAGAACTACTCTTTAATGACAGGGAATCTCCTTTTATGCAATGGTGCCCTCTGAAGGGCTACACCCACATAATTATCACAACAGCCAATTATATACATGGTTCAACCCCCACGTCTCCTCCCCTCAGATAACAGGTAACACAATTAAAACAGACATACTTTTAACACATTCTGGATGTACCCCAAAAACAGGGGGTACACCTTTAAATCCAGCACCGTTCAATAGCTCTCACCCAGGGGAACAACATATTAAAAAATGACATGAATCAGACCAGGGGTTCAAAAGTTAGTAAAAGTATATTTTACCCATAACACACAGACATTTCACAGGCAATACACATCCCTCATAGTTGGCCACACAATACACATAGAGGGACAATAGGTGAGTCACACCTCCCTGAGGCTCCCTGGCAACTTTGATATAATCAGACATTGATTAAATCAGCCTTCTTTGCTCTTATGTCTGAGAATGAAAACACTTTATACAATCGACTTCCTTATCTGTAACAGGATTCTCTGTAATAGAATTATCTATTAGCCTAGTAGCTGTAATATTCTGAGCCAATATATTCTGTAGAACATAAAACAACATATCTACAGTACAGCAATGTGATGATATTTTAACCATAGTAATTAAATAACCGTAAAACAGGGTAAAACCATGATGGGTTCCGTTACACACCTCCCCCGTGACCATAAGCCGGCATACACGGTCTGATCCCAACGGATCGGCCTGGGGATGTCCGGACAAAACGATTTGTTGGTCACTTCTACAGTTTGACAACCCATCAGCATTACTGCAATTCACATTTCCTCACATTTCAAGAACAAAATAAACGCACACTTCATACAGCATTCACAGCAATACACATTTCAAGGAGAGGGAAAATACATTTTACAAACTGGTTTCAGACAATTAAATAATGAAGCAGAAAAGCATCAGCCTTCCAAATGAGCTGAAGTCCTTTAGCAAAACTGTCCCAAGTTGCAGAGTAAATTCCTCCCCCAGCTCGTGGTCGGGCCCCTATTGCACAGGGCCCAATCTAGGATCCCATCCCAACAATCCAGGATCCCAGTGTCCAAAAGGTGGGCCACAATCTCAGTCCCATAGAAACTCCTTTCCATATAAAACGTTCCCGCTCATCCACTCTATCGTCGGCTAATGCTCTGTACTTTTGGAGGTTGGGGTCCTGTCTAGTTTCCCTCCCAAGCTCTTCGGGGTTGTCCCACGCTATGGGTCTCTCTGTGGCATTAGTGCTAAGTGTCTGCTTGTGGCTTACCTGGGTCTCCCGACCTGTTGTAGGATCGTCCTCGGTACGGGTCTGTGAGCGGGTGACCACAGGGTAAGCTTCTCCTGTGGTGGGGGTCTGGGGCTCAAAAGCAGACGTGAGCCTCCCCAGATCGTTCCCCAATAAAACCTCCGCTGGTAACTGCGGCATCAACCCCACCTCCACATGCCCTGCCCCCGCTCCCCAATGCAAATGAACCCTTGCAGTGGGTAGCCGGTATACTGCTCCCCCGGCTACCCTGACGGCCACAGTCTTGTTAAGTTTAGCCTGGTCTGAAACCAGGTGACTTTTTACCAAGGTGATGGTAGCCCCTGAGTCTCGCAGCCCTTGGACCTCTTTACCCTCCAGGTATACGGTCTGCCTGTGATGCTGCCGATTATCAGCATTGGCCTGGACTGGATCTGCCTCGTGCAGCACCTCCCATTGTTCCACGGTTGTAATGGGAACAGCTGAACCATATGGCGTGGCTACTATGTCCTGGTAGTGGTGGGCTGCGGCTGCTCTCGTTGGGGTTGGTGGGCCTGGACGTATCCAGGTGGACCGGTCTTGCAGCTGGGGACATTCCCTTTTATAGTGTCCCCATTTCTGGCAGTGGTGACAGGGGCCAGAAGCGGGCTGGCGGAAACGTGGCTGTGCAGCGGGCTGTGGTGGTGGTGGCAGTGTTCTCGGTGGGGCTGGGGTGTAGCTGGTTCCCCCAAAGGTTTTAAAAGGAGTCGTTGGTGTTACAGGTTTTCGCTGCCTGCGTGCATCTAGGTACTCATCTGCCTTCCTGGCAGCTTCAGTGAGGGAGGTAGGGTTTCGGTCTCTTACCCACTCTTGTACCTCGCCAGTTACTCCCTCATAAAACTGCTCCAACAGCATCATCTGTATCACATCCTCCATGGACCGTGCCTTGCTCGCTTGTACCCACCCAAGTGCTGCCCTTTGTAGCCTGCATGCCCACTCTGCGTGTTAGTCTTTTCCCACCTTCTTTAAGTCCCTGAATCTCCGCCGGTATGCTTCTGGTGTTATAGCATACCTGGCCAGAATAATTTCCTTTACTTTGTTATAGTTCCTTATTTCCTCATTCGGTACAGTACGATATGCCTCGGCTGCCCTCCCCGTTAGCCTTCCTGCCAAAATCGGTACCCAGTCCTCTGTGCTGATTCTATGCAGGGCACACAGTCTTTCAAAATCCTGCAGGAAAGCGTCTATATCTTCCTCTGCCTCCACATACGTTTTAAAAGCCTGGTATGGTATCTTAGACTTACCTTCTTGTGGCATATTTATTGCAGAGCTGCGTTCTGGGGCTGTTTGTTTCCTCAACATAAATTCCTGGACTTCTGTCATGGTCCTTGAAATAATTTCTGTTGAAGGTTGTTCCCCATAAAAAGACAGCCGAAATTGTACCTGCCTCCGGAACTCCACTTGTTCCGAATTTTCTCCCGAATCCCCCTGTTCGGGAACCGAATCTCCGTCCATTCGGTACTCCTCCATCAGCTCAGTAATGAGTACCGCTTTCTTCTTATTGCTGGCTTGTATACCCCTTGCCTCCAGGAGGTCTTTTAGCGTGGCAAAATCAATTTCCATCCGTACTCCATTTATGCTTGTTCCTCTGTGAGTCTGAATCCCAGAGCTGCCAACCGATGTAGCGGAGAGGCAATATTCCCCAGGATATCTCTGCTTATAATCCCAGTGAGGCTCAGGAACAAGTAAAGGGTAAATCCACAGGCAAGGTTTCCAACAGGTAAAATAACAGCAATATCCCAACCGCAATCCCAATCACTGGACGACACACAGTTTCAGGAGCAGAACTACTCTTTGATGACAGGGAATCTCCTTTTATGCAATGGTGCCCTCTGAAGGGCTACACTCACATAATTATCACAACAGCCAATTATATACATGGTTCAACCCCCACGTCTCCTCCCCTCAGATAACAGGTAACACAATTAAAACAGACACAATTTTAATTACATTCTGGATGTACCCCAAAAACAGGGGGTACACCTTTAAGTCCAGCACCGTTCAATAGCTCTCACCCAGGGGAACAACATATTAAAAAATGGCATGAATCAGACCAGGGGTTCAAAAGTTAGTAAAAGTATCTTTTACCCATAACACACAGACATTTCACAGGCAATACACATCCCTCATAGTTGGCCACACAATACACATAGAGGGACAATAGGTGAGTCACACCTCCCTGAGGCTCCCTGGCAACTTTGATATAATCATACATTGATTAAATCAGCCTTCTTTGTTCTTATGTCTGAGAATGAAAACACTTTATATAATCGACTTCCTTATCTGTAACAGGATTCTCTGTAATAGAATTATCTATTAGCCTAGTAGCTGTAATATTCTGAGCCAATATATTCTGTAGAACATAAAACAACATATCTACAGTACAGCAATGTGATCATATTTTAACCATAGTAATTAAATAACCGTAAAACAGGGTAAAACCGTGATGGGTTCCGTTACAGGAGGGGTTAGAAATATATAATTTTTTATATATTCTCATATATCGTCTTCAAGGGAATGCATAATTAATGATCTGATAGGGACCTTGGGTTCAGTTAAGATATACAGTATATCCAGTTCTATTGAAGGGTAACCACGTTGTTGTGCAACTTAACAGGATTAAATAGGAGGGCAAGTCAGGGTACAATTTTCCTTCCCCTCAGGTTTCAGGCCAGCAAGCAGGTTCAATATGGAAGCCTTTGGATTCAAGCAGAGTCTGCTCAATTTAGCACACAATGATTTATGCTCATAGTTTACCCATTGTTGTTAGTTTGTTACACACTTCACAAATATAGGAAATCTTACCTAACAATTATAATAGGGTGCAACATAAATATTTAATACAATGAAGGAATTATGGTAAATATGCAGGACAGAAAGTGATTACTTTTGGAGGTATTTTCATACAAGGAGAACCTGTGTCATGGTGGCCAAATATGGCTCATAGTCTGATTTCATATGACACTTAGCATGTCTTGACTGAGGAGTTACACCACCTTTTACCTAGAAGTCATCCCTGGGCTAACCACACTGAAAGGCCTATATAAGACAAATACCAATTTAGAAACTGTAATTTGCAACCCGCAATACATTTTTTCTAGAGGTCACTGTCCCTCAGTACAAAAAGGTTCCACACCATTGCCTATACAGTTGGTAGGCAACATACGGTCTGTATGCCCAATGTAGTCCTGAAAAAAATATCCCCCCCCCCCCCCAAACTGTTCTTATGATCCAGAAAGGATGTCCTTAATTCTAAAGCACATATCCGTTTGCAGTCGCTATATGCAGCAAATAACTCAATCTGTCCACCCATAACATCTCTTCTCTTTCTATCTATATTTGTTCTCTCCATGTTCACATCACTTTCTACCACATACATTTTACAATGTTTGCTAATTATACAAAACTATACAACTTGAAGTCTATACACTCCTGTTCTGCACCCTTGCTGTAGTGAGATGTGACTACACCAAGTGTTCTGCTGAAATCAGTTTCCTCTCTGATAGATGCTGCCAATTGCTAATATTTGTGTCGAATGTGTCTTAGCATGAATATGTGGGAGAGAATACTAAAGGTGACTGGTAGTGGGAGGTAGTTGTTAAATTATCCCCTGGCATTGGAGAAGGTACTAAAATAGGCTGCCTATTTTATAATAATAATATTGCCTTGCAATCTGTGAAATTGTTGATTCAACTAGTCATTTGTTTCATTTAAGAGGCAGTCTTGTTACCTGGTGTTCGGCTGCACCGCAATTAGAAATGCCGTATATGTGTTCTCTTTTAGATAATTTGATATATTTGTTGCTTAAGGTACATTAGATTAAAATAACATTCAATGCAAAAGGGACCACGTATATGTTACACATTTGTTACACTTTATCCACTGCAATAGTGAATAACTCTATATGACCTCACCCAAGCAATCCATGGTGCAGTAAATGTTTGTCACTTCATGGCCTTGGTCACTCAGGAGGGAAACTGTGTGGAATTGACAAAGTAAAGTTGTATAGCTTAGCCACCATGTATCATTGAAATGTATACACCTTGATCTCCAAAAGTATTTCCCCAGACAAGCTGGATTGTCCCTTATCTGCCCTCTGTAGACTATTAATTTCTATTATTACTGGAGCTACTGAAATATATGGGCCATGGATTGGTGGACATCAATTTGGGTCAGATGTGATTGGTGGCTTGGGGAATCTGAACCAGCAAGGGTTCCAGCATGGCACCCAGATTCTGAGGCAAGATTTATAAGCCAAGGGACAGCTGATGGACTCTCTTTTGACTGTTTGTACACAGTCCATATGGTTCTATATGTTAATACTGTGTATATAAATTGTCTTGTGTTTCGATAAAGTTGTTGTTGTTGGAAAAGTTGCAAGCCCTGTACTATAATTCTTGGTGTTCTTGTAAACTGTTATAGTTCTTGGCATAGCTCACCTTATTCAGGATTATACTTCCTTACTCCGTTTTTCACTTTTGCTGGTAAAGGTGTAGGAGTGTTTCAATTGACAACAGTGTGGGTGAACCAGTGACAACACCAGCTACTTAGAGCAGACTGAGCTGTGTCAACACACAAAGGCTTTATTATATATATATTTTTTAAGTATATGAAATGTATCCATTGTTGTTTTATTGTTCTTTGTTTTGTTTTTTCTAAAGACTTTTTTTTCTGTCTGCTACTAAAAACTTCAATATACGTTGTCTACATTTTTCACTGTCATTATTTATATGAAAATATTTATGCAATTTCCCTTAGATTAGGTCTCTATGGCCCCTACTCAATTGCAATACCGGCCGTAAATCTGCGGGCTTGTAATTGGCTAGTTACAGAGCAATCCAATTGAACAAGCCAGCAATTTAAGGGCCAAAAGCCAAAACCGTAAACCATGCAATCGTAAGTAGCCTTTCAGAGAGTGATCATGATCCACCAAGCAAGGCCGTAACTACCGATTTAGATTCAACCAATAGTAAATGAGACCATCATCATTACATCAGTAAGACATGGAGGTTTAACGTCAATAAATTAGCGTTTAGAGGTCCGATATGCATCCAATATGCATCCGGCAATGTACAAAATAATAAAAATGGATGAAGGAAATGTTCTAGTCCATGTGGGTGGCCTGATATGTATTAACTCTTTGATTCCCGAGACACAGGAATAAGACATAAAAAAAAATAATCATTGATTGCAGATTTACAAGCAATTAATTCTGTCTTTCATCACTTTCTCCGTCTTTTAAATTTGTCTTAAATTACTACAATTCCTAAAGCCTGCAAATGTTCTGAAACCCGTAAATGGCAAATGTAGAAGAAAATCATATGGGTACCAGATAGGACTTGCAAAACACCTGTTCGTAGCACTGTAAATGCAAATAAAAAAATCAATACTACACAATTGTAGTATTGATTTTTTTATTTGCATACATTTTTTTATTTTCTTCTACAGTGCTACGAAAATTATTTGCAGTTGGTGAAAAGACGCCAATTGAATAGCAAATTAGTTTACGGGCTCCATTACGGGCTCCAGTAACTTACAATTGCTCAATTGAATAGGGGCATTTGTGTTGTTTGTTTAGTTGTTGCTGGTAGATATTGTAAGAGTATTATTCAAGTTAATTAGTTGTACCTGATTTAAGATAGCTGATATGGGAGAGACAACAGCCTGCAGCCAGTGATATTATGAGCTATTGAATTGTTTGATTTATTCAGCCATCCAAGCAGGATGAGAGCAGATTAGTTAGGGAATTGGTAACTGGCTTGAGTAGTGTTTCAGTGGAAGCTAGGCCTATAATTTTCTTTGATTTGTTTTTGTTTGTTATTTTTGTTAAGTTGGTAAAACTTGGAAAATGATATAGAGCATCTTATATAGTTTGTTATTCCATCAAAGTACCTGAAACACATAAACAAACCATGTGGTGGAAAGTTAACAGTGGAGTGGAATTAAAGTAAATGTCTTCCTACAGAAAATTATGAGTGATGATGATGTGGAAGCACACCTCCTGACCTTTAAAAGAACCACCAGAAAGGAAGCTTGCCCCCAAAGTCACTGAGCCAGTATCTTTACCGCTTACTTATTTGGGAGACTCAGAAAGCCTACTTTGACCATGATGCAGAACAAGCAATGAATTGTGCTGATCTAAAAGCAGAGAACATTGCCAGAGTTCAAGTTAACAAAGCTGTCAGAGCACAGAGATTCCACTCATGGATGTTTTTGGGCAGTAAGACCCCTTGCTCAGACATGTTTGATCTGCGGCATTTAGCAAAAATAGATTGAGTAGATGGGACAAAATGAACCAGACACCTTGGAGTTTTTTTACATTGATAGAAAGATACCTGGATATGAATGAAATGTAATAAGTGGGGAGGCTTACAACACTCATTTTGACATTTTGAAACATTTTGAAACCTTAAAGGTTCATATTAATAAATGGACTAGAAAGCCAGGATTTAGACTAGAAAATGTGAATCCTGAATCTGAAAGGTATCCTCTAGAAAAAAAACCAGAAAAACAAGTAAGGTCAAGTGCTACTCGTACAGAAAAGAGGTGCATATAGTGTCCCGTTGTCCATAGAACTCTCAGACATAACCTATTAGAAATCATTTTTACTCTGATAACTGACCATGCCCCACTGAAGTGGATGCAGAGAACAAGGAGAAAAACAGCAGAAATATAAGATCAATTTTACAGTTACCCACAGAATTGCAACTCTGATGCATTGTCTCGCAGACACTGTTCACATTTCTGGTTGTCCAATGCCATAGTGTTGAGCTGTGAAGGGGCATGTGTGACAGAGCCATCCAAGGTGTTTATGTGTACCTCAGACTCTTCCAACAGTGATACTGCAGGGGTTAACTTGTCTGCTAACTACATTAGCTGCACCTCTGCTGTCCTAAGTGTGGTAGGGACTGCTACTGGACTGAAGTGTTCGCGGTTGTGTCCGACATCAAAGAGACACACACTTTATAAACAGTGAGACAGAAGCATGCAGCCTAGGGCCTCTTGGAGCAAAGTGGATTACCTGGAAATCTGAAATACTATACAGCCAGTGATATTTCAAACTAATGTACTGTTTGTTTTTCCCCTTCCAGGTTTAGCTGGATTTGAGATGATTAATGAGTGAACTGCTAACTGGTTTAGGTAGTGCTTCAATGGGAGCTAGGTCTATTATTTTCTTTGATTTGTTTGGTTTGTTATATCTGTTTCACTGGTTACATTTAGTGAACTTGGAACATTATATACAGCTTCTTGTAAAGTGTGTTCCTCCATAAAATGCCTAAAACATGTGAACAAACCCTCAGGAAACTGTTAAATAGTCACATTATGCAGTACCAATAGGGAGACAACAATATCATTATAGAATCCATGCACATCATAAATATGTCCTTTTAGGGAACTGATAATCACTATTAGTCTTACAAACAAGTTATTGCCGAAATTCCACAGTCAACTTCAGGTACCAGCAATCAAGTAAGAAAACACAAGGCTAATCAAAAATGTACTGTATGCATAGCAGCTCGAGTAGAATGTACATGGACAAAAACTGGCTTATAAACCATGCAATTCTATGCTGGGGATTTGGTTGCCAATCATGTAAGACTTTCACTGCTTCACATCAGAGACATTTGCTTCCATGTGTGAGACTATTTCCATCATCTGGTACAAAATGCAACGCATTAATAACACAGCTCCAAATCTCAGTGCATAGATTTAGCTTAGAACATTCTGATAAGTGGTTCACAGCATGATGTAGGCTAAGAATCAACCAAGGTATATTATGGCAAAGGAATAAAGCCATCAGAGCAGGAATACTGAAATAATGTTTCCAATGACATCATGAGCACATTATTTTTAGAAGGTACCCCATTGACCCCTCACAAGACTGCAAAGAATACGCTCACTGATCATGCATCAACAATGGAAATGACAATAGTAAATACATCTCCGGTATATTACATTTTAGTACATATTTCTCATAAAGAACCAACCGTAGTTGAAGAAAAAGAGACATTGGGTTTATTCCAAGTCACTCAGTAAAATATGTTTGATATGCAAATAGACTTTTATAAACTTGTAAAATCTCTTAAGCTGAAAATGTGGTTTGTGAATCCCCAGACATTATGACTGAAATGGATATGCTAGATAAATTAAAAAAATAAAAGGATCTTCGATCCAGCTGTTATTAATCATTCCTTGGAGATGTTTCTCAACTGATGCTTAGTAACAGCCAAAAAGACAGGGACAAGTCATTTAGGAAAGTAACAGTATAGCAGCCCTAAACAGTAATATTTAAACTTTATGGTACTTGAAACCTTTTTTAGCAGGGAGTCTTCTTCTTGGGGAGTTGGTATTCTTACACTAGGAGATGATTTATTGTGTTTCTTTGTTTGCTTATTGAATAAGATATGTAGTAAACAAAAATCCCAGAGTGAGTTCAGGTTCCATCCTTTAATCAACACTGGGACAGTCTCACTGGAAGCAGCCTAAAGAAGGGGGCATTCCAGCAGAGGATCTCAGTGGAACAGATAAGTGCCATTAATGGGTAAGTTCACCTAAGTTGTGAGATTTTCTGTTCTCTTGTGGAGGATAAGCAGATAAGGTCTCAGAGACTGGTACTGGTCTTAGGACTTCAAGTCGTGATTGGTCTGCCAGCTTCTGGGCACTGAGACAAGGTGGTCCCGGTGAAACATACATCCTTACAGGTTGTCGCACTGCCAAATGCCTCACACATATTGTGCTTCAAACAGGAATGGCACGGACTGTGTCAAAGTAGAGTGGTGTGCTGCAATCAAGGTGTTAGGTTCATAATACAAGGTCAAAAGGAAGTGATGAAAGCAACCAAAAAAGGGAACAAGTACTACCTTGCACAAACTAGAACTTATGTGCAGTGGGTGTGCTTTGATAATTAAAAAATGTTAACTTTATTTATGGGAAATATTCCTTAAAGTACAGTGACATATACGCAAATTGAAAACACTGATGGTACTTTGGAACCCTTTAGAAATGTACAAGTCTTGTCAACATTTTATGTTTGGATTCATAAGGCTTTAGGAACCTCTTTCATCAATACCCAACATAATATGTTAAACCAAAATTGGTTATATAATTGCAGGGATAACAGTAGAGTAGGTCTGTGACCGTCAAAGAGTCCTCATACCTGTAGACACACTAACTGATGTCCCAGTGCTAAAGTACCCTGTCATAAATAGAAAATGTAAAAGAGATCCTGCAGCCAGACAACGGAAAACAATATCAAGTGTAAATGTACCATAAGTACCATCGCAATGTAGATCTACATAAAAATATAAAAACAATTGCCAAAAGTTTAAAAAATAGGTAATAGATGCCTCCTAGTCATACTGTGATGACGGAAGAAAGTACAGGCTGTATCCACAATATTAAAAACACAATATCTATGTGGCCCAAACATTTTGGAGCCTCACAGCTCTCATCATAGCAAATTGAAAGTAGTAGGAACCTTCAAAGTACTCCTTTTTATTACTCCCTTTTTACTATGATGAAAGCTGCAAGGTTCCCAAATGGGAGTACCAGATCTTAAGGATGAATTTTCTTCTTTCAATATTCTTAACTCTTCTTGCTTGTTTGCCAACTCTATGCGTTTGGTCACTAAAAGTTGTTCCACTGTTTTATTTTATCATCTTTTTCTTGATTACTCTTCTCCATCTGCCCTAATAAATCTTTATTAGCCTGTAATCTCTTGATCTGTAATTGCAACTCCTTGTTGTGATTATGCAGAAGTTTTCCTCAACTTTGTTGGACACTTGTGCCAGCTCATTCTGAAGTTGCACATTGAGATATCTTATTTTCTCATCTCTTTCAATGATATTTATTTGCAGCTGTTCCTGTATGAGAGCTGTAGCAACCTGCTCATTCTTCAAATGCTGAAACATATTGATTCCTGCTTTTAGGGACATGTTTTCTCTTTGTAGAGCCTTGAGCTCCTCTCCACTATTTGCAAAATTAGAATGTGCCAGAGCCAAAAAATCTTTCTTCTGTTGAACTGTCTCGCTGGTCAGCTCCCTTAGCTGCTCTAGGGTTAGGGTCTCTGAATCTTCACCCACTTCTAACTATTCCAGGCTTAGATCTCAAAAGATGGGAACAGGCTCTTCCTCCTCTGGGTCAAACTACTACATTATAGCTGTCTTGCTCATTTTTAAAACCCCAGAGACAGAGTTCTCCCTCCAGTCAATAATATTCCCTCCCCGGACTCCTTGACACCTTATGGGGCCTTCTGAAGGCAAGTCCTCGGTATAGTCTTGCAAACCCTCAATTTACTCCCCCTCAGTGGCAAGCCTCCAGTTACCCAAATACAATACAGGGCAAACTGGGACAGGCTCGCTCCCACATGGCTGATTTGGGCAGTGCCTCTTAAAATGGCCCCGCTGCTGGCATTCATAACACTGGGGACCCAATCTCACCTTCTGACCTGATGACCAACTGCCTGTTGAGGATTTAGGAGCTACTTGAACCCCAGGACAAGAAGAAGCAGATTTTCCCATCACATTTCTTCTCTTTGGATATACTTCCTGCCTAATCGATGTCCGTAGAGCCACCAACTGATCCATAATGAAGCATCATAGCTTTCCACTTTTGAAATCTTTTGGACACCTCAGCCTAGTAGGTATCCATCCTACTGCTTGCTTCTGCAGTTGCTGTCTTAGATTATTGAAGAAGGAATCCCACCGCTGCCACCAATTGCTATGATCTGCTTCTTCTTCAGTCGGACTTGTTAAGCCTGTTGTAGCCAAACCAACCCAGCAGATCCACCAGGTTATTTTGATACCTTCACCAAGACAGCTGATGTCTCTAAAATGCCTGTAACGGAGTTGGAACACAAATCCAATATCTCCGCTGGTATACGGTAAAATACCCAAGAAGCACTACAGTCTCACCATCCCCAACCTCCCATATTGGACGACACTCAATTGGGAGTCAAATAATACTGTCTTTATTTTGTTGTGCAGAAATATATATACACATCTCTTCCCACAGGCAATACACATCCCCATAGTTGGCCACACAATACACATAGAGGGACAATAGATGTGGTCACACCTCCCTGAGGCTAACTGGCTACTTTGATACAATCAGACATTGATCAGATTGTACTTCTTTGTTCTTATGTCTGATAATGAAAACACTTTATACAATAGACTTCCTTATCTTATTAGGAGTCTCTGTAATAGGATTATCTATTATGCCAAGGTCTGCAATAGTCTGCGCTAATATTCTGCAGAGTATAAACCAACATACATACAGTATAACAGTAGGATCATATTTTAACCATAATAATTAAATAACCATAACACAGGGTAAAACAGTGATGGGTTCCGTTACAATGCCCTTACTCTTTATGCAGTATTTAAAAATATGAATGCAGGCTCAGCATTATAAAGATCAGGAACTGCTATTATTTCTGTGGAAACTTCATAACGGATCTAATAGATACATATTTAAACTTCAACTGATAACATTCTGCAATAGTCTGTGAGTCTTCTGGGTTTTATATAAATTGCTTATACTGTCTTTGACTATGCTTCATGTGCAAGGCATCATTACATCTTTATATCCACTTCAGTAGTTGTACAGGACCAGGGCAGCTATAATCTCTGGCACTCTGACAAATATATATAACTTCCAGATATCTTATTCCATATATATTAATCCAGTCAGACAGTGATAACTCTTATCATCTTCTATAGGTTTTCTAATACATATATATATCTTCCAGATATCTTATTTCATATGTATATATATATATATATATATATATATATATATATGAACTAGCGACTTGACGGTCAAATATGATGGGGCAATAAAATTGTAAGGCAGGTAATGCTGTTTGCCACAGAGAGTAAGTGTTTTGGTCATCTGAGATCCTTTGGCGCTTATTGTGAGCCTTGCGCTGAGTGACTTTGGAGCTCATTGCGAGCCTCTCGGTTGGTGTATTGTTTGTTATGAGAGGCACTTTTGCTCTCGTTGTAAGGTCTGCGCTGATCTCTTTTTTTGCGCTTATTGCAAGGCTCTCCCCTGGTGTATTTTGTGTCCTATGAGCACCGTTGGCGCTCCTTGTGAGGCGCGCAATTAAGGCCTTTGGCGTTTATTGCAATACTGTGGTTTTTATTTTATTTTTTATATGTAGATTTTCATGCTAATTCATTAATTAATTAAATCATAAATTAATATACTTTACCTATTTGTAATTAACATATGCAGCAAGCAATGTGCTGAAGAGCTAACAATCTGTTTTGATTTTCCTGCAGCATACAATGTAGATTTGCACTGTTGTTGAGCTGAGGTGTAAGTGACAGCAATGTGTGCAGTGTGTAGTGTAAATAGGCTGCGTGCGCAAGGAGGAGAAACCGTTTATGTAGCTGTGTACATCTGCATTCTGTAAGTTAGTGTTATAAAATGGCAGCAATTGTGTATGTTGTACGCGGGTGTGGAGGATTTCACGTCCTTGCTAATAGTGTATCTTGTACCTCGTACAGCTTTTTGGAAAAGTCGGATGTGCTGGGTGGTGTTTTGTGGTGGTGTTTTTTTTCTGCGGCCATTTTTTCTCTCGCTTAGGGGATTTTCGAGTGTCTAAACTCAGTAAATTGGACTTGAGTGTAACCTCATGTCCCCCCATGCTGTGGGTAATGTTTTATATCACTTTTGTGTGTATTTAGTGTTTTTTTATTGTTTTCCGTTGTGCGCGGGTTGGCCGTTAAGGTCGTATTTTTGCGAATTTGTAATTTTTTTTTCTAAGTCCTGCAGCTTCAGTGGGTGTTTGTAACCGCTTATGGGGTGCCGTAGAGCCACCACCGCCTGCAATGAGCCTTAGGAAAAGGCAGATGAGCTAAATAGGTTATTTTCTTCTGTATACACAAGGGAGGTACCAGTGGTTGGGTCACGGCAATATAATGGGGCTATACTACCTTCACCAAATAATTGGTTAACGCAGGAAGAAATCCAAGAGGTTGCGAAAAATAAATCTTAACAAAGCCCCAGGTCCTGATGGAATACATCCAAGGGTACTGAGTGAACTGGGTCCTGTAATAGCCAAGCCATTATATTTAAGTTTTCAAGATTCACTCACCAGTTGACTGGAGAAAAGCAGATAAGATCCCCTTGACCACCCTTTGGACTCAGTAATTTTATAGTATGTTTTATAGTTATGTAATATGTCATGTTATTTTATTACCCTATGTATGCTAATTAATTTGTGTTATGTTGCATGTTTGGTTCATGAACAGTTAAATCATTGAGATTGTTGTGATGTCAGTCAGTAACTGCCAGATAGACTCAGTTAAGTAGAGTGTCAGTTGGTATCCTGCTGTGTGGAAGAGTCTACTCTGAATAAAGATATATAAAGTATGTGTATGCTCCTAAATATAAGGGTGGTAACATATCTTGAAGATATATGTATGTATCCGCATTCCCAGAGAAGATACTACTGAAGTGAATGTTAAGAAGTTATGCTTCAGACTTCATAAAGTGAGGGGAGCAGATATCACAGTCTCTGAACAGGTGAATATGCATATGAAACAATATATCTAGTAGAAAAAAAAAATATATATATATATATATATATATATTCTTAAAGAAGATAAGAGCTATCACTGTCTGACTGGATTGGATGTTATGATGCCTTGCATATGAAACATTGTTAATGACTGTTTTAGCACAATTTATACAAAACCCAGAATACTCATAGACTATTACAGAATGTTATCAGTTCAAATTTAAACTGATAACATGAACCTGTTATGAAGTTTTCACAGCAATAAAAGCAGTTTTTTATAATGCTGAGCCTCCATAGAGAGGTGCCCGGGCCAGTCCAGTCCTACGAGCTGCCATCTAGGAGCTCCACCACTGCCACTGGAAAATCTGCATCCTCCCGCCCTGGGGTTCAGGTACCCCCTGACCGGCAGATGGTCAGCACGGAAGAAGGCGAGATTGGGGCCCCAGTGCTATGGATGTCAGCAGCAGGATCTTTTGAAGAGGGACTGCCCAAATCAGCCCTGTGGGAGTGAGCCTGCCCTAGTTCGTCCTGTATTGTATTTGGGTAACTGGGAACTTACCACAGAGGGAGAGAAAATTAAGGGTTTACAGGACTGTACCGAGGACTTGCCTTCAGAATGTCCCATAAGGTATCAAGGGGTCTGGGAAGGTAATATAATGGACTGACCCTGGGGTTTTAAAAATTAGCAAGACTGCTATAAGGCAGTGGTATGAGCCAGAGGAGGAAGAGCCTGTTCCCATCTTTTGAGGCCTAAGCCTGGAACAGTTAAAATCGGGTGTAGATCCAGAGACCCTAACTCTAGAGCAACTAGGGGAGCTGACCAGTTCAACAGAAGGAAGATTTTTCGGCTCCAACAAATGCCAATTTTGCAAATAGAGGAGAGGAGCTCAAGGCAGTACAGACAGAAAACATGTCCCTAAAAGCAGAATTCAATATGTTCCAGGGTTTAAAGAATAAGCATGTTGCTGCCGCTCTCGCACTGGAACAGCTGCAAGGAAGTATCATTGAAAGAGATGAAAAAATAAGATCTCTCCATAAGCAATTTCAGAATGAGCTTGCAAAAGTGTCCAGCAAATTTGAGGTATGCAAAGCTCTGCATAATCACAACACAGAGTTGCAATTACAGATTGAGGAATCACAGGCTAATAATAATTTATTATGGCAGATGAAGAAGAGTAATCAAGAAATAGATGAAAAAATCTAAACATTGAACTTTTAGTGGTCAGACCCATAGAGGTGGAAAACAAGCAAGAAGAGTTAAGAATATTTAAAGAAGAAAATTCTTCATTAAGAATGGATATTCAAAATCTGCATGTTCAAAAGATAGAACAGATGTCACTTACCTCAGCTGTTGAGCAACTGAAGAATGTAATCCATGAGAAAGAGGGGGAGATAAAGTCTGTAGAAGATCATCTACAGGCTGAAATCCTCTAAGCAGACATGCAAGAGAAAATGGTCCAGAATTTGAATAAGGAAATGGAAGCCCTGGAGGAAGAGTTAGCAAAGAGCCAACTCAGAAAGTCATATCAGGTGCCTATTATACCACGGATATAGGAGCTAAAGAATGAACTGAAAGACAAACACAATTCCAGGAACTGAAGCAGGAAGTAAGTGTGCTGAAGCTTCAAATTGAAGGGTCTCAACATAAGCTGCAAGAACATATCTACAGATCATCACAGCTGGAGGGACTTCAAAATATGCTGAAGCAGTGAGAAGAGGAGCAGAAGAGCCTAACAGCTACACTCGGCAAGAGGGAGCAAGACCTTGCTAACAAAGCCCAGGAACTACAGGACATACATAATGAACAAAAAAAGGAAATTTTAAAGGTTCAGGCCCAGGAATTGCAGCAGAAGCATGACGAACAAGTACAGTGGATCTCATCAGTGACCCAAGTGAAGAATCGTTGCAGAGAAGGACACATGTATTACAGCTTTGCACAGTGAACTGGAATCTATAAAATCTACATTGGAGGCATTAGCATCAACTGAAAACATGCTACAAGAGAGAGTGAACAAGACCAGAAAACAAAGTGACCAGCTTGGGGGAGATGCTGGGGGGGTGTCCGGCAAAAACTCTTCTCAAATGTGTCTGTTTCATCAAGTGTGTGTGTGAGTTTGAAAGAAAATGTTGGAGCAGAAGTGGTCAAGATTTCTGATGCCAGCCCACAAGTACGACTACTGAGGACATCATTTGTCCTTGTCACAAGGGATGTATCGCTCCCACTTTTGGACCCATAGGGCCATGGACTGTCTTAGATATAACAGGACTACTGTTGGGACTGGATTGGTTGGGAAGGGTTGCCCTGGGGAAGAACTATTTCAAGTTCCTGCTAGCCTGGAGGTTCCTATTTCCATGGACTACCGGTAAGGGCCTCCCAGGACAACATTTCAATGTAGACCCCGAGAAAACTGTGCTTGTTCCTAAATCACTGGGAAGAAGGGGGTCCTGGCCATAGGAAAAGGATACTGTGACTGCATTCTGCCCATGGAGTTGCATCCCTAAGCAACCATTTGTTCTTTAGACTGTGGACATATTTGGACTATTGGTTGCCCAACTCCAAACCAGCACCCACATTAAATTCCAAGCCTGTCATGGCAACGGCACACCTGCAAAGCCTGTGAACTTGTAAATCTGCTGCGTTACAGAGCTATTACATTCAACCATGGCGCAAGCTACGCAAGCCTGCAAACCATTTCAGTGCAAGCAAGCTGTTAAGGAGCTTTGTAAGTTTTTTGATATTTAGATATTAACCTTTAATTTACAACACACATAATTACTGATATCACATAATTCACACACAGCACATCTACTGTGGCAAAGTACAGGGTCCTCAATTATAGCCCAGAGAAGATGGACATCCGCCTCAGCAAAATCCATGCCTGCTATCGGATCATAAATGGTAGGAGAGATGTGAAGGCTAACCAGAAGCAAGAAGCCTGGTCCCAGATTGCTTCAGCTGTTGCAGCATTAGGGGTCGCTAATAGGGTCATAAAACCTGTTAAACACAGATATGACGACAGCTGGCTGAAGGTGAAGAGGAAGATGTCAGAGGAGGCAAGAGCAGCACGTGCAACCAGTGGTGGGCCTCCAGCAAACATTACATACTGCGCATGGGAGCAGAACCTGATGAATTGGATTCAGCCAGCGGCAGTGGTGGGCCTACCAAGACAGGTGGACACAGGTGTGCCAAGAACTATGCAAAGTGAGTATCATATCACACCACACACATTGGTTTATGAAATTGTGGGGGTGGGGGGATAGGGTGGACAAATACCCTGCAGATATCATGATGTTTGTATGTATGTATAAATCAGTACCAAAATATTGTCCTGTGGATCCTATTTAGGAATCCTTGAACAACCAACCAAGGTTGTACAGAAACACCTTTTATGCAGCCTTTATTTTAATTATTATTGCCACATACTAATTTTAAAAAATTCAATCTTTATTTGTACATTTAAAATGTTGTTAAAAATGCAACGATTAAAAAAATCATGTTAAACCCAAGGGGCCTCATTCTATTATCGGCCGTAAATCGGTCGTAAGGCTGCGATTCCTTGCGGGGGTTCAGTTAACTCACGATTCTATTATACGGCCCGCAAGGATCTCATCTTACGGCCGGCCGCATATCTTGGAACCGGCCGTAAGCTGTGAAATATAAAAACGCAAAAATAAATTCAAGCCTGCACTGTACAGCTCTGTAAATGCTAGGGATCATATTGGGGGACATGAGGATTAAAAGAAACCCACTCTCAAGCTTGCACATCTGGCCAAACCCGAGTTCAAATTAACTGTTTATTTTCCGGCTGCGGCGTGGGTGTGTCTGAGGTGCTCCAAGCACTCTGGACTTTTTACATGGATATTTTACGGATATTAAAAATAAGATATTTTACGGATTTGAGTACAGGATAATTATGTGCTATTTTTTCTAACACCTAAAATCCCTTTATAGTCTTCTCAAAGTGCAGGATGGCTTTATTTGAGCTATTTTATGTGCTTAATTGGTGCTAGCGAGACCTCTTTCCTGCAAGTAAGCAGCGGCTCGCTTTTAGCCATGCAGAGAGGTTTCCCGGAGGAATTGAATTGCAAAACTCTTGCGGCCGTTTTAGATCAAAGGCTTTCCTCTGGCGCGAGCGGCCGCAAGAGATAGCAAGGCACCGGCCGCAAGCCTGCCGGAGCCTCCGGCCATAAGGGAATAGAATAGCCGAATAGCTTGCGGCCGGTCCTTGCGGCCCCGCAACGGCTGCGGCCGCTAATAGAATGAGGCCCAAGGTGTTTAATTCTTTGGGTTTTTTGACGTCCAGCAAATTATTAGAGGTTTATTTAAGTTTTATTTTTGTTGTTATTATATTCTTTGCTTTGATCACAGCTTTTTTATTTAATTACTTTATTATGCTCAAGTCAATAAAAGATTTGGTTTTTCAATTCAATTGTATTTGTGTATTTTTGGGTATGTTTCCTTAGTCAAATCCTTATCAGGTACCCTGGATTTTAATTTACATAAGATTACATTTTTTACATAAGATTAAGATAAGATTTTATAATCCTTTTGTCTGTTGTATAGTTTTGTTTATTCATACAGCACTTCACTGGAGTATATGTTTTAAGTGCCTTTGCATTTCTTTTGTGTTAATCTTTTGTCCTGTTTATTTATGTTAATTCGGAATTCTATTTCTTAAAGTGCATTATAATTCAAGTTGTGTTATTCAAAAATTCTTATCTTAAAGTGCTTGTGCTATTTGACTTAGTGCTTATTTCTTCTTATATTACCCTTTTACCTCGTGACTGTTAGTCTGTCACAGTCCCTACTTTACCTTATTCATTTATAGTGCTAATACTGTGCTATTTTTAAACAATGTATACACTCCTGATTATGCTGTTTCTTAAACTATATATTTCCTAAATGCTTCTGTCTATTGTTTTTTAGAAGGAGGTTGTGTCCTCCTTTTTCTTCAGTTTTTTTGCTTTAATTATGCTTTTACTCCTTTTTCCTTTTTCTTGCTTTTCTATTTCCTTATTCTTGTATATTACTCTATTGTCACTATATTGAGACTTTATGGTGAAGGAATTGGCTTTCTATCTTTCTTTTTAGTTAGTAGTGGACCTGGAGCTTTTGAGCTGTATCTATCATGCTCCACGCTATATTGACGTGGTCTGCGCTGTGATCGCGCTTACTGATGACATCACAATCTCCCGACGCGCGTTTCGTGAGGCTCTATCAGTCTCTCACTCATCAGGGGCACAGTGCTGCCTTCTCTGTGGAGCTATTTATAGTTTCTATGGCAGTTAGTTAACTCTTTGTGTTCCTGAATGTTTTTGTGCATGCTTTATTTTCATATGTTGCTTTTGACTTTCTTTTTTACTATATTATCTTTATATTATTTAAATAAGTATAATAATTTTGAATAAGGAAATTACTTTCAAAGTAATACTTTTAACTTGCTAGCATTAGTATGCCTTTGTATTATTTTATTAAAACTTTGTTTGCCAAACATATTATTTGATTTTAAATTATAATTATTTTGCATACCATGTTAATTTATTTTTTTATCTAATCCGGATACTTATTTTTATTTTTTATTTTGCTATATTCTTTATTGTTTATTTATATTTCATTATTTGTTTGTTTATGTTATTTATTTATTTATTTATATGCATTTATTTTATTTATGTTTTATATTTATTATTATTATATTAATGACTTTTATAGATAAAGATGGTTTTCTAATTACTTCTTTTAATTTTTCTTATCTTTTATCAAAAGTTTTTTTATTTTTTTTATTTTTTTTATTTTGTATTTTGTTTTATTAGTAATTCTTTCAAATGAATACTATATATATACATTCTTCTGTTAAACTTTTGTATCCTATTCATATATTAAATCTAGGTATTTTTCATAAGAGGTTTTTTTCAAATGAATGCTGTATATGTAAATTCTTCATTTAAACCCTGTGGTTTTTTTGTATCCAATTGAAATATCCATTTTGCCTCTTGACACAGTAGGTGTTTATCCCAATCTCCTCTTCTTGCTGTTTTTGGTATGTGGTCAATACCTATGAATTTCAAACAGTATGGATTATTGTTGTGATGATGACGTACATGTTTTGCTATTGGGGTATCTTTTAAATTTAAAACATCATTGACATGTTCTAATACACAGCGTCTTAACTGTCTTTTGGTTTTGCCTGTGTATTTTTTATTACATGAGCAAATTATTTGGTAGATAACACCTTCAGTTAGACAATTTATATTGTGTCTTATCTTATAATTCTTTAATCCTGTTGCATCTTGAAATTCTGTGGTTTTTAATAAAAATGGACATGCTTTACATTTGCTGCATGCTTTACATCCTTTTTGGCCTTCTATTAGCCAGTTCCTCTTATTTTTCTTTTCTTCATAGTGGCTATGTACCAGGAGATCTTTTAGGTTTTTTGCTCTTCTGTATGTAATTGTACTTTGTTCTGTAAGTACTTCATCCAGATCTCTGTCTAATTTCAAGATGTTCCAGTGTTTTTGCAATATAGATCTTATTTGTTGGGATTGACTGGAGAAGTTTGTGATGAATCGTATAAGTTGTTGTTTTTTGTCTCTTTTATTTTCAACCAATAGTTGATTTCTATCCTGTGTTAAGGCCCTATGGTATGCTTTCTTCAACACTTTTTTTGTGTATCCTCTTTGAATGAATCTTTCCTGTAGTTCTTTAGCTTGTATTTTGAATTCTTGTTGACTGCTACAGTTTCTTTTTATACGTAAATACTGTCCTGTTGGTATGGCTTTCTTTGTTGATATTGGATGGTGACTCTTCCAATGTAACAACGAGTTTGTTGCTGTTGTTTTTCTATAAGTTCTTGTTGCTAGTTCTTTTTTGGAATTTACATAGATGCTTAAATCAAGGAATGTCACTATTTCTTTATTGAACTCATATGTTAATTTTAAATTTTGTTCATTATTATTCAATTTTTTTATGAACTCTTTGAGTTCTTCTTCAGAGCCTGACCATATGACCAATATATCGTCAATGAATCTTATCCATAGTTCTATTTTTTGTGTATAAGATTCATTGTTTTCTGAGAATACTATATTATTTTCCCAGTCGCCTAAATATAAATTTGCGTAGTTAGGGGCACACGGCGTCCCCATTGCCGTGCCCCTAATCTGTTTATACCATTGTTTGTTGAAGATAAAATAATTGTTATCCAAAACAAATTCCAATAATTTTATGGTAAATATATTTTTGATTTTCATAATCCACTCCTTTAGAATCTAGGTATGCTTTCACCGCTTGTAATCCATGTTCATGTTTAATGCTTGTGTAGAGTGATTCTACATCCATTGTTACCAATAGGGAATTGTTTTGTATTGTTATTCCATCTATTCTCCTCAATGTGTCTTTTGTGTCTTTGACAAATGATGGCAGAGTTATTACATATTGCTTAAGAATTTCATCTATATATACACTTGGATTTTGGGTTATGCTGTTTATCCCTGACACAATGGGTCTTCCGGGGGGATTTGTTAGGCTTTTATGTATTTTTGGTATAGAATAGAATGTGGGTATAGTTGGTCTTCTGTTTATAAGGAATTTCTTTTCTATTGTTGTTATTAATTCCATTTCTTTTGCTTCTTCCACTTTTCTTTCTAACCTTTTTATACATTCATCTGTTGGATCCTCCTTAAGTTTCAGATAACATTCTTTATCATCTAGTAATTTTTGAGTTATTGCTATATAGTCTGTGGTATTTAATACCACTATATTGCCTCCTTTATCTGAAGGCTTTATAATGATATTTTCATTTTTCTGTAATTCTTTTAATGCTTGTTGTTCTTTTCTACTCAAATTATTACTTGATGTATATTTAGGAGTATTTTTATCCAATTCTTTAAGTTCTTTTGTTACTAGTTCCACAAAGATTTCTAGTGGTGGACAGAGTGAGAAGTTTGGTGTAAACTTACTAGGTATATACACTCTCCCTTTTTTCTCTTCGTTTTCTCTTTGTTGTTTTTCAAAGTCTTTTAGGCATTCTTGTTCTCTGTTTGTTAAACCTATTTGACTTAGGTATTTCTGTCTTGTTGAATTGTGATATTTGTGAATTGCCAACTTTCGGGCAAATAAATTAAGATCTTTTACTTGTTCAAACAGTTGAAATCTCGCTGTTGGTGAGAATGTTAGGCCTAGACTTAATACTCTTGTTTGTTCTTTATTTAAGGGAGATTTAGATAAATTATATACTTGTAAGTTATCATATTGATTAGTCTTTATTGTGGTTGTTGATGATTCCAAACTCTCTTGTCTTTTGGTTCTCTGAGTGGCATTTGATTGTTCTTTCTTTTGGTTCCTATGGATAAAAATTTCTCTCATTTCTATTGGCATTAGTTCTTTTTTTAGAGAAGGTATCACTTATTTCATTGTCAGAAGGTTCTGTGTCAGTTGCACTACTCTGACGTGAGTATCTTTGTTGTGAATAAATCTTTTTTTGCACTGTTTGGTAAGCTTTACCATTTTCAAAGTCTTTTGTGTCTCTTATAAAGTTTTTCCTTTTTCTCTCTTTTAACTCATCCTTAAATGCATTGATTTCTCTTGTGAGCTTTTCTTGTAACTCTATAAATTCTTTATGTGTCTCATATTTTCTACATTGTTCTTTTAATTTTAGAATGTTGTTATTAGTTTCTTCCAACAGTACTTTTTCTTTGGTTATAATCAGCCTCATTAGCTCTAAAGAGCATGTTGTCATTATTTTTTTCCCATTGTTGTGTGAATTCACTATCTTGTATATAATTAGGTGGGTTTAGCCTTACTCTCAATCCTCTTGGTACTATTGCATTTTTTATGTAGTTACTTAAACTTGTAATTTCCCACCACTTTTGTAACTGTATTTTTTGTTTATGTAATAATTGGCTTTGTATTTCTTTAAATGTTAAATCTTTTATTCTATATTCTCGTGTTAAGTTCATTTGAAATACCTCTTCTGCCTCTGCAGTTAGTAGGCCAAAGTCAAACATTCCTTCTGAATTCATTGTATATCTTATAGATCAAGAATGGGATTTTCTCCCTGCAGTTACTTATAATACTCAAAAAAATGATCTTAGTTTATTTTTTGGGGCCTAGGTGTTATTACTTAAATGCGTACCAAAATATTGTCCTGTGGATCCTATTTAGGAATCCTTGAACAACCAACCAAGGTTGTACAGAAACACCTTTTATGCAGCCTTTATTTTAATTATTATTGCCACATACTAATTTTAAAAAATTCAATCTTTATTTGTACATTTAAAATGTTGTTAAAAATGCAACGATTAAAAAAATCATGTTAAACCCAAGGTGTTTAATCCTTTGGGTTTTTTGACATCCAGCAAATTATTAGAGGTTTATTTAAGTTTTATTTTTGTTGTTATTATATTCTTTGCTTTGATCACAGCTTTTTTATTTAATTACTTTATTATGCTCAAGTCAATAAAAGATTTGGTTTTTCAATTCAATTGTATTTGTGTATTTTTGGGTATGTTTCCTTAGTCAAATCCTTATCAGGTACCCTGGATTTTAATTTACATAAGATTACATTTTTTACATAAGATTAAGATAAGGTTTTATAATCCTTTTGTCTGTTGTATAGTTTTGTTTATTCATACAGCACTTCACTGGAGTATATGTTTTAAGTGCCTTTGCATTTCTTTTGTGTTAATCTTTTGTCCTGTTTATTTATGTTAATTCGGAATTCTATTTCTTAAAGTGCATTATAATTCAAGTTGTGTTATTCAAAAATTCTTATCTTAAAGTGCTTGTGCTATTTGACTTAGTGCTTATTTCTTCTTATATTACCCTTTTACCTCGTAACTGTTAGTCTGTCACAGTCACTACTTTACCTTATTCATTTATAGTGCTAATACTGTGCTATTTTTAAACAATGTATACACTCCTGATTAAGCTGTTTCTTAAACTATATATTTCCTAAATGCTTCTGTCTATTGTTTTTTAGAAGGAGGTTGTGTCCTCCTTTTTCTTCAGTTTTTTTGCTTTAATTATGCTTTTACTCCTTTTCCCTTTTTCTTGCTTTTCTATTTCCTTATTCTTGTATATTACTCTATTGTTACTATATTGAGACTTTATGGTGAAGGAATTGGCTTTCTATCTTTCTTTTTAGTTAGTAGTGGACCTGGAGCTTTTGAGCTGTATCTATCATGCTCCACGCTATATTGGCGTGGTCTGCGCTGTGATCGCGCTTACTGATGACGTCACAATCTCCCGACGCGCGTTTCGTGAGGCTCTATCAGTCTCTCACTCATCAGCGGCACAGTGCTGCCTTCTCTGTGGAGCTATTTATAGTTTCTATCGCAATTAGTTAACTCTTTGTGTTCCATAGTTTCTATGGCAGTTAGTTAACTCTTTGTGTTCCTGAATGTTTTTGTGCATGTTTTATTTTCATATGTTGCTTTTGACTTTCTTTTTTACTATATTATCTTTATATTATTTAAATAAGTATAATAATTTTGAATAAGGAAATTACTTTCAAAGTAATACTTTTAACTTGCTAGCATTAGTATGCTTTTGTATTATTTTATTAAAACTTTGTTTGCTAAACATATTATTTGATTTTAAATTATAATTATTTTGCATACCATGTTAATTTATTTTTTATCTAATCCGGATACTTATTTTTATTTTTTATTTTGCTATATTCTTTATTGTTTATTTATATTTCATTATTTGTTTGTTTATGTTATTTATTTATTTATTTATTTATATGCATTTATTTTATTTATGTTTTATATTTATTATTATTATATTAATGACTTTTATAGATAAAGATGGTTTTCTAATTACTTCTTTTAATTTTTCTTATCTTTTATCAAAAGTTTTTTTTTTTTTTTTTTAATTTTGTATTTTGTTTTATTAGTAATTCTTTTAAATGAATACTATATATATACATTCTTCTGTTAAACTTTTGTATCCTATTCATATATTAAATCTAGGTATTTTTCATAAGAGGTTTTTTTCAAATGAATGCTGTATATGTAAATTCTTCATTTAAACCCTGTGGTTTTTTTGTATCCAATTGAAATATCCATTTTGCCTCTTGACACAGTAGGTGTTTATCCCAATCTCCTCTTCTTGCTGTTTTTGGTATGTGGTCAATACCTATGAATTTCAAACAGTATGGATTATTGTTGTGATGATGACGTACATGTTTTGCTATTGGGGTATCTTTTAAATTTAAAACATCATTGACATGTTCTAATACACAGCGTCTTAACTGTCTTTTGGTTTTGCCTGTGTATTTTTTATTACATGAGCAAATTATTTGGTAGATAACACCTTCAGTTAGACAATTTATATTGTGTCTTATCTTATAATTCTTTAATCCTGTTGCATCTTGAAATTCTGTGGTTTTTAATAAAAATGGACATGCTTTACATTTGCCGCATGCTTTACATCCTTTTTGGCCTTCTATTAGCCAGTTCCTCTTATTTTTCTTTTCTTCATAGTGGCTATGTACCAGGAGATCTTTTAGGTTTTTTGCTCTTCTGTATGTAATTGTACTTTGTTCTGTAAGTACTTCATCCAGATCTCTGTCTAATTTCAAGATGTTCCAGTGTTTTTGCAATATAGATCTTATTTGTTGGGATTGACTGGAGAAGTTTGTGATGAATCGTATAGGTTGTTGTTTTTTGTCTCTTTTATTTTCAACCAATAGTTGATTTCTATCCTGTGTTAAGGCCCTATGGTATGCTTTCTTCAACACTTTTTTTGTGTATCCTCTTTGAATGAATCTTTCCTGTAGTTCTTTAGCTTGTATTTTGAATTCTTGTTGACTGCTACAGTTTCTTTTTATACGTAAATACTGTCCTGTTGGTATGGCTTTCTTTGTTGAAATTGGATGGTGACTCTTCCAATGTAACAACGAGTTTGTTGCTGTTGTTTTTCTATAAGTTCTTGTTGCTAGTTCTTTTTTGGAATTTACATAGATGCTTAAATCAAGGAATGTCACTATTTCTTTATTGAACTCATATGTTAATTTTAAATGTTGTTCATTATTATTCAATTTTTTTATGAACTCTTTGAGTTCTTCTTCAGAGCCTGACCATATGACCAATATATCGTCAATGAATCTTATCCATAGTTCTATTTTTTGTGTATAAGATTCATTGTTTTCTGAGAATACTATATTATTTTCCCAGTGGCCTAAATATAAATTTGCGTAGTTAGGGGCACACGGCGTCCCCATTGCCGTGCCCCTAATCTGTTTATACCATTGTTTGTTGAAGATAAAATAATTGTTATGCAAAACAAATTCCAATAATTTTATGGTAAATATATTTTGATTTTCATAATCCACTCCTTTAGAATCTAGGTATGCTTTCACCGCTTGTAATCCATGTTCATGTTTAATGCTTGTGTAGAGTGATTCTACATCCATTGTTACCAATAGGGAATTGTTTTGTATTGTTATTCCATCTATTCTCCTCAATGTGTCTTTTGTGTCTTTGACAAATGATGGCAGAGTTATTACATATTGCTTAAGAATTTCATCTATATATACACTTGGATTTTGGGTTATGCTGTTTATCCCTGACACAATGGGTCTTCCGGGGGGATTTGTTAGGCTTTTATGTATTTTTGGTATAGAATAGAATGTGGGTATAGTTGGTCTTCTGTTTATAAGGAATTTCTTTTCTATTGTTGTTATTAATTCCATTTCTTTTGCTTCTTCCACTATTCTTTCTAACCTTTTTATACATTCATCTGTTGGATCCTCCTTAAGTTTCAGATAACATTCTTTATCATCTAGTAATTTTTGAGTTATTGCTATATAGTCTGTGGTATTTAATACCACTATATTGCCTCCTTTATCTGAAGGCTTTATAATGATATTTTCATTTTTCTGTAATTCTTTTAATGCTTGTTGTTCTTTTCTACTCAAATTATTACTTGATGTATATTTAGGAGTATTTTTATCCAATTCTTTAAGTTCTTTTGTTACTAGTTCCACAAAGATTTCTAGTGGTGGACAGAGTGAGAAGTTTGGTGTAAACTTACTAGGTATATACACTCTCCCTTTTTTCTCTTCGTTTTCTCTTTGTTGTTTTTCAAAGTCTTTTAGGCATTCTTGTTCTCTGTTTGTTAAACCTATTTGACTTAGGTATTTCTGTCTTGTTGAATTGTGATATTTGTGAATTGCCAACTTTCGGGCAAATAAATTAAGATCTTTTACTTGTTCAAACAGTTGAAATCTCGCTGTTGGTGAGAATGTTAGGCCTAGACTTAATACTCTTGTTTGTTCTTTATTTAAGGGAGATTTAGATAAATTATATACTTGTAAGTTATCATATTGATTAGTCTTTATTGTGGTTGTTGATGATTCCAAACTCTCTTGTCTTTTGGTTCTCTGAGTGGCATTTGATTGTTCTTTCTTTTGGTTCCTATGGATAAAAATTTCTCTCATTTCTATTGGCATTAGTTCTTTTTTTAGAGAAGGTATCACTTATTTCATTGTCAGAAGGTTCTGTGTCAGTTGCACTACTCTGACGTGAGTATCTTTGTTGTGAATAAATCTTTTTTTGCACTGTTTGGTAAGCTTTACCATTTTCAAAGTCTTTTGTGTCTCTTATAAAGTTTTTCCTTTTTCTCTCTTTTAACTCATCCTTAAATGCATTGATTTCTCTTGTGAGCTTTTCTTGTAACTCTATAAATTCTTTATGTGTCTCATATTTTCTACATTGTTCTTTTAATTTTAGAATGTTGTTATTAGTTTCTTCCAACAGTACTTTTTCTTTGGTTATAATCAGCCTCATTAGCTCTAAAGAGCATGTTGTCATTATTTTTTTCCCATTGTTGTGTGAATTCACTATCTTGTATATAATTAGGTGGGTTTAGCCTTACTCTCAATCCTCTTGGTACTATTGCATTTTTTATGTAGTTACTTAAACTTGTAATTTCCCACCACTTTTGTAACTGTATTTTTTGTTTATGTAATAATTGGCTTTGTATTTCTTTAAATGTTAAATCTTTTATTCTATATTCTCGTGTTAAGTTCATTTGAAATACCTCTTCTGCCTCTGCAGTTAGTAGGCCAAAGTCAAACATTCCTTCTGAATTCATTGTATATCTTATAGATCAAGAATGGGATTTTCTCCCTGCAGTTACTTATAATACTCAAAAAAATGATCTTAGTTTATTTTTTGGGGCCTAGGTGTTATTACTTAAATGCGTACCAAAATATTGTCCTGTGGATCCTATTTAGGAATCCTTGAACAACCAACCAAGGTTGTACAGAAACACCTTTTATGCAGCCTTTATTTTAATTATTATTGCCACATACTAATTTTAAAAAATTCAATCTTTATTTGTACATTTAAAATGTTGTTAAAAATGCAACGATTAAAAAAATCATGTTAAACCCAAGGTGTTTAATCCTTTGGGTTTTTTGACATCCAGCAAATTATTAGAGGTTTATTTAAGTTTTATTTTTGTTGTTATTATATTCTTTGCTTTGATCACAGCTTTTTTATTTAATTACTTTATTATGCTCAAGTCAATAAAAGATTTGGTTTTTCAATTCAATTGTATTTGTGTATTTTTGGGTATGTTTCCTTAGTCAAATCCTTATCAGGTACCCTGGATTTTAATTTACATAAGATTAAATTTTTTACATAAGATTAAGATAAGGTTTTATAATCCTTTTGTCTGTTGTATAGTTTTGTTTATTCATACAGCACTTCACTGGAGTATATGTTTTAAGTGCCTTTGCATTTCTTTTGTGTTAATCTTTTGTCCTGTTTATTTATGTTAATTCGGAATTCTATTTCTTAAAGTGCATTATAATTCAAGTTGTGTTATTCAAAAATTCTTATCTTAAAGTGCTTGTGCTATTTGACTTAGTGCTTATTTCTTCTTATATTACCCTTTTACCTCGTAACTGTTAGTCTGTCACAGTCACTACTTTACCTTATTCATTTATAGTGCTAATACTGTGCTATTTTTAAACAATGTATACACTCCTGATTAAGCTGTTTCTTAAACTATATATTTCCTAAATGCTTCTGTCTATTGTTTTTTAGAAGGAGGTTGTGTCCTCCTTTTTCTTCAGTTTTTTTGCTTTAATTATGCTTTTACTCCTTTTTCCTTTTTCTTGCTTTTCTATTTCCTTATTCTTGTATATTACTCTATTGTTACTATATTGAGACTTTATGGTGAAGGAATTGGCTTTCTATCTTTCTTTTTAGTTAGTAGTGGACCTGGAGCTTTTGAGCTGTATCTATCATGCTCCACGCTATATTGGCGTGGTCTGCGCTGTGATCGCGCTTACTGATGACGTCACAATCTCCCGACGCGCGTTTCGTGAGGCTCTATCAGTCTCTCACTCATCAGGGGCACAGTGCTGCCTTCTCTGTGGAGCTATTTATAGTTTCTATGGCAATTAGTTAACTCTTTGTGTTCCATAGTTTCTATGGCAGTTAGTTAACTCTTTGTGTTCCTGAATGTTTTTGTGCATGCTTTATTTTCATATGTTGCTTTTGACTTTCTTTTTTACTATATTATCTTTATATTATTTAAATAAGTATAATAATTTTGAATAAGGAAATTACTTTCAAAGTAATACTTTTAACTTGCTAGCATTAGTATGCCTTTGTATTATTTTATTAAAACTTTGTTTGCTAAACATATTATTTGATTTTAAATTATAATTATTTTGCATACCATGTTAATTTATTTTTTATCTAATCCGGATACTTATTTTTATTTTTTATTTTGCTATATTCTTTATTGTTTATTTATATTTCATTATTTGTTTGTTTATGTTATTTATTTATTTATTTATATGCATTTATTTTATTTATGTTTTATATTTATTATTATTATATTAATGACTTTTATAGATAAAGATGGTTTTCTAATTACTTCTTTTAATTTTTCTTATCTTTTATCAAAAGTTTTTTTTTTTTTTTTTAATTTTGTATTTTGTTTTATTAGTAATTCTTTCAAATGAATACTATATATATACATTCTTCTGTTAAACTTTTGTATCCTATTCATATATTAAATCTAGGTATTTTTCATAAGAGGTTTTTTTCAAATGAATGCTGTATATGTAAATTCTTCATTTAAACCCTGTGGTTTTTTTGTATCCAATTGAAATATCCATTTTGCCTCTTGACACAGTAGGTGTTTATCCCAATCTCCTCTTCTTGCTGTTTTTGGTATGTGGTCAATACCTATGAATTTCAAACAGTATGGATTATTGTTGTGATGATGACGTACATGTTTTGCTATTGGGGTATCTTTTAAATTTAAAACATCATTGACATGTTCTAATACACAGCGTCTTAACTGTCTTTTGGTTTTGCCTGTGTATTTTTTATTACATGAGCAAATTATTTGGTAGATAACACCTTCAGTTAGACAATTTATATTGTGTCTTATCTTATAATTCTTTAATCCTGTTGCATCTTGAAATTCTGTGGTTTTTAATAAAAATGGACATGCTTTACATTTGCCGCATGCTTTACATCCTTTTTGGCCTTCTATTAGCCAGTTCCTCTTATTTTTCTTTTCTTCATAGTGGCTATGTACCAGGAGATCTTTTAGGTTTTTTGCTCTTCTGTATGTAATTGTACTTTGTTCTGTAAGTACTTCATCCAGATCTCTGTCTAATTTCAAGATGTTCCAGTGTTTTTGCAATATAGATCTTATTTGTTGGGATTGACTGGAGAAGTTTGTGATGAATCGTATAGGTTGTTGTTTTTTGTCTCTTTTATTTTCAACCAATAGTTGATTTCTATCCTGTGTTAAGGCCCTATGGTATGCTTTCTTCAACACTTTTTTTGTGTATCCTCTTTGAATGAATCTTTCCTGTAGTTCTTTAGCTTGTATTTTGAATTCTTGTTGACTGCTACAGTTTCTTTTTATACGTAAATACTGTCCTGTTGGTATGGCTTTCTTTGTTGAAATTGGATGGTGACTCTTCCAATGTAACAACGAGTTTGTTGCTGTTGTTTTTCTATAAGTTCTTGTTGCTAGTTCTTTTTTGGAATTTACATAGATGCTTAAATCAAGGAATGTCACTATTTCTTTATTGAACTCATATGTTAATTTTAAATGTTGTTCATTATTATTCAATTTTTTTATGAACTCTTTGAGTTCTTCTTCAGAGCCTGACCATATGACCAATATATCGTCAATGAATCTTATCCATAGTTCTATTTTTTGTGTATAAGATTCATTGTTTTCTGAGAATACTATATTATTTTCCCAGTGGCCTAAATATAAATTTGCGTAGTTAGGGGCACACGGCGTCCCCATTGCCGTGCCCCTAATCTGTTTATACCATTGTTTGTTGAAGATAAAATAATTGTTATGCAAAACAAATTCCAATAATTTTATGGTAAATATATTTTGATTTTCATAATCCACTCCTTTAGAATCTAGGTATGCTTTCACCGCTTGTAATCCATGTTCATGTTTAATGCTTGTGTAGAGTGATTCTACATCCATTGTTACCAATAGGGAATTGTTTTGTATTGTTATTCCATCTATTCTCCTCAATGTGTCTTTTGTGTCTTTGACAAATGATGGCAGAGTTATTACATATTGCTTAAGAATTTCATCTATATATACACTTGGATTTTGGGTTATGCTGTTTATCCCTGACACAATGGGTCTTCCGGGGGGATTTGTTAGGCTTTTATGTATTTTTGGTATAGAATAGAATGTGGGTATAGTTGGTCTTCTGTTTATAAGGAATTTCTTTTCTATTGTTGTTATTAATTCCATTTCTTTTGCTTCTTCCACTATTCTTTCTAACCTTTTTATACATTCATCTGTTGGATCCTCCTTAAGTTTCAGATAACATTCTTTATCATCTAGTAATTTTTGAGTTATTGCTATATAGTCTGTGGTATTTAATACCACTATATTGCCTCCTTTATCTGAAGGCTTTATAATGATATTTTCATTTTTCTGTAATTCTTTTAATGCTTGTTGTTCTTTTCTACTCAAATTATTACTTGATGTATATTTAGGAGTATTTTTATCCAATTCTTTAAGTTCTTTTGTTACTAGTTCCACAAAGATTTCTAGTGGTGGACAGAGTGAGAAGTTTGGTGTAAACTTACTAGGTATATACACTCTCCCTTTTTTCTCTTCGTTTTCTCTTTGTTGTTTTTCAAAGTCTTTTAGGCATTCTTGTTCTCTGTTTGTTAAACCTATTTGACTTAGGTATTTCTGTCTTGTTGAATTGTGATATTTGTGAATTGCCAACTTTCGGGCAAATAAATTAAGATCTTTTACTTGTTTCTGTACAACCTTGGTTGGTTGTTCAAGGATTCCTAAATAGGATCCACAGGACAATATTTTGGTACGCATTTAAGTAATAACACCTAGGCCCAAAAAAATAATCTAAGATCATTTTTTTTGAGTATTATATGTATAAATAAGCTTGTACTTACTTTGTACTGTGGCTGGTATATACAATGAGCTGTATCCCCCTAGAATTATTCTGCCTCCTACACCCCTGCCCACACACATAGATAACTGACATACAATAGCACTGTAAGCCCTATGGTTATGACTGAAGATATATAGGGCAGCAATAACCATGTAAATCCTGGTAGCAAACATATCATTTGTATCAATGAAATGTCTGGCCAATACCTGCAGTTAAAACTGATTCTGAGTACAATTTGCTATTAGATCAAAAATGATTTGACATTCAAAAGAGAGTACATGTCTGGGTGTGCGCACTGCGGCATATGTGGATACAGACTCTGTAGGACATGTGCATGTGCGTGTCATACTCCTAACCTGGACCATGTCTCAGCTGCATATTAACAACCATTGCTGGGAACATATCACAGATTGGTCAGTCTCACACACTGCACAGCAAATTCAGCAGAGCACGGGTCTGATGGACATGTAGATGGCACACCACACCTGCATTAAACATATTCATACGTGCCATGATCCACAATGTTCAATATGCAGGCCGTGGTTCATCTGTGTAACACAAGCACCACAGTCAATCACAGGTGACCATGATATCAAGGATATGGAAACACATAGCTGTCAATTGTGTAGGAAAACCAACTCAAATATATTTTTTCTTTCATTTCAGTACCCAGGAGGACAAGGCCAACCACAGTGGAACGGGGGAAGACTCCACTGGAGGTTTGAGTGGTTGACAAAGCAGGCCAGTAGATTTGAGAGGGTCGGGATCATCCACACAAGCTGGCCATTCCCGTTCACAATCATATCAGGAGTGGGAATCACTTCCTGGGCCCTCAACTGCATCATCCAGCCATGTCCCCCAACATGGCCAACCGCACAATAAGGTCTCCCAACATGGCCTCCCACACAATGGGCTCCCCCAACATAGCTTAACACCCCAGCCCTCCTGTCGATACTTTAGGCCCTCCTGCCGACACCTCAGGCCCTGCTGCCGACACCTCGGGCCCTGCTGCTGACACCCTTGGCCCCAATGCTGTCACCTTTGGCCCCATTGCTGTCACCTCAGGCCCCAATGCCGTCAACACCATATTGAGGGAAAGCATGGTCTGTTTCACCAGGGAGGACATGGCACACAAGAAACAACAGAATGAGAGGCTCAGGTTGCCCAGAACGCAGTGTAGGTTCACACACACCCTCCTGGCGAGCACCATATCGCTCCATTCTGAGGTGAGGAGGCACAACCGAAGGATGGAGAGATATGAGGAACAGGCAAATCGGGACAGACAGCAATTCATCGATTTAGCCAAACGCTAGCTCATACATCTCCAGCATTCTGTTGCACAACTGCAACCCGAGACATCACCCTCCACATCTCAGACCTCACCACCATCTCAACCTGATCCACAGCCACCCAACGTAGTGGCACCCCACGCTCCTACACCATCAAGGCCTGGAAGAGTGAAACGGGGCGTGGGCACGGAAGGTGGGGGCCCAGTGCTGTGGAAGAGGAGGTCTTAGGACCATCCAGGAAGTCCTCCTCTTGATCACTCCTCACTGAATACTGATTGGTATAGATGTTGACATACTACTGGCTAGCTACAGAGTGTGTACATGACTGGTTATGTTTAACATTTCAACAATTGATGTTCAATGTGGATTGACCTTGAGATGAGGTGTTGTAGTTAATCAGAATATTGTTATGATTGGTATCTTGTTCTTGTCTCTGTAGGTGTTAATAGCCAAATCTCACAGCCATGAAGGCATGTTCTTCATCTTCGAGCAGTACAATGCCCTCATGTGAGTAAACAATTAACCCAGTTCTCAACAGGCATTTGATCACCACGGCAGATGGATCTGAAATGCAATATATGACTACATATCTCTTCACTAATAAACATGACTGGTGTGAGTTTCAATTATAATGAATAGTGTCCTGGCTTTAGAGTTGCACTGTCCCATTAGGATCTGCTAATCCAAACCAGTAGTTATACATGCGTTTTTAGTTGCATATCATCCCATTAACAGTATGAAAGCGGATTAATGTATTTCATGTCATCCAAACAAAATGGATAATTTCCTTGTTTTGATATCAGGCTCAATGTGCATGCGTTTAGGGGTAATTTGAATAGTGCAAATCTGTCTGGCCTTGGTACCACCTATATGCCAGTGAGATGTGATATCAGCATGGCACAACTATTCCATGTAGATAGTGATAGTACTTGTTGATGAAAGATTGTGTTCAAAGTGAAGCATGCATTGTTTTATTACACATCCTCAACATATTCCGGGAACGCTGATTGAACAGGACAGAAACAATATGGTTATCACTGCTCGTAGATGACGTTCATGTTCATAAGTTTATTGTAGGACCCAGAGCAAAAACAATGTGCTATAATAACAGCTTATGATTGTCCTCTTTATGTTTTCCAAATCCTATCATCTATTTGGGAATAAGCAGTATTGTATGAAAACACACTGTGTGTGGAATTTATTAGTATCACATGATCCTGATTTCTAGCATCTGTTTAATCTAGCAGATGGAAACCATATGGTTGCTGTGTGCGAATTATTGGTTATTTCCATGAAATTGAGTGTTACTGTATATGATGTTCCTATGTCACATCCGATTATTGTTACTGTGGTGCCCTGACCACATGTGACCCTAGTAGATGCTATGCTTTATCGGTATGATGCTGTTAACCCTTTAGGTGTTCTTTGATTGCCCACAGCCTCTTGCCCTTCCATTATCCGCCCACACCACACCCATGATATGAATGCACGTCTTGTCCATTTCTGATTGTGGTCTATGTATAAAATATAGCTTTGTAATACCTTTCTCACCATGTCAGTATGTTTTCAATGGTTGTGGTTATGGGACATCCACATACATCCCATTTGTGTCACATTCCTATATCTGTAAACTAATGAGCCCTATTTACTATGCAATAGATTAATCACATATAATAGTTGTCAAACTATGAAATTTTGTCACGCTTTGCGAGCTCGCTACGCGAGTTCGCAAGAACTGCATCCCTTGCAAAGCGAGGGACGCAGTTCGGGCTGCAAATGCGAGGGACGCATTTGCGGAGTTGGAGGCTCTACGTCGCCTCACAAGCGGTTACAAAAAGCCACAGAAGTAGGACTTTGAAAAAAAAACTATAACACGCAATGACTAAATACTGACTTTCACAAAAAAATACGAACCACAAAAATATGAACTTAACGGACGAACCGAGCACAGCGAAAAACATAAAAAAAACACAAAATACACAAAAAAAAAAAAAACATTACACACCGCATGAGGGGACAGCCAGGACGTCTAGGAGTCAGGTTGCAAGCAGTTTAGACACTTGAAGGATTTCAAGAGAAAAAATGGCAGCTGAAAAAAACTAAAACGAGGCTACACGACCCCTAAACCCGCAAAACACCGCCAAGCACATACGACTTTTACAAAAACCTGTACGGGGTACAAAATGCACTATTAGCAAGGACACTAAATCATTCCCAACCGTGTACCACATACACATTCGCCGCCATTTTACAACACTAACTTACAGAATGTGGAACTACACAGCTACACAAACAATTTCCCCTCGCACACTCAGCATATTTACACTACACACTGCACACATTGCTGATACTTACACCTCAGCTCAACAACAGTGCAAATCTACATTGTATGCTGCAGGAACATTAAAACAGATTGTTATAACAAATAGGTAAAGTATATTAATTTATGATGTCATTAATTAATTAATTATCATGAAAAAATACATATACAGAACAAACAAACAAAAAACAGTATCGCAATAAGCGACAAAGGCCTTCACTGTGCGCCTCACAAGGAGCACCAACGGTGCTTATAGGACACAAAGTACACCAGGGGAGAGGCTTGCAATAAGCGCAAAAAGGAGATCAGAGCAGACCTTACAATGAGCGCAAAAGCTCCTCTAATAACAGAAAATACATTAAAGGCGCTCAGCGTGAGGCTTGCAATGAGCGCCGAAGGATCTCAGACGTCCAAAACACTTACTGTCTGTGGCAAACAGCATTACCTGCCTTACAATTTTATTGTCCCATCATTTTTGACGGGCAAGTCGCTAGTACATATAATAATAATAATACATATAAGTGCAGTGTAATTGTTTTATTTTTTTGTGTAGTGTAAAGTATAAATGTTTATTTTCCATTACTAATTAATACTTATTAAATTAATGTACGTTAATAATTCATTCTGAATGAACAAATGTATTAGGAAGTGCGAAGCATTAATCTATTCATAAACGGCAGTGTAAAATATGCTATTTAGTGTATTATTTTTTTTATATATATATATATATTGTGATGGAGTGCCATTATGGGTCACAAGAGAGCTCTATAAAACTTCTCCCCTGAGAATGAAAGGAGTTAATTCCATTCAGTTATCAGTGGCTAAATGGAAGCAGCCTAGCTGTGAACTGCCTTTAAAAGCAGCAGAGAGATGGGTGGAGTTTCTCTCACTTAGGCTTGGGCCTAAGAGCCGTGGGCTGTGTGTGTTGCAGGAGGAAGCCCTGAACAGCTCAGCTGCCTCTGGGATCCAGAGAGCTGGGATTTGTGCTGGAGCGAGACAGTCAGGAAGACTATTATACTCCAGAGTTTGTTCACAGAGAAGACGCCTGTGGTATCAGAGATACTCCACTGAGAGAGGATTATCTAAAGACCCCATCCCTGGGAAGCCGAACGCAACAAGGGATAAAAAGGTTGGTGACAAATACACGTTTTCACCATATGAGGAAAAGAAGTACAAAGGCCCCAGGGAAAAGAGTGCGTGCAGAGAAAGTAATAGTCCCTCATCCCAAGAGGGTGACAAGGGTCCCTGGGGTGAAGCAAGGGAGAGAAAGGGTGGGCCCTATGCTTCACCCACTATTGGCAGAAGCCGTAGAGGAAAAGACATTAAAAGACTGTTTTGTTTCCTAGCCACAAGCTGGCATTCTCACCCTCAATCAGAGACTGTTTGTTTCCTGGCCACAAGGTGGCGACATAACAAATAAGAGACTGTTTGTTCCCTGGCCACAAGGTGGCGATACAACGCAAATAAGAGACTGTTTGCATCCTGGCCACAAGGTGGCACTCTCCGGAGCCAGAGAAGCTGGCCGGATATAGTTAGGGTGTTCCTGAGTGTAGTAAGCACGTTTATGTAGGGTTTTATTTTGTTGCTGAATACAAGCACTGTTTTTTTTGTTCTGCTTATGCTACCAAATAAATAGCAGTAAAACTCTGACAAGCCTGCTGTGTCTTCCTCCCTGGGTAAAAGAAATAAGAAAGTGCAGGACGCAAACCCCGCCAGAAGGGGGCGCCCTGGTACACTGGTGGCAGTGGTGGGATTCGTGAAGTGTCTGAGTGCAAGAAGACAGCCCACAGTACAGTACAGTGATGGAGGATATACTGAAGGCCTTGCTGCAACAGCAGCATCAGCAGCAACAGCAGCATCAGCAGCAACAGCAGCAACTGCAGCAGCAACTGCAACAGCACCAGCAGCAACTGCAGCAGCAACTGCAGCAGGAACAGCAGCGACAAGCAGAGGAGGAAACAATCTACATGAGAGAGGCCACAGCTGCTCATCAAGAGTTCACTAGAAAGTGGGCCATCCAGCTAGCCCAGAATGAAGCTATACTGGAAAAAAATAGTAAAGATGCGGCCAGAGTTAGAGCCAATGAAATTCTTTGGGAACTGACAGAGGATGATGATGTGATCATATACCTCACCATTTTTGAGAGAACAGCCATTAGGGAGGCGTGGCACAAACGGTACTGGGACAGCCTCATTGCCCCGTATTTGACGGGCGAAGCTCAGAAAGCTTATCTGCGCTTGAATGAAGAAAAGAAAGAAAACTATGATGACCTCAAAGCTGAGATCCTTGCCAGAGTTGGAGTTACCCGGGATGTCAGAGCACAGAGAATCAGTACCCAGAATGAACAGAAGGCGTACTTTACAGCCAGCATAAAGGCGCTGGGGGTGCAACAAGCTAGCCGGGGAAGTGCTCCTATACTTCAACCACACGAGAAAGGTGCGACTGGCATGACAAGGAGAGATTTCCATCCAAATAGTATGGACACCCCATTGGAGCTTGGCGTTGAGAAGTCATTTGGTGATATTGTCCAAGATAGACAAGCAAGGAACTGGCGGGCTGACAGAGGAGCCGCCACAGAGACGGCAGGAGCCGCCACAGAGACGGCAGGAGCCGCCACAGAGACGGCAGGAGCCGCCACAGAGACGGCAGGAGCCGCTGATGAGAATGCAGAGTGCACAAAAGAAACTGCAGAGACAGTAACAGAGATTGCTGAGAAAGCAAAAGAGCCTGCTAGTGCAGACAGAATGGCCTTAGAGGAGATGAAGAAAGAAATGGAATCTGTTATCCAGTCCCAAAACAGGAAGGTTCAAGAGTTGCACAAGCAGCTGCATGAAATGGAAGCAGAGAAAAATGTCTGCATGGATAACTTCTCACGTCAGAAGAGTGAGCTGGAATACAGTCGTGAGAAAGAGGAGAGACTGATTCTGGAACTGGAGACAGCAGCACACACAGTAAAAAGACTGGAAGAAGATATCGAATCGGAAAGAGCAGCCCATCGGGAGTCTAAGGTTAACTCTGAAGTTATCCAGTTGCGGATCCTGGACCTTGAGTCTTCACTTCAAGTGGAAAAGGCCAGCTGCTCGCAAAGTGCATCCGACTTAGAGATGATAAAAAACCAGTTCAGAGAAGTGGAAGCTGCTTATAACAGAGAAAAGAAACGGGCTGACCGCAATGCAGAAAAACTCAAGGAGTACACACTGTCCCAGACAGGACATATGACGCAGAGCATGGAGATGTGTCATACCAAACCAGACCAGCGAGAGGTAAAGATGATGCCAGATTATATTCCTGAATGGCGGAGGATGCCTGCATTTGAGGACTACAGAGTGTCCTACAGGAATGATAAACTGATGCCTATTTGGGAGCAGAGGAAGAGTCCTCCCAAGTCTAAGCTGGAAAATATGGGGGAGAACCATATACAAGAACAAGGAGAGACAAGACCAAGCGGCTAAAACTCAAGAGGAGCAGCTGATTTGTCAAATAACCATATTGAAACTGGAAATCTCCAAGCTGAAGACAGTATTAACGCAAAAGGACAAGGAGCTTGAGGGACTCCAATATCGGGTGAAAGATGAGAAGAGGCAGAAGGAGCAGGTGATTGAAGACATGCAAAGAAATGAAGAGTCATCAAGACAAAACATAGCTGGACTCAACCACCAAGTGGACAATCTAAGCGGTATATTGAAGCAAACTGAGGACAAGCTAGCAAAGTTCACCAGAAAACTGGAGAGCGAGGCCCAGCAGATGGTTCAGTTAAGGGAAGAGCACAATAAGGTGATTAGTGAGAGAGAGTCAACTCTTAATGTGTTTAATGAGTACAAATCCACAAATGAACAAGAATTAAACTCTTTAAACCAAGCTGTTGAGATTCTGGAGAAAGGTCTTCAATCAAGTTTGGCCACATCCGAGGAGCTAAAAAAGGAAAAATCAGAGTTGGCAGTTAAAGTGCAAGAACGGGATGCAACAATCCTTGATCTAATTGCTAAATGCCAGAATCTGGACACTGAGAATGAGGCGCAAAGTAAGACGCACGCAGCCACAATGGAGTCTCTAAAGACGCAATTAATTGAGAAGGACAACCAGTTACGGCTTTATGAACAGAGAATCTCTGGGAAGGAGGTAATGACAGAAGAAATCCTTCACCTAAAAGAACAATTGCTTGCTATGGAAGAGACTGTGAAAAATCTGAAAGATCTCTTAGAGAGTGACGTAAACCGAAGTCTACATAACCTCAAAGAGAACAGTAAGCTTTCAAGCTCAGAGAATTTAGAAAAATCCCCAGATCTTGGAAATGATCACATTACTTCATCTCTTGAAAAATCAAACCAAAAAGTACTTTCAAAAGAAGAGCTGCGTAAGACCGATTCAAACAAAACCAGTGCCAAGGATGAAGAGACAGAGAAAAAGAAAGACATTATTTCTGTCTCTAATAAAGAGAGAGCGAGTGTAGGCAAAGAAGCATCTAGTAAAGTTGAGAGTGGTGCAAAGCAAAATACGGAGTCAGCTGTGATAGATCAGCCAGAAGAAGGCAGGGAAACAAAGGTTTCACCAACCATAGCGGATCAGTGTGATACAGAGCAGCAACCTGAAACATCAACAAAAAAGGAGACCAAATCACTTGATACTGAAAAATCTTCTGAACCTGAGAAGAAAACAAGTATTTCAAAAAATAAACATAAAGATAAATTACTTCCCAACGAGAGCAAGCAGACTGACAGAGCAAACTCAGTAGTTGAGTCTCAATTGACAGAGGATGGAGCTGCAACTCCAGAAGTAGAGAAGTCTTCAAATCAGAGAAGCAAGCTCCAGGTTTAAAAAGTAAACCTAGATCTAAGTTAGTGCCTGAAGATGAAAACAGTGGAACAGAAGGGAAGGAAATGACAATCAGGGTCTCCAGCAAGAGGAAGAGAGGTGACGCATTATTTGTGGCTTCCGCAGTTGCAGAAGCTGAGGAGCCTGAAGCAGAGGAAAGCATGGGCCGGACATTAAGACGGTCGCTGAGAATTTCACGTCCCTCTGTCAAGGCCGTTCAAGTCAAAGAACGTAAACCTGAAAAGAAACCCATTGATGAGGAGGACAAACCTACTGCCCAGAAAGCAGAAAAAGAATTGGAAGAATGGACACATAAGAGTAAGGAACTCAAGGCAAATCGTTATAAAGATTATGTAAAAGAAACCGGTTGTGAGAGAAATGATACAGCCAAATCGCTCTCTGCAGAATTATCTGAACTGCAGGTCCTATTAAAAGATATTGAAGAAGGGAAAGTTCTCCTGACGCATGGAAGTACGTGTGCTAGTGAGCTCAAGAAGATAGAGCAAGACCCAAGCCCATACTGCATAGTTACACCACAGAATATTATGCCCTATGAAGAGGAGCCCCGTAAACGAGAAGACAAGGGGAAGATAAAGTTACGAGTGAACGTTTTCGGCCTCTCGGCTCATGTAGCTCAACTACATGGTGTTGAGCTGAGGGGGAGGATATGTGATGGAGTGCCATTAGGGGTCACAAGAGAGCTCTATAAAACTTCTCCCCTGAGAATGAAAGGAGTTAATTCCATTCAGTTATCAGTGGCTAAATGGAAGCAGCCTAGCTGTGAACTGCCTTTAAAAGCAGCAGAGAGATGGGTGGAGTTTCTCTCACTTAGGCTTGGGCCTAAGAGCCGTGGGCTGTGTGTGTTGCAGGAGGAAGCCCTGAACAGCTCAGCTGCCTCTGGGATCCAGAGAGCTGGGATTTGTGCTGGAGCGAGACAGTCAGGAAGACTATTATACTCCAGAGTTTGTTCACAGAGAAGACGCCTGTGGTATCAGAGATACTCCACTGAGAGAGGATTATTTAAAGACCCCATCCCTGGGAAGCCGAACGCAACAAGGGATAAAAAGGTTGGTGACAAATACACGTTTTCACCATATGAGGAAAAGAAGTACAAAGGCCCCAGGGAAAAGAGTGCGTGCAGAGAAAGTAATAGTCCCTCATCCCAAGAGGGTGACAAGGGTCCCTGGGGTGAAGCAAGGGAGAGAAAGGGTGGGCCCTATGCTTCACCCACTATTGGCAGAAGCCGTAGAGGAAAAGACATTAAAAGACTGTTTTGTTTCCTAGCCACAAGCTGGCATTCTCACCCTCAATCAGAGACTGTTTGTTTCCTGGCCACAAGGTGGCGACATAACAAATAAGAGACTGTTTGTTCCCTGGCCACAAGGTGGCGATACAACGCAAATAAGAGACTGTTTGCATCCTGGCCACAAGGTGGCACTCTCCGGAGCCAGAGAAGCTGGCCGGATATAGTTAGGGTGTTCCTGAGTGTAGTAAGCACGTTTATGTAGGGTTTTATTTTGTTGCTGAATACAAGCACTGTTTTTTTTGTTCTGCTTATGCTACCAAATAAATAGCAGTAAAACTCTGACAAGCCTGCTGTGTCTTCCTCCCTGGGTAAAAGAAATAAGAAAGTGCAGGACGCAAACCCCGCCAGAAGGGGGCGCCCTGGTACAATATATATATTGTTTTTACTTTTATTTAATGAATTAATGACTTAATAAATTAATATACTTTACCTATTTGTAATTAATATATCCAGCAATCAATATCCTGAAGAGTTAACAATCCCTTTTTATTTTCCTGCAGCATACAATGTACATTTGGGCTGTTGCTGCCCCGATGAGAAAGTGTCAGCAATGTGCCAATTGTGCAGTGTAAATCGTCTGCGTGCGCGAGGCCAAACAGTTGGTTTAGTTGTGTAAAGCTCCATTTTAGATTCGTAATGTTATTAGTTGCAAGTTAGTGTAGAAAATGGCGGCGATTGTCTATGTGTTACGCGGCTCGCAAGCATTTTCTGTCCTTTCTAATAGTGTATTTTGTACCTTGTACGTTCCTGTGGTATGCGTCTGGCTGTGTTTTGCGCGGTTCGGGGTCGTGTAGCCTTGTTTTCCTTTTTTTCTGAACGATATTTTTTTTCTCGCTTAGCGGATTTTCGAGTGACGAAACTTGCCAAATTGGGCTTAAATTCGCGTGCAACCTCACTGCCAGATGTCCTGGCTGTCCCCCTGTGCTGTGTGTGAGGTTTTCTTTTTCTATTTTTTGGGGGGGTTTGTGTTTTTCGATTTGCGCGGTTCGGCCGTTAACTTCGTATTTTTCCGACCTTGTATTTTTTTTTTCTAAGTTCAACACCTTGCATTTTTTTTGTCTAAGTCCCGCGTTCCTTAAATGCTTGCAGCCTAAGGCAATCCGGCGTTTCCTAAGTCCTGCGCTTTTCAATGCCTCAACGGCTCACCTCGCTTAGCGTGGCTGGCAGGAGAGCCTTCGGCGGTCATTTCGTCTAAGTCCTGCATCTTTTAATGCTTCCACTGCTCGCCTCGCTACGTGTGGCTCGCAGGCAATGAGCGCCTTTGGCGTTCATCACCTAAGTGCTGCGAGTTTTAATGCATCAACTGCTCGCCTCACTCATCGCCTAAGTCGTGCACAACAGCACAAAGCATGACGAGGTCTCGCAGTTTGACAATTATAATATGTGATGTGATAATAGAGGGTTACTACACATGACAGGTCCAATTTATGATAATGTGAAGTATTAACATTCCCCTGAAGGCCTGATAGGAATATGACAGGTGAAATTGTGAATTGATTGATAGCAAAACACTTAAAGGAAGGTCAGCCAATGATAATGGGTATACATCTTGGCACATGGCCACCAGCAATGGCGTGGGACTTTCCAGGATGGGCGTAGCGGAGATGGAGGTGAGTTGGCTGTTGATTCATGTGCCTTTGCACAGATTTCATGTGTGTTTGCGGCCCTTCCTGATGGGTTAGAGTAGATTAGTGTGGTGTGTTTTCCCCGGTTACCCTTCTGGCTTGCTGCCTTGTGGTGGTGAAAGGGCTTGTGTACTTCAATGAAGCTGTGAGCTATACCATGTAGGGCCAGTGTAGGTGGGCAGGTGATAGCAGAGAGGTCAGATAAATCACAGTCCACTAGAGAAGGAACTGTAAACCCACTACTGTATCTTTGGCATGCAAATCTTGTGGAAGAGCATTGTTATTTGGCCACTATTTGTTTTCCCAATGTAGATGTGATGAGCGAGATGTATATGCAATCATATATATTCCAGGGTCCACATTAGAGCCTCTGTGAGTGAGGAAGGGTTATTATGGCATCAGTTTCATGTTTTTTTTTGCTATTTAATCAGGTAGGGTGTCTTTAATTGCTTTATGCATCTTGCAGCAAGCATTTTCATATTGGCATATGCATGACCAAACCAACATATGATGAAATTAAATATTTTTTAAATGCCTATTTTTTATTGTGGGATTATTGTGCAAGTAATTGTAATGTCTTGCAATGCTTTCCTTATATTTTAAAGTCCAGTGGTGTGTTTATATTGTCTTTTACAGTGTTGAGAAATTGTCTGTAAACCCTTTGCGGGTCCTATGTTTGCCTCCATTTGCGGGTTACGCGCTTGAATGCCATGGCGTTATTGGGAACTTGTAGTAATTTAATAGCGATTTTAGAACATAACATTTACGGGCTTGACAGATCAAAGGTTTTGCAACAAAGGTGTTCAGATTTCGACATCCCATACTTTTTCTCCGCCTGTAACCCGCAGGTTGTTTGCGGTTAGCTTTAAGAGGCCAATTTAATAGCCATAAGTCTCAATTACGGGCTACAGTTTTACATGTTGGGGGAATTTAATAGGGTTGCAGGTCTTACATAGGGATTTAATTTTGCGGCATGCAGGCGTTCATCTAATAAAGATGATCACCTGAAAGCTGCATCCAAAAGGGGTAAGTAGTTGTCACGATACCCCTGACCACGCTGTGGTCTCAGTAATTTTATAGTATGTTTTATAGTTATGCAACATGTTATGTTATTTTGATTACCCTATGCATGTTAATTAATGTGTGTGATGTTGCATTTTTGTTTCATGAACAGTTAAATCATTTAGAATGTTGTGATGTCAGTCAGTGACTGCCAAATAAATTCAGTTATGTATTTAGTCAGTTTGTATCCTGCTGTGTGGAAGAGTTTGCTCTGAATGAAGATATATAAAGCATGTGTATGCTCCTAAAGAAAAGGGAGGTAACATATTTTGTGGCAAAAACCAGCCACCTAGTCTTATTACAAAGACACTGTGTTATTGATATGTGTTAATATACAGAGAGCACGGTGTAATACACAGAGCTAGAGGGTACGTCAGGGAAAGGGTTAACCTTTGCCCTGCCAGAGTCATGGGGGATTACTTGGTAGCTATCTGATAGACCTTGTGGAGACAAATAGGGCAAAGAGAGGGATGATCCTATCAATCTCTGTACTATATGGTAATGCCTGTTATTGTGTAAGAGTAGCCAGCTAGGCACCGGGAGATGTGTTACGTGACCGCAACTATTGTTCACTCTCACTGTACTGTGTGGCCAAATATGGGCATGTGTTTATTTACCTGTGTTGATTTCCGGTTTTCCAAGGATATATATATATATATATATATATATATATATATATATATATATATTACTTTACTTTACTCCCAACTGTGTATCGTCCAGTATGGGGAGATTAAGTTTATGAGACTGTACACTGCTTCTCTTGGTTATTTTACAGTCTACCAGCAGAGATATCAAGTGTAATATTCCATCTCCGCTACACATACCTTGAAGATATATGTATGTATCAGCAAGCCCAGAGAAGACACTACTGAAGTGGATGTTAAGAAATTATGCTTCAGACTTCATAAAGTGAGGGGAGCAGATATCACAGTCTCTGAATAGGTGAATATGCATATGGAACAATATATCTAGTGGAAGATATATATATATATAAATAAATTTATATATAAATATATATATATATATATATATATATATAAATATATATATATATATATATATATATATATATATATATATAAATAAATAAATAAATATATATATATATATATATTCTTACAGAAGATAAGAACTATCGCTGTCTGACTGGATTGGATGTTATGATGCCTTGCATATGAAACATTGTTTATGACTGTTTTAGCACAATTGATACAAAACCCAGAAAACGCATAGACTGTTACAGAATATTATCAGTTCAAATTTAAACATTCACTCCATGAACCTGTTATGAAGTTTCCACAGCAATAGAAGCAGTTCCAGATTTTTTTTTTATAATGCTGAGCCTGCGTTTATATTACTAAAACTTAATCTGAGTGAGGGCATTTTAGAGACATCAGCTCTCTGGGTGAAGGGATCAAAAGAACCAGAAAGGTCTGCTGGGTAGGTTTGGCCGCAACAGCTTTATCAAGCCTGACTGATGAAAGCAGATCTTCACAGATACTTATACAGTATTTAAGAAGGGAGCAAGAGCAAATCCGGGGAATTATAGACCAATGAGCCTCACTTTCTGTAGTGGAAAAGATTTAGTGGCTTTCAGCAGGAGTCAACATGGATTTATGAGGGATAGGTCATGTCAAACAAATCTAATTAGGTTCTTTGAGGAGGTTAGTAGGAGCCTGGATCAAGGCAACTCAGTGGATGTAGTCTTTTTGGATTTTGCAAAGGCTTTTAATACAGTAATATATGGAAGACTATTGTGCAAAATAAGGGATACAGGAATTGCAGTAAATATCTGCTCATGGATTGAGAGCTGGCTAAAAGACAGGAAGCAAAGATTGTTGTAAACGGAACATACTCAGATTCGACGAATGTGGTAAGTGGGGTTCCTCAGTGTCCATTATTAGGTCCTCTACTTTTTAACATATTTGTTAATGACTTAGAAGTAGGACTGCTGATGACAATACGTTCTATAGGGTAATTAAATCAGAAAATATGTACTTTCCCTCCAAAAGGATTGGTAGAAATTAGAGAAATGTGCATCTAAATGGCAGATGAGATTTCATACGAATAAATGTAAAGTTAGGCATCTGGAAAGGAAAATAGCCACGCAATTTATAATCTAGAGATATCAGATATTGAAAGGGATTTGGGAGTGCTTGTGGAAAACCACCTACACAACAGTGCTCAATGCCAAGCAGCATCTGCAAAGGCAAGTACAATATTATCTTGTATTAAGTAGGGTATAGAAGCCAGGGAAGCAAATATAATTCTGCCACTGTACAAATCCCTAGTACTCCCTCATTTGGAATATGGATTACAATTTTGGGAACCGCTTCATAAAAAGGACACCTTAGAGCTAGAAAAAGTACAGAGATGGGCAACTAAACTAATTAGGGGAATGGTGGGGCTAAGCTATGAAGAATGACTAGATCATCTGCATCAGCTCAGGATCTCAGGATCACTGTAGTTGCAGGTAGGCTGATCCCTTTAACAGGCCTAGTGGAATACATGCTAGGTAGCAGCTTCTGGGGGGATCACGGAGGATTGGTTACCTGCTTACCATTCAAGGATAAGGGCAGAGGAACAATGTAGCCTGCTGGGTCAGGTGCATGTTTATACTCCTTAGGGGCAACAGAACTGAAGGTCAGTAGGGATCCAACAAGTTTGACCTCCTGTCCCTTATCAGGAACTGGCACAGTCTCTGGTAGGCTTGCAACCCACATCCATGGTGCATCCCTCAGGTTCTTAGGGCCGATGCCCCCCCCCCCCCCCGACTGTTGCACCTTCTCAGCCATGCAAGGCAGGTTCTGCAGGTTAACCTGCTCGGCTGACACTGTAACTAGGATCCATAGGGGAAATCAGATCTTCACAAATACCTCTGTGCCATTTCTGGTATACATCGTCACAGCTCAGCCGGGAATTGATTCTTCCAGCCATCGTCTCTGGTCTAGTTCCTATCACATTGAATTGTGTGCATAAAACCTTTTCTATCAAAACACATCAAGGCAAACACTCTCTCTCTCTCTACTTCTTCATGATACTCATTCTGATCTAGACTGGAACGTACTGATCATAGCAGCCACTTAGATTATCTCTACTTTGAGCCATACATATATACATACATACCGACACAAACACAAGTCACACAGCAATTTTGTATTTTGAAAAAAAAAAAATCCCCCAAAAATATGTTATGTTCATGACGTACACAGCTGCTAATATTGTTAGTTTAATACATACTTGACAAACAAGTGTCTTTTTTACCTGCAGTGAGCCTTTAATAATAAAACTGAACGTCATTGCTAATGCAGTGTAATAACTGTTTTTCTCGGAAATTCTGAGCTGGAAACAGTTTTTTCACTTACTTTAGACATTCAAATGTGAACACAAATTTATTTGTTTGTTTACTGTACTACTGTATGGTGGAGGGCTCCTATCGCTCTTTTGCCCAACTGTATATATTAAATGATTGTTGTGGTGAACTACCTACTCATAAGGTCCACAACACAGGCTGGGATCCTGCTCCACGCTGATAATAGCCAGTAAGCTTGAAACAGTTGTACGTGGATAGGATACCCAGCTTGTGTATAATCCAACCTTGGCTTTGCTTAAAACCTGTGTAATGCAGCAGGTATAAGCTTAAAGGATGCCATGTTTGAAATGGTTTATGGATTGAAGAGCGAGGCATTTGTGGGCACATTTGCATGTCCCTGCTCAGCTTCCCAGAATGCACAAATACACAAATGTAGACACGCACACCCAAATAAAAGGACACATACACACAGAGGTACACATGCATACATAGGCACACAGACACACTCATAGGCATACACAGACAAACATAGAGGTACTCACACACACATAGAGAGACACAGACACACACATGTAGACACACTGATGTTCACAATTATAATAGTTTATTTAATTGGGCAATGCGGATGACACAGAAGAGACCACTCTTGAGTCCTTCTTCAGAGGTGCAGTAACAGACCTCTTCTCCCTTACAGCACATGCTCTCTAAAATTGGTGCGGGCGTGGGAGGGTGGCGACTAGGGATAATGCTCATATTTCTTTTTCACTTAAAAAAAATGTTTTACTCAAAATTAAAAGCTCCTCACTGAGGAGCACCTCTAGGTGACTGCCTATGTCGCCTTTTGAGAAATTTGGCAATATAGCGCTACTAAATATTTATCTTTGAATTTTCTTCTGCTAGCCTCTTGGGATTAGCATGTTGCCCCCCCCCCCCCCTTCTTCCTTCCAGATAAAAAATATCATCACCAAAGTTTTATTAGCAGAAGCAAAGGATAATATTAGTCAGCCAATAATATCTTACTTTGGCCACACTATTGAAACTTGTGCTATGACATGCCCAGTATGGCAGACATGTAAGGTCTTCTCTCTCACAATTCACTGTGTGTGACCCAGCCATTGAACTCATGCCCTGTGTATGTTACCTCTGGCAACAGTTTATAAGGCCACTTTGAGGCTTATTTATTTACAGCGGGAGAGATCTATTATCAGATTGTCATTGCTAAGCTTTAGACTTGTAAAGAGTGAGAATTAACTATCAGATTGGGGTTACCAAGTAACCAATATGGCATTTAACATGGAAGAATAAATATTTCTTTGTGTTTTATGTTACATATATTACAAGGTGTATGACTGGGTTTACCACAAGTGTTCACAATCCCCTATTTATTTGCTAAAAGTAAATAAACAGCTTCAAAGGCTTACTAATTTAGAGTAATGGCATGTTTGTGTAAAAAAAAACATGCTTAGATTTATTGATTTCAAATGTAAACAGAACGGTTAGGAAAGATTACTCAGATTTTTAACCTCAGTATTTATCCTCAATGACATGGCAAACATTTACTATGCAGGAATTAGAATTTACTAACAGTTATGCTCACAAATACAATTAAAATAGTTTGAATTAAAATAAATTAAATAAATCTTAAAATATTTAAATCCAAAAGTATTAGTAAATTGTAGATATCATTTGAGGTCTAAACATGCAGTTACAAAAGCAACATTAATATGTATTATATTGCAGTGAAATGTAGCAGCTATCTCTTGGGTTTTTGCCAGTCTTATTATTATTATTATTATAGTGGGTGTTCAATTCCACAAACACCTCGTCATGAATCACTAGTCTTGCAGGAGCTGTTTCTAATTCACTGGTAGGACTGCTCAGAAACTCTTTATGTGGAAACCAAAATAATAAAAAGTCCTGAATGAATAAAGTTAAACAATAATATAGCATCATACAGATACAAATTAGTTTGTCATTTTTTATGCAAGGTGATCAAATTAACAAATTGATTAACTGTTACAAATAAATTTTCCTTGCCTCGGCATAGATAAATTGATATACAATACTATAATACTTATAAAATACCATATTCATTATACAATGAAAACACATTAAGATCCTATAATGAACTGTATAATGATCTTCTTGGTCAAACAACCATACCCCATTCAAATGGCTGACAACTATGGAACAAGGGCATCTGATTTACAACACTAATATTTTCATTTACACTGTACAATGTTGGAGCTGTGATTACATGTTAAAAAATTGCATACCATGGACCTCATTCAATTAGAAGCCCGCATCTTGCGGTATATAGGCTGTATGTCTACGTTCCTGCTGCTGGCTCGCAGTCTGCTATAATTCTGGTGCTATTCAATTGAACAAGCCCGCAAGTTATCGGCCCAAAGCCGTAACTGTAAACCATGCACTTGTATGTAGCATTTCAGGGTGGGAACATGATCAATTAAGCAAGGCCCTTAACTACCCATTTAGAAACAGCCAATATAAATTGAGACCATCATCATTAGGTCAGTAGGTACATGTCAATCAATAAGCGTTTGGAGTTACAAAACCGCAAAACACAAAATAATAAAAATGAATGCCGATACTGTTGTAGTCCATGTGGATGGCCTGATATGTATTAACTCATTGATTCCCGAGATCGATATAACCCTGAAATTAAACATAAAATTAAATTACTTTTGATCGCCGATTTGCGAGCTTGAGACAGTTGTGCAATTAATTCGAATGTCTTTCATCTCTTTCCCCATCATTTACAGTGCAGTAACATTGTAAACTCTGTCCAACTTTCACCACAGCATCATGTCTAGCCAGCAGAGGCATTAAAATTACCTTTTTATCATTAAAACCTAGCTTAATGAAATTATCCCACGTCCATATGGTCACTGAGACTGAAGGACTGAGCAACAACAATATATATATATATACTAGCTACTTGCCCATCAAAAATGATGGGATTAAAATTGTAAGGCTGACAATGTGAAGCTTTTGCTCCTCTGAGCAACTTCGTCGCTCAATGAGAGGCCCTTTGTGTCGAAAATGGAGACACTGCTTTTCAGTCCCACCTCTAAGTCATTAATAAATATGTTAAAAAGGAGAGGACCTAATACTGAAACCTGAGGAACCGCACTTACCACATTAGTCCAATCTGAGTAAGTTCCATTTACAACAACCCTTTGCTTTCTGTCTTTTAGCCAGCTCTCAATCCATGAGCAGATATTTACTGCAATTCCTGTATCTCTTAGTTTGCACACTAGCCTCCCATGTGGCACTGTATCAAAAGAGAAATGGGGGGGGGAGACACGAGGGAGGGGGGAGGGAGCAGACACAGGGGGAGGGGGGACAGGGGGGAAAGGGACACAGCGGAGGGGGGAACAGACACAGGGGAGGGAGAGGGGGGAAGAGATACAGGGTGGAAAGAGAAACAGGCGAGGGGGTTAGAGACATGGGAGGGAAAGGGGGGTAAAAACACAGGGGGGAAGGAGACATAAGGGAGGGAGAGGAGGGTGAAAGGTGACACAAGGGAGGGAGAGGAGGGGGGAAATGAGACACAAGGTAGGTAGTAGACAGGGGGAGAGACTCGCAATGAACACCTTTGGCATGCATTGCGAGGCCAGTGATAAGCGCCAAAGGTGCTCATCGCAAGGCCAGTAAAGTAGAGGGTGGGAGAGGTAGAAGGGGGGGAGGCTCGAAATGAACGCCAAAGGCGCTCATTGTGAGGCCCGTGATGTGCGCCAAAGGTGCTCATCGCGAGGCCAGTAAAGTAGAGGGGGAGAGGCTCCCATTGTGTGGCAAACAGCATTGCCAGGCTTCACTTTTTATTGCCGTCAAAAAAAGTCACTAGTATATATATATTTATTTATATATATATTTATGTATATATATATATATATTTACATATATATATATATATATATATATATACATATATTAAAAAAACATTTTCATTCTCAAGGTGTACTTTAAATGCAACAATCTAGGCTCCTAAACAGAAATAATCCTTACTGGTCATATTCAAGTGAATGAATCTCAACTCATATTTACTGCAAATAAGACAAACCAGGTGCAGCTGCGTTTGTAATCTGCATATTTATTCAGGATGAGATTTAACTCAGGGCTTTACTCTATAATTTCCATAAACAAATGTGCTAACCAGGTCAAGATCAGAACAGCATTCCACACCCACTTATGTGAGCCTGTAATACAGGCCAAGGCAAATCAAACTCTGCTTCATGCAAACAAAGTATTACAAAAGGCCTCCATATAAACACAGTAAAATATATACCTAAATAAACCTAAACATTAGCACTTGCAAAATGCAAATGAAGGGAAGAAAATAGTTAAAAAAACTGGATATGGTGCAGTAAACATCTTTGTAGGGTTAGTTCACTTTGTTGATAAATTGTGGACTATGTTCAGGCAAGAAGCTTAAACAATGAGTGCACCTGTTGTAATATATATATATATATATATATATATATATATATATATATATATATATATATCACATATATAGTTCTCAGCAATACAGGTCGTTGCTAACGTTTGCGGGCTTGCTGGGCGAGCCCGCCGCAACTGCGGCCCTCAAACCCCGAAGTGTGCCTACATTAAGCCCATGCTGGGGGTCTCCATTGGGGACCCCTGCAATTTCCCCACATTGACCCTTGCTGTGGGGGTCACTATCGTGTCCCCCTCTGCATTTAAAGGGCCCGCGGCACACAAACATTAAGGCCGGCAGCGGGTGTACTGTAAGTACCCCCACCGGCACCTAACATTAACCCCCTGTGCTGGGGGTTCCCATTGGGAGCACCGGAGGGTCCTCACATTAACCCCACATTAACCTTTGCAGTGGGGGTCCCCAATCGCATGAAAATTTAAATTTGTATTTCCTGCCTTGCGGGTCCTTAAAGGACAGTAAAAGTCCTTAAAGGACCTGCGAAAAATAACAATTAACCCTATCACTCATGGGGCTCCATACAGAGCCCCATGAGCCCCTAAATAACCATCTCACTCATGGGGGTCAATATAGACCCCCATAATCCATTAATTAACCCTGTCAGGACCCCCATAACCCCTTAATTAACCCTGTCACTTATGAGGGTCAATCAGGACCTCCATAACCCCTTAATTAACCCTGTAACTCATGGGGGTTGATACAGACCCTCATAAGCCATTAATTAACACTGTCACTCATGGAGGTCAATACAGACCTCCCCCATAAGCCCTTCATTAACCCTGTCACTCATGGGATCAATTAAGACCCCCATAACCCCTTAATTAACCCTGTCACTCATGGGGGTCAATACAGACCCCCATAAGCCCTTCATTAACCCTGTCACTCATGAGAGTCAATCAGGACCCCCATAACCCCTTATTTAACCCTGTAACTCATGGGGGTCAATACAGACCCCCATAAGCCAATAATTAACCCTGTCACTGATGGGGGTCAATACAGACCCGCATAAGCCCTTCATTAACCCTGTCACTCATGTTGGTCAATTAAGACCCCCATAACCCCTTAATTAACTCCGTCACTCATGGGGGTCAATACAGACTCTCATAAGCCCTTAATTAAACCTGTCACTCATCGGGGTCAATCGGGACCCCCATAACCCCTTAATTAACCCTCTAACTCGTGAGGGACAATACAGACTCCCATAAGCCCTTCATTAACCCTGTCACTCATGGTGGTCAATACAGACCCCCATAATCCCCTCATTAACCCTGTCACTCATGGGGGTCAATACAGACCCTCATAAGCCAATAAATAACTCTATCAGTCCAATAGGGGTCTATATAGATCCCATAGGACACTAATTAATCCATGTAATAACACTATAAGTGTCATGAGGGTCATCCAGGACCCTCATTACACAAAGTGTAACCACTGCACTATTAACCCTAACTATACCCCATTAACCCAACCCTGCGACTATTTAATCCTAACACTACACATTTAACCCTAACTACCTAAGTAACCATAACTGCTCTTAAACCCATCTAAGCCTATTTAACCCTGTCTGTTATGTGGGTCTATACAGTCCCTCATAAGCCTCTATTTAACCCCATCAGTCCCATAAGGGTATATAAAGACCCTTATGGGGCAGTTACAACCCTGACATTAACCCCATAAGTGCCATGAGGGTCCTTAAGAACTCTCATGACACTAACTACAAACACTACAGTGCACTATACCCCCCAATAAACTATTAAATCTAAACTAACCCCCCTCTACACTAACCTATTAACACCTACACTACCTACCTACACTACCTACCTACCCCCTAATAAACCCCTCACCTTAATAATTACACAAAATAATATAACCTAACTCACAAAAAATAATAAAACCTAAGTTACAGAAAATAAAAAATCTACATTACAGAAAATAAAAAAAAACTAAGTCACAAAAAAAACATTACAGAACCCCCCCCCAAAAAAATTCAACCCCCCCCCCCCCCCCCCACTACAGAAAAAAAAATTGCACACCTGAAAAGGAAAGGCATACAATATATACATACATTACAATACAAAATAAAATACAATACCTCCCTATATAAAATACAATAAATCCTAACATACATACATCCCCTCTATCTAAAATAAATCCTATCTAACATACAAACACCATCTCTATCTAAAATGAAATAAATTCTATCTACATACCCAAACCCTAAATCTAACCTAAAATACAATAATTAAGACCACTTACCTTTGCAGTTTTACCTTCAGATCACCAACCTAGAAAAAAAAAAAAATAGTACAAACATTTACATATAATAAATAAACATTTTAAATATTCTAAATATTCTACTCACCTTTCCAGTATGTCCCTGTCTTTCTTCATTTCTACTATGGTGCAGCCCCTATTAAAAAAATTAATTACGGTACATTAATAATAAATACATACACAAACAAAATAAAATAAACATAATATACATTGTACTTACCTCCCCGCAATCTTCCCGGCTACCTCCTCTTCTGCCCCGGCTGGGCCCTGAAAGGATCCGCAATGTCATTAGCTGTAGGCATGTGCACATTCTGATTGGCTGCAGTCTAATTGACAATGACAACAGCCAATCAGAAGCCTCTATTCCATTCATCCAATCACAATGGGAGCTATGCCCATGCAGTGATTGGCTGAACTCATCTGCGCCTTCTGATTGGCTGTTATCTGATTGACAGTGACAACAGCTAATCAAAAGGCGCAGGTGCCTTCAGCCAATCACTCTCTGGGGGTGTATCCCACTGTGGCTGAAGGCAATAGAGCCTTCTGATTAGTTTAAAAATAGATTGACAGGTGCATTAGCCAATCACAATGGGATATGGGGGTGTATCCCATTCTGATTGGCTGAAATTTGATTGACAGCATTTTCAGCCAATCAAAAGGCGCCATTGATGATTTTATTCTGGAAAAGCCTCTAGAGACCTCATTAGCAGATTGTTCCAGGGCCCAGCTGGGGCAGAAGAGGAGGAGGCAGCGGACAACGCGCGGAGGTAAGTTAAATGTATATTATGTTTCTTTTATTTCATTTTATGTGTGTATGTATTTAGTATTAATGTTATGTTTTTGTAATGTATGTGCCAGAGAAGAACTGAAGAAGGACAGGGACATGCTGGAGAGGTGAGTAGACTATGTGGAATATTTAAAATGTTTATTTATTATATGTAAATATGTTGTACTATTATTCTATTTTAGCTTACATTTAGGGTTTAGGTATGTACATAACATTTATTGGATTTTAGATAGAGGGGATGTATGTATGTTAGATAGGATTTACAGTATTTTATGTACAGGGGGTGTATGTATGTAACTTAGGATTTATTGTATTTTACATACATAGAGGGGATATATGTATGTTACATAGGATTTATTGTATTTTATATAGAGGGGTGTATGTATGTTACATAGGATTTGATGTATTTTATGAACATAGAGGGGGTGTATGTATGTTACATAGGATTTGATGTATTTTACATAGATAGAGGGGATGTATGTATGTTAGATAGCATTCAATGTATTTTACATAGGGGGGTATTGTATTTTATTATTATTTTTATTTCTATTGTAATGTAATGTACATATATTGTATGTATTTCCTTTTCAGGTGTGTAATGTTTTTTTTATTTTCTGTAGTGTGGGGGGGGGTTGTAATGTATGTTTTTTAATTTTCTGTATTTTATTTTGTTTCTGGTGACTTCATTTGTTTTATTTTGTGTAATGTAAATTTTTCTGTTTTTGTTACTTAGGTTTTTTTACATTTTTTTATTTCTATAACTTAGGTTTTATTACTTTTTGTGAGTTAGGTTTTATTATTTTCTGTAATTAGTGGGGTCGGGGGGTTTATTAGCGGGTAGGTAGGTAGAGTATGTAGGTAGGTAGTGTAAATGTTAATAGGTTAGTGTAAAGGGGTTGGTTTACATTTAATGCTTTATTGGGGAGTATAGTGCAGTGTAGTGTTTGTACTTAGTGTCATGAGAGTCCAAGAGGACCCGCATAGCACTTATGGGGTTAATCTTAGGCTTTTAACTGTCCTGTGAAAGTCTTAATATACCCTTATGGGACTAATGAAGTTAAATAGAGGCTTATGAGGGTCTGTATAGACACCCATAAGAGACAGGGTTAACATAGTGTACTGCAAACACTTTGTGTCATGAGGGCCCTGGATGACCCTCATTCCACTTATAGTATTATTACATGGGTTCATTAGTGTGCTATAGGTGTGTATATAGTTGAGCCACCCAGTACACTCACATTGTGTCACAAACAGCATTCCCAGCTTTAACATTTTATTGCCATCATTTTTCGACAGGCAAGTCCCTAGTATATATATATATATATATATATATATATATATATATATATACTAGGAACTTGCCCGTCAAAAATGAAGGGATTAAAATTGTAAGGCTGGCAATGCTGTTTGCCACACAATGTGAGGCTTTTGGTCCTCTGAGCACCTTTATCGCTCATTGTGAGCTTCTCCCCTCATGTGCTTCAAGTTTCCTGCTTTGCACTGATATCCTTCAGCGCTCCTCGCCTCTATTGCTCGCAGTGTCTCACGATGAGCTCCTTTGGCGCTCATTGCAAGCCTTTCCTCTTGTCTACTGTATGGGCCGCTCATTGCAGGGTTCGTTAACCTGCAAGTTTAGTGCTTGGGAATGCCATGTGTCTATTTCCAACATCTCTCCCCTGTCCCTTCCCTGTGTCTTTCTCCTCTGTGTGTGTGCTGCATGTTTGCGTGGCACGCAATTACTGTTGTTGGTTTTATTTTCAAAGTCCTGCATGCCTGACGTTGTTGGTGTAAGTGTTAGTGTGTTTGGTGTGGTGTATTTTCGAAGTCCCGCGTGCCTGGCGTTGTTCGTGTAAGTGTTACTGTCTTAAGCGTTGTGTATTTTGTATGTTTTGCGAGCCTGGCTTTGCTAAGCCTCGTTTTCATGCTGTTTCTGAAATTTTGTGTTTTTCGCCCGCCATTTTTTTCCTTGCTTAGGCGATTTTCGAGTGATGAAAAACACCAAGCATGGGTGTAATTTGCTTGCAACCTCACTCCCAGGCTTCCTGTGTCTAACCCTGTGCTGTGTGTGAGTATGTTATCATTTTTTGTAGATCATTTCTTATTTTTGGTGGGTTTTTAGAGTTACGCGCTTGAACAGTGCTGCTTCGCGAGACTTGCCTAAGTACTGTGCCTAAGTACTATGCAGCCTAAGTGCTTCGCGAGGCTCACAAGTGTGACGGCGCCACTGGCTCGCTTTGCGAGGGACGCAACTGCGCTACCAACATCGCAAAGGTTACAAACATTGCAAATATCCCCAACTATATATGTGATTTTTTTTTTTCCTCATGAAGTGTTCCGTGTGTTGTGCTTAACCTGCTTAGAGGGACAGAAATATAGCTAAGGTATATCTAAGTTTCCCTGTCTTTACCTTTCTCTAATCTAACACCTGCTGCTTTTATCGGACACACATGTTACATTGAGTAATTCTATACACATACAGATTTATTTTATTTAAAAATAAAAGTTGTTTTCTACACCCCAGTGCTGCTTACATAGGAACAGTGAACTTACCAGTAGAAACACTGCATTTGGGTACGGATATTAACCATATACTAACCTTCAAGCCAATAGCAGTACAGTGCAGAGATCTACAGAGCAGTGTCTGGCTCCTCCTGTTTCCTTGAGCACGGGACTACACATTCCATGATACCTTGCTGTACAAACTACCATCACAGATTGAAAAAGGTGAGTTAGCTACCTTGTCACTGGCCAAAACAAAATATGAATTTATGATAACTTTAGCAGGCATTTGCAGGGGTGTTAACTCTATAAAGCAACTGCTTGAAAATTCAAGAGATTTAGCAAAGTTTATGTTATGTTTAATAATGTTTATTTGGTATAATTTTGATTGTTGCAATCCTGCTGTAAATTTTAATTTCATATGTACCACAATACACAGTCATGTGAATCGTAGAATCTCTACAAATATAGGCACAATACTGGTACATTATTGAAATATCTTAAATGAACAGTAACCTGATCTGAACTCCTGTCTTTATCAACTTTTCCCTACAGTACACTACTCTGAATAAAGTTAGCAACATGTTTACCCAAAATATAAATATAATTTTTAGTCTATCAATATTTCCTTTACTTCTAAACTTGTTCTAAATGCATTTAAAACTATGTGGTCTAGGTTTCAGTGAGAAAAACTGCTATTTTTCTTTCTTGGGAAGTCTGTTCCAAGAGGTGACACATGTATATGTGTAAAGACCAAGACCAAATGGTGCCCTGACCAAGAGGCATTGTCAGCCATGTCTTGTTTTCTATATTGCTATCACTGCAGAGATGGCAGCATATAAGACAGGGGTAGGCAACGTCAGTCCTGTAGTGTCAAACATGGTCTGGATTTCTGAATTTCTCTGCTATGTTCAGTTGAGTAAATCGGAATGTCTGGCACAGCAGGGGAAAACTGAAATCTAGGACTGATGATGCCTTTAGCTCAGGGGTGGGCAATTCATTTGCCAAAGGGGCCACATGAGAAACTGGGACTGTTGTGGAGGGCCATGCTCCAGTGCCATATATGTATATATATATATATATATATATATATATATATATATATATATATATATTTATATATATAAACTACATTTTCTTGTCAAACACCCTCAGGCCCCCTCAGCAGCAACATTCACCCATCCTTCCCCCTCAGCAGCAATATTCACCTCCTCCCCAGGCCCCCTCAGCAGCACCATTCACCCCTCCAACCCCTCAGCAGCAATATTCACCCCCAGGCCCCCTCAGCAGCACCATTCATTCCTCCAACCCCCTGAGCAGCAATATATTTACCCCCCCCCCAAACCCCCTCAGCAGCACCATTCACCCGTCCAACACCCTTAGCAGCAATATCCTCCCCCCAGCCCCCTCAGCAGCACCATGCACCCATCCAATCCCCTCAGTGACCATATTCACCCCGCCCCACATAAGGTATAATTTAAAACTCTAGATAATAGTAAGTACTTTATCAGTGGAGTAATAATACACTATTTTACCTAGAGTTTTATTTTACCACTGTAGTGTATTTACAAATAAAGCTCAAATACTTGTTTACTGTGCATAGGCTATTAAAAACAATATGCAATTTAAACATTACATTTGTTTTAGCATTTAAACTGTCTGTTTTCCATCTCAAGCAGAGCTGTGTTGTTCCTCCTACCTGTGTCTATCATGGTGTGTGACCTGCTCTTCCTATGTACTGAACTATCATAGAGCTTGGAAGCAGTCTGAGCTGATGTCACTGGCCCTGTCTCATGACATCATTAGCTCTGCCCCCAATGCCTACACAGAGGTAATAGCATTATTGTAGCATGCTTGCCCCACTGGCCGCTCCCAGAGACATGAAACATCATAGCCCCTCCTCCTTTACTGAGCACGCTCAGTGTGAAGCAGAACCTACACTGGTCAGACTTTACTTTGTTTAAGTTAAGCATAGAGAAAGAGCTGACACATTTAGGAGGAGATATGCAGCTCTGCTTGAGGAGAAAACAGACAGTTTATAAAAATTTTAGCTTTTATTTATTTTAAATTGCATAGTGTTTTTACTTGTCAATGCACTACAGTGGCCCATTAACCAGTGATTAATCCCTAAGGCATTTGGTCCATTGTCTTGAATGCAGATATTTATAGGTATATTTTTGGACATTTGCTACACTAGTTATCAATTAGATACTGGTTAGTGTGGTGCAGTTGGTTTTTCTTACTGTTTTGTTCAATGGACTCAGCGGCTAATCACTAATAAAGACGAATGATCTCTCATCAACAAAAGATTATTATCCTGCTGTATGGGTGGATCAAAAAGACTGACTGCGCTGAATCTTGCAAACTTCAATGATAAACAAAAAGAGTAGAGATGCTCATTTGAGAACGAAAAACGCCTAAGTAGGTTTGCTCTTTAGGTCTGGTTCCTTCTGAGAGAGCAACCTCTTTTAGCTCACTTGTGCCCTTCAATGAGAGATATATCCTGTAATATATCAGTCTGGTCTCACTCAAAAGATTAATCCAGCCCCAAAATACCAGACAATTCTTCCCTGAACAGGAGAAACAGCAAACCACAGACATACGTTTCAGCCTTCATTGGGCCTCATCAGTGAGGTGCAGCTGTACTCCCAAGGGGTCCACGTCTGGTTATCCCTATCACCTGAAGGAACGAAATGCTAAACAAAAAAAGTCAGAGCGCTCATCTGAGAATGAATGTTAATTTACTGTAGGAAATGGCATTTTTAATATTCAATTTAAAATATTGCCTATAATTGTAAATTATACCATATACCAATAAAAATGCACTCACTAGTAAAATAATTTATTTTATTTCTACAGTATATTAAAGTAATAAGTGTGATTTATAAAGGTGTAGACTAGACACAATGTTAAAAAGACTACTTAAAACAATGTGAAAGTTGAGTTATTGATACCACTTTCGTAGCAAAAAAGGTATTGTGCAATTTTTGCCCTGATTTGGCCCAGTTTTTAGCCTATAATGTAAAGGCAAATGCTTGTACTCACATCACTATTGTACTATTGTCCATCACCTAAGAAGTTCATCAGACACAAAAAGATCCGGTGTAGAATCCTACTTGCTTCAACCTGCATTCCTTACTTTATGACTTTTTCTTCCCCTCAAGCTTGTGTCAGAGCTAATAAATGAGACATTCTGTTCTTGCTGTAAGGGAGGCACGAGTGCGCTCTGGCACTTTATATGGTACAAAGAATAGTATGAATATCTCTGTGGGTCTGGGAAATCAAGATCCATTGTGTGATATGTACTGCGGTAAATCAATGGGTGCTTTAACCCTCCACACCTCTTCATTCATGTATATACAGGTAGGTGTTGAAGTTTTAAAAGCACTTGAAAGCATTTTAAAAATGTTTTTTTTAATTATTTATTAAAGGACCATTGTACAATGAAGAAAAATGTATACATTTGATATCTTTGCACATAATTAAATAGGAAAACATTAATAAAGCCTGTTTGTAACTAGAAAAAAATAAATAAAGTTTGCTGGATCCTGTAGGTATCCATGATACTTAGATGGAATTGTATGCGTGATGGAAAGTAGTTTCATATCTTGTGAGCAGTTTGTGCACCTATTGATTTCATTAACTTCCTGCTTCTGGGTCTGTCAGGAGAGAGGGGAGTGGTGTCACTTTTAATCTTATCTAATTATCTAACAAAGGACTACTGTCCTCTGCTTCTCCCTTTTCCCTCTTCCACCACCCCTCCCTCAAACGATAGATAAAGAACCACACCATCATGATCCAACTCTCAGAACATGATGTAACAAATACAAAATGGATTCCTGCAGTCATAAGTAGTATATTCAATAGGAAGGTGGCAGATACTTCTGCCAGTGCTTTCAATATCGGTAATGGCTGCTCATTAGTTTACAAGGACACTTCCTGTTGCGCAGAAACTGCAAGAAGCAGGTTTAGTAACAAATTGGAAGTCTGCATTATAGAATAACTGCTAGTAAAAGTGTGCTATGTTATTTTTTTCTAGTTTCTAACATTTTGCCCGTTATCAAGTTTTGTTATTCAAAAGACCACATCAGTCCCTTAAAAGTATAATTTCCCGAAGGACAAATCTACACTTTGGCACAATGATTGCCACCGCTCTCAGGTTTTAGGTTCATCATTAATATTAATTTGATTGCTGCCCCTTGCACTTTGACACAACATTGTGAAACACTCTGCAACCATTGCTGTAAGAACACAAGCTGGTGGCGGCAGCATTATGGTCTGGGAAATGTTTTCTTGCCTTTGTCTGCGTCCACTCATACCTCTATAAGGCACTCTTGACCGATTGGGTTATCAATCCATCCTTGCAGACCAAGTACACAGACGCATGTTGACTGTCTTCCCTGGAGCGGATGGGATCTTCCAGCAGGACAATGCAACATGTCATATGGCCAGAATTGTTCATGAGTGGTTGGAGGAGCAGGATGATAACTTCCAATTACTTCCCTGGCCTCCAAATCCCCTGGACTTGAACCCCATCGAGCACCCATGGGACCACCTCGATCACCAAGTTTACCATATGGATCCTCCACCACGCTTTCGGATGCACTGCAGTCTGCATGGCTCCAGAAAGCCTTGCCAACCTTCCAGCATCTTCTTGACTCACTATCATGCCATCTAGCTGCTGTTTTGCACATGGCGGTTATTCAGGATATTAGATGGTGATTATAATAATGTGACTTGACTGTGTATAATGAAAGACATACACTTATTATGTATTTACATAGCTCCATTCATTGCAGAATCACCAAATGCTTTCTTCCATCATGATTTATCAGATTATCAACATGTAATCATCACCTTCAACTTCATAAACCTCTGTGGTGAGCTCCACATTACCATCCTGGATGAGTCAAAAAAGAAGACTCTGGCTCTGTAGCTCATTAAATTGAAATTACCCATGCTGATTGTGCCCTGGACAATTTGAGCAATCAGGATAATTAAAGGACTACTGACAATGAAAAAAAACTTTGACTAACTTAAAGCACAATTAAGCAGTAACAAGGTCATAATGTTAGCTTTTAATTAGAAACATTTTTTTTATGACTCTGCTTGACCCTCAATTAATCCATGATACATTGATGTGTGTGGTATTTACATTTATTGAGAACTAAAGCAAGGAGTCTGCTTCTGGACCAGTGAGAGAGGATGTGGTGTCAATTTCAGTCTTATCCAGTTATATTAATACAGCCTTTGCTGTTCTCTCACACATCTCTCCATGAAACACACAACCTCCTGATCCAACTCTGATGAGGTGAAGTAACACGCCCAAAAATGAGTGCCATACTCATAAACAGTCTTGAAAAATTCAGACTGACCACACAAATGTTTTATGTCCATGGCTCACATGGAGGTGGCTCATAATGTTACTAGTGTCATTTGGCTTGAACCACAGTGGTCCTATATATATATATATATATATATATATATATATATATATATATATATATATATACTCGAGTATAAGCCGAGGCACCTATTTTACCACAAAATACTGGGTAAAATGAGTGACTCGAGTATAAGCCGAGGGTGGGAAATGTGCTGCCCCCTGTGTCCCTCTTGTGTCCCTCTCAAACTCCCTTCTCAACCCCCTCCTCCTCAACCTCCCTCCTCAACCCCCCCATCCTCAACCCCCTCCTCAACCTCAACCCCCCTCCTCATCCTCAACCCCCCCTCAACCTCCCTCCTCATCCTCAACCTCCCTCCTCATCCTCAAACCCCTCCTCATCCTCAACCCCCTCCTCAACCTCCCACCTCAACCTCAACCCCCCATCCTCAACCCCCCTCCTCATCCTCCCTCCTCATCCTCAACCTCCCTCCTCAACCTCCCTCCTCATCCTCAACCCCCCTCCTCATCCTCCCTCCTCATCCTCAACCTCCCTCCTCATCCTCAACCTCCCTCCTCATCCTCAACCTCCCTCTTCAACCTACCTCCTCATCCTCCCTCCTCAACCCCCCTCCTCAACCTTCTCCCCCCTCATTCTAACCCCCCTCATTCTACCCCTCTAAATACCCCCCCCCCCCCCCCCCCACACCGGCACCCGGTATATGATAATGCCGTGAGGTCACATGCGCGCTACGTCCCGGAAGGAGCGGAGGCCGGAGCAGGAGCTTCAGATGCAGGTAAGTGAGGGGAAAGAGAGAGGGGGGGTATTTAGAGGGGTAGAATGAGGGGGGGTTAGGATAAGGAGGGAGCGGGGGTTGAGGATGAGGAGGGGGGAGGGAAAGAGACACGGGGGGAGAGACAGGGGGGTAGAGAGACACAGGGGGGGTTAGAGAGACACGGGGGGAGAGTGACTCAAGTATAAGCCGAGGGGGCCCTTTTTAGCCTTAAAAAAAGGGCTGAAAAACTCGGCTTATACTCGAGTATATACGGTACATATATATATATATATACACAGTGGATATAAAAAGTCTACACACCCCTGCTTAAATGTCTGGTTTCTGTGCTGTAATAAGTGAGACAAAGATAAATAATTTCAGAACTTTTTCCACCTTTAATGTGACCTATAAATTGTACAACTCAATTGAAAAACAAACTGAAATCTTTTAGGTAGAGGGAAGTATAAATATAAAAATAAAATATTATATGGTTGCATAAGTATGCACACCCTTAAACTAATACTAGCAGAAGCCTGAAGGTGTTGTGCCAATATTGACTGGTATTTGGAACTGTTCATAATTCCCTCTATCTTAACTAAGGCCCCAGTTCCAGCTGAAGAAAAACAGCCCAAAGCATGATGCTGCCACCACCATGCTTCACTGTGGGTATGGTGTTCTTTTGGTGATGTGCAGTGTTGTTTTTGCGCCAAACATATCTTTTGGAATTATGGCCAAAAAGTTCAACCTTGGTTTCATCAGACCATAACACCTTTTCCCACATGCTTTTAAGAGACTTCAGATGTGTTTTTGCAAAATGTAGCCTGTCTTGGATGTTTTTCTTCGTAAGAAAAGGCTTTCGTCTTGCCACTCTACCCCATAGCCCAGACATATGAAGAATACGGTAGATTGTTGTCACATGTACCACACAGCCAGTACTTGCCAGATATTCCTGCAGCTCCTTTAATGTTGCTGTAGGCCTCTTGGTAGCCTCCCAGACCAGTTTTCTTCTCGTCTTTTCATCAATTTTGGAGGGAGCTCCAGTTCCACTTGATGATGGTGTTCCATGGTATGTCTAATGCCTTGGAAATTCTTTTGTACCCTTCTCCTGACTGATACCTTTTAACAATGAGATCCCTCTGGTGCTTTGGAAGCTCTCTGTGGACCATGGCTTTTGCTGTGGGATGCGACCAAGAAAATCTCAGGAAAGACCAACTAGAGCAGCTGAACTTTATTTGGGGTTAATCAGAGGCACTTTAAATGATGGCAGGTGTATGCTGACTCCTATTTAACACGATTTGGAATGTGATTGCTTAATTCTGAACACAGCTACATCCTCAGTTATAAGAGGGTGTGCAGAATTATGCAACCACATTATTTTTCTATTTTTTTTTTTTTCCCTCCACCTAAAAGATTTCAGTTTGTTTTTCAATTGAGCTGTACAGTTTATAGGTCACATTAAAGGTGGAAAAAGTTCTGAAATTATTTATCTTTGTTGTTTTTTTTACAGCGCAGAAACCTGACATTTTAACAGGGGTGTGTAGACTTTTTATATCCACTGTATATATATATATATATATATATATATATATATATATATATATATATATATATATACACATGTATATACATGTATGTATATAATATATATATATATATATATATATATATATATATATATTTGTGGTCGGTCCCTCTCCCAACGGTCAAGTACATCAAACCATTGCTCTCCAGTGATGGGAATGCCCTTGCGGACATTTGGTAGAGGGTACCCCCACCATCCCAGGGAAACAACCTGGACATAAGCTTTGCAGTAGGGCCCCTCTCCTCAAGGTAGATGAGTTGTGGCTATTTCTACACCCTGGTTGGCTTACTAAGCTAGCCAAGGGCCGAGTGATGGTGAGGAGAGAGGGAAGGGCACCCACAAAAGCGTTATCGAGTTGAGGTCTGGCGTAGGGGTGATGTAGCATTAGGACTTATAAAAGTGTGATTGAAGTGAGCCTGTGAAGGTTGGTTTGGGACTTATGAAAAGTGTGAACGAGGTAATGCCTGTGAAAGCTGATATGTGTTGTATGGGAAGCTCAATTGAGGTAAGCCTGCAAGGCTGGTTTGGTTTTAATGGGAAGCATGAACAAGGTAAGCCTGCAAAGGCTGGTTCAGTTCTTATGGAAGGTGTGAATGAGGTAAGCCTGTGAAGGCTGCTTTAGAACTTGAGGAGGAAGGTTTAAGGGAAGCAGATATTGGACAAAATCTGCAAAAGGAGGCTTCCAAAAGCTTAAAAACGTAGATTTGGACACGGACAAGGGACATAAACTAGCAGATTCAGGTCCAAACCCACCTGAAAAGGTACAGGAAAGTTGGGAAACTTAGTAGATTTGGGCCAAAACTTGCAAAGCAGACTTAACAAAGCCTAAAGGGAGTAGGCTTGGACATGGACAAGGAAAGTCGAGAAACTTGGTAGACTTGGCCAAAACTAAACAAAGATGATTCTTGAACATGGACAAGGAAGCAGCTTGGTAGTCCTGGGCCAAGATCCACCAAGGATAGCTTAGAATGAGTTGACAGCTTACCTTGGGTAATGGTAGGAAAAGGACCAACAAGCAACAGGAGCTTGCTATATGAGGCTTGGAAAGCTGAAAAACAAGAGAGCACAGAGAAACAACCTGCAGGAATGAACTGAGCAAGGGGATGTAAACAGGAAGTGCTAATAAAGGCTAAAGAAGGCCCCTACCATTGGAAGAGGCAGAGCGAGAGATGGCCCCTCCCACAAGCCCAGGTATTAACCTCGACAATATATATATATATATATATATATATATATATATATATATATATATATATAGTAAATTAATAGTACATCTGTGTTCACATTTGAATGTCTAAAACAAGTTCAAAAACCTGCTTCCAGCTCAGAATTCCGAGAAAAACAGTTATTACACTGCATTCTGGGAAGCTAAGCTGAGACACGCAAATGTGTCCACAAATGCCTCACTCTTCAATCTATAGCCATTATCAAACATGGCTTCCTTTAAGCTTATGCATGCTGTATTACACAGCTTTAATGCAAAGCCAAGGTTGGATTAAACACAAGCTGACTATCCTATCCTCCTATCCATGTACTATCCCTATCCACTGTTTCAAGCTTACTACCTATCATCAGCATGGAGCGGGATCTCAGCCTGTGTTGTGGACTTTATGAGTAGATATTTCCCCACAACAATCATTTATAATATGGTGGGCAAAAGAGCGATAGAAGCCCTCCACCGTACAGTAGTACAGTAAATAAATAGTACATCTGTGGTCACGTTTGAATGTCTAAAACAAGTTAAAAACCTGCTTTTATATATATATATATATATATATATATATATATATTCATAGGCACCTCATTATGTCCAGTATATAGAACTACTGTCCTTTTCTCGTTGCCTGAGCTGAGCTCCTGCTCTGTATGAAGTCTGGACACTATTCTCTGTAAAATTTCCTGCACTGGCCATAGCATTATTTTATTATATTAGCTAATGACAAACCAAAGGGAGTAATTTATTATCTGACTGATATTTCTGTTTAATTGCTGAATTCTCTTTATCTTATTTGCCTTTTCTACTATGTGACAGGTTCTTTCATCTAAAAGTCAGTCATAATATCTAAGATATCACTAGACTTCTATGAGTGTACAGGGTCATTGAAGCAGAACATGAGCTTGTTTTACTCTGTATTTCTGTGTAAAGGTGAACAACACTATGTAAATGTGTGTAATAATTCTACAAGCCAATATGACCAGCACATGAACTAAAACTGGAGATCCCTTTGAATTGCGGAGTAAAATAATGATGCACCTACTTTTACCTAAGAATTCATAAAGTGTTTTGTGATTAAAATCTGGTATTCCAGATAACAGCTTCTTTTTCACCCCCAGTACTAACAAGTATATTGACCAAAGTAGAAGAAATGATGACTGTCCTACCCTGGGTAGGTTGTATTTAAAAAATAATTTATGTTAATGCTGCAGCTGTGCCACAATATTTTTAATGCACATAATCTAGAATAAAGCCACCAAACAAACCTTCTGACCATATTTTAAAGTGTCCAGCCACTTTTGTTTTCTCATGCTAAGAATTTATAATACCACCAGATCTTGGATATCTAGATTTGCCACCCCAAAAAGTACATAGAGGTTGCTGTTGGCACTGCCTTTAGCTTAACCAGCTTACGCAACAGACCCTTTTCAGTTGCCAATGAAAAATACATTTTTTTTTTGCTGTCAGCTGTATGCTCCCTATAGCTGCATCTGATATGAAATCAAATGCCAAGTTTACTCATGTGGCTTCGCAGCTCATTTTGAGTTCTACAGAAAACCAAATAAAATAAAGTAAATTACATATTTTAAAAGGTCAAATAGATCAGGACATAACTTTTTTAAATACATGTAAAAGGATAACCCATTAATACAGGCTCTGCAAATGTTTATAGTTACAGAGCAACAAAAGCCAGGATAAGTATAAAAGGGAATTATGGTTAAATGATTAAAAAAATACGTAGAGAAAATTAAGCAAACTGACACTGGTCTGAATTTACAATTGCATTGCAAGGGACAGTAGAAGACAGCATGACTATTGGTTATTAATTTGCTGTTTGGAAATTAAAAAAAACCTTTGTTGATAACGTATATTGATGTCTACTGACTACATATGGCTCTAGAGATACACAGCCTTACTAAATTGTGATTCTGTAAAGTTAAAAGGGCTCTATTTAAGCACAGAGCATATTTTTTTACAGAAGTTTTTAGTGAACTTCTATCCAAAAGCAAGGTATTCACTAACTAAAAACTTCTGTAAATTGGCTGAATTGCAATTTAATAAGCTGGATAGGTTGCTGGCTTGCATAAATATAACATTATTATAAAATCACACTGCTGATAAACTCAAATAGACATCTAACTATGCAGGACATCTTATTTTCACAAGGTGCCTTTTTAAGTATATAAATAGGAATCTTAATAGGTCTAATCTATGTTAGGTCCCCAGTCAAAAGGTTTTTTATTCTTCATATCCGCAGATTGTATTTTGTGCCCAGCTTGCCTACAGCTTGATAAGTAATTTCCCTGACCCCAAGTTGCAATTTATTTTATTTTTTTATGAAACTCAGGAAAAGCTCCATGTACATTTACAATTTGGGGATGCATTATATGGTTTATTGTTTATTCAGTAACACTGATATAGCACTTTGTGCAAGTTTGCGAGTTTTCAATCTTGCAAGGTGCTTTGGAGACTGTATTCTAAGCTCAAAGACAGGGCCCTCCATTCTTTGCAACATGTTAATTTTGCCTTGATTTTAACCCATACATAGCCTTACGGAATATGTTGGCGCTTTATAAATAAATTATAATAATAAATATGGAGAATCATATTTTGTAAATATGTTAGTATTTCGGTAAATCTGAAATAAAGAATAGGACACTGTTATAATATACATATAAATGTGGGTACAGTTTACATTGGTTATATAAAATCAGGTAGTTGCATAAAACACATTTACCATGTAGGATGTTATGTGTTGTAACTCTTAACGCGTTACTATTTGTCCCTCTGACCAGCCTCTCTTTGTTATCTTACCCTGCTAATTGCGCTCAATTATTTGGTTATCGCACATGCGACAATAAACCTCTAGAAGCCGGTCAGTATAATTTGAAAGAAATCTTGAACCCTACTGACAATCTGATTATGTGCAACCCCCCACTAAGTGAGTGCAATTATTAGGGAGAGATAACACAGAGAGACAAGGGGTGATACCTGGAACCTAATTACTGGGCATAAAATACTACAATGCATACCATAAAACATATTTTTTAGAACCAGCCAATGCAAAAATGCTTATGTTCATCTCACTTTACACGTTAGGGCTGTCTAAAAAGTGCAATTCCAGTGGAAAGCCTTTGGTGTTTGTTGTTAGGCCACTGTGATCGAACGTTTGTTACTTTTAAGTAGAAAGGATCAATATGATCAACTTTTCTACGTATGGTGATATTAAAAAGTTGATATTCTGGCATTGAAATTAGCTTGTTTTCCAACTACATTTAGGCTGGAGCTCCATCCATCTTTTTTAAATTAGTGATGCAGCCTGTAACTGACTTCCCTGCAGGCACCAATTTACTGTACAGCTTTACTGACACAGCCCATGGACATGAGCTATATGTCCTGCTGCAGCCTGAAAATGATAGATCAGAGAAAATATATCAGCTTTCAGGCTACGTTTTCTCACAAAGGATCACCATATTTACATCATTTCATAGTAATTGAGGTTAAAAAAAGGATTTTTGGCCATCAAGTTCAAGCTTTGAAAAGTTGTTTTTTTCTGGCCTTTACTACTTAAACGTCAAAATACCAATGCTTTCGTGTGAGGCTCTCGTGTTTTTAGTTGCCATATGTCGGTGCACCATGTTCATGCACTTTTCGGATGTGAAATAGTTAAAGTGGGAAGATTTTTGTGCTTTCATACTGTGTCTAGAGCACTGGAAACATGTAATGATGTACATGAAGAATGGCTGTTGAAAGATCTCCCTGTCTTCAAAAACTTCCTGCAGGAGCTGGAGGGGACCCAAGACAAAGAATGAATGTCCAGGGCAAATCAATATTTCCAGGCTTCAAAAATACACTTGCGAGGTTTCCAGTTATTTTAATCCCGGTACAGATATTTATATTTTTTCCTATGATAAGTAAACAGACTTACCAACACCCAGAGCTTGTGGCTGATGGCAGAGTAGCAATGACAGTCTAAATGCCTCTTCAGCCGACACTCTCCCACATCTTAATGTTAGCTCTACAGACAGCTATTTGAATAAGCGATTTTCAAACATCCTGTGGAAAAAAAAATAACAATTGGAGATGGAAACTATAACTTCCCTATCTCTCAGATTCTAGCATAGTTTAGATCTGTTTTATATAAGGGGTTTTAGAAAGATACACAAAACAGTGCATACTATAGGAAGTGAAAGTTTCATATGGGAACCAAAATGTGAGGAAATCCATCTGAGAGACAGGATTACAGGGCAGTTCAAAGTGGAGGTTACAAAAAATGTATATAAAACTACCGTACTTTATTAATTGAATGATGTTTTACAAATTAGCATTTTCTTATACCAAGCTTAAATTGAAATCTGCTATTTTTACCTATGAGCCCGCCTGATGTCAGTTTCATGTGTCTTTAGAAATATAGCAATTATTGACAATAATCCCCCATCAGAAGGAGGTATCAATATTTGATTGATGAATGCATAAGAAAAGCTGACTCACAGGTAAAATAAGTCACTGTTACCTTGTTGCCTGTAGATTGAAATTATACCATATGATAAACCTCCTCTTTGCCACTTTAATGTGATTGTTTGATACGTATTGTGCTAAGCAAATAAATTCATATATTAGTATTTTAAACTTGATTGCACTACTTATCTTTAATTTAAAAAGGTAACAAAATGAATTAAAAGAAGTTAAAAGACTGGCAAGCTCTCGGCTTACAGCTCCACCTAGGAAAGAGCATGAGCAGTGCTATCCCACAGTGGGGCTGCACCGGGTCCTAGATATGAAGGAAAGTGATTGGTATTTAACTGGTATAGAATCAGGGAGTTAGTGTATGGGGTTAGAATAAAACTGCTTGCAAGTCTATCAGATATCTAAAAGATAAATGGTAAAACAAGTTTACTATATTAATATATTATTTTATTTGCCTAGACAAATATTATCTTTTTGTGTATATAAATACTTTTTATACAGTCTCTACCAATTATTTTGGCTTCATATGTATATAATCCAATGATTGAAAAATCTGCCAAAAACTTTGATAACCAGCTAATTTCACAAACAAATGATACTCTATAAAAAGAGCAGCCACTTAAAAAAAAAGTGTTTAATTGCAGTATTATTCTAAGAAAAATCCTAAATTAAAGTGCAAAACCCTGTTTTGCCATCCTGATCATGTTCCACTTTCTTTTGTTCCTCCTGTGGGTTTTTTATTCTCAAAGTAAAGTAGATCATTGGGTGCATCTTTAAAACTTATTTTACACATCATGCAAAATGGTGGTGCATTATCTAAGGGTCCCTCTTTGACCATATGAAATGTTTGATGTATGATACTGCAGTATCATAATAACATTAACTGAAGTGAGAGGACATTGAATTAACTTGGATATTTTCTATACATACCGTACATTTCTTCATTAAGTAGAGCATAGCAGGGCATATATGTTTAAGATATATTGCTATATTTACATATGTATAGATACATTTGTGTATATTTAAATTTATATGTACATATTTATATCTAAGACAGATCAGAATGTACACAAACATATTTCCATTGCGCTCTGGGAATTCTCTGTGCCAGTATGCAAATGTATATATAATTTTAAGCAAGCATGCACATATTATATTATTATATAAACATACTGTAGCATGCACAAATCTCATTATTAGCATTTTTTGACTAATTTATAGAAACTTTAATATGAAACAAATGGATGTTTTGGAGGGGGAGGTGGCATTTGGGGAATCTTTGCATTGGGTTATCTCAGAATTAAATTTGGGGTCTGCATGTATTTTGTGAATATGGAGGAACACCCAGCTGTATCTAAGATGCGCAGCGATGTATTATCTCTGAAATCTCTTTGTTCCACACATAGGAATGACTGATGGCAATGACAAGTTGGATAGAAGGTGTTCAGAGGTTTAAAATAGATGTTTTCAACCTTGAGCGACAGTGAAGGCACAAACACAACCACTGTCAATAGAAATAAACTGCATAAAATAGAAATACATATGGGTAGACAATGCTATTATTTTTATTGAACAGTTAGCTAAAGATGTTGAAGGAAGCGAACTCTAAGTGTGACATGAAGCACTTCTGCTTCCTTCTTATCCTGGTTTGACTCCAATATGACAGCAGTTCTCTTGGACGTTCGTCAGTAAGAATTCAGCCTAAAGTGAATGCAGAAATGTGCTGCTTTCTTTTTTTATGACTGTTTATGGCATACAGACAAACTGGAAAAATATGATTACCCAAACAGGAAAAGTTGAATCTGCCAATCTCTATAGAAGAAGAAGTGGGGGGGAAAGCAAGCACTGCTGGAAAAATATTAAACAAAAAATCATAGTTCTATTTCTGGATGATATTTTTGTGCTGCCATGGTTTTTATCTTTCTAATTTTTTTTTGCTTAAAATATGACAGTGTACTTAACAGGAGCAGTTTAACCAGATTTGTTTTTGTTACTATATTATATAGGGAGATTTTATTTTTCATGACTGCAAAAAGCCTGTCAAAGAATGTATGCAGAGAATTATATTTAAAGCATTCTTAAAAAGATAAAACTTTTTTTTCATTAATATTTTTTTTAACTTTGCAATTATGGCTTTTTGAGCAAGTACTTGCCACCAACTGGATATTTAGAAATTGTGGGAACAATCTAAATTTCAAGTACTAGCTTACTTATAACAAATACCAAGCTTTGTTAGGATAGTACTGATAATTCCACAGTCATAAATTCAATGCCATAGAAGGATAATTTAGCAGTCTTACCATACACTAACACATATCCACCTCAAAATAAGAAACATTTGGTTAAAATATAACCTTTACAATGTTAATTGAAAAAAAAGACAAAAGGTACAAACATTGAGGTAATTGAAGGGTAGTATATGTATAAAATATGACTACTAATAGTCCCAAGAACTTAGATCAAACAAGAATCAACAAAGAACCTACTTCTTGCATAAACACATGAGGGGGATTAACTCAGTGTTAAATTCCCCTCCTGACTGATAAGTTGAGAGTACTAGCTGCCTTTAATTAACGACTGGTTAAAATCAGCCTCGTTTTGGAAGGGAATGGGTAATTTATTTGGCTATTATATGGGTTGCCCTTGCCCCAGACCATCCAACCATTCTTGTTTGTAAAAAGCCTTTCCTCGTGTAAGTATTCTATACCTCTCTAAAATAAAACACAAACCCCAGTGTGTGACATCACCGATTTGGATGACATTCAATGAGAACACGACTTAACAAGCATTTTGCTCACAGCTTCTGCGGAGGCCTACAAAGGCTTGACTAATCTTCAGATTGGTCTTATGCTTCAATTCATTCTCTGTATTTAACACTACCACTATCCACTGTAACAGTTCCATATCTACTTTACTTATTGTAGAGTAGCACTTTTGCACCTCTAAATCGGCAGTCTAAGTAATGGCCTCTTGTTTTCATTACGCTTTTTCTGGAAGATACTTTCTTCCTTGACTTTACTACATCCTCTGATATATTTGAAGGTTTCTACCATATTCAGCAACCATTAACTAGAATAGATGGCAGCAAAGGGTTGAAATTGCATTAGATACCCCTCTATTAAGAGTTTTCTATGGATACTGTTTATAACAAGTTATGCATGTTATCCCTTTTTGTAGAAAAATACAAGTTACTCATAAATCTACCACTTATAGACTGAGCATTGTGAGCTGCAGTTGTAATCTTACCTTTTGATCCAATCAGAATCCACAACTCAAATGGAAGGAAATGTAGCACAATTTCCTCGTACATCTCATTGCACATGGGGAAGTAGCTGACAAACTTGGTAAGTGTTATATATTTTGCATAGATAGTTAAGTTACTCTTCACTGGTGTTTATTAAAAAAAATAAAGAAATTTAGGTGGAAATAACACTTTAAAGGCCACATTTTGAAGAACTACACTTGAAAATATGCACCATGTTTTTAGAGCGTAAAATAATATAGCCTCTAATTTATTACCTTTTACATACATTTATCCTGCGGTGGAATCAACAGTTCAACTTGCCGTGTTCGGAGGAGACTTTCAATACAAAGGAAATGTCTGTCTGCACATGCACATGCCCATGCTCTTAGCAGGACTAAACAGAAGTGTATTAGTTTACAAAGACCCATTGACCTGGTTAAGTAACAGGCAGCAGGGAAAAAGGCAAAATGGAGCCAAGCAGTAAAAAAATAATTGCATAGAAAAGTTGCAAAATATAAGGATGTGTTTTTCTTTATTTATTTCTACCCTTATCGTGTTGTTATTGAAAAAATATGTAGAACAAAAATGTCCACAGTAGTCCTTTAATACAATTTGTCCCAACTTAACCTCAATTTTAACACCATCTGATAAATGTATTTTGGTTATTCTAAGAAATTATTTCACATAACTAAAATGACTGGCACTAATTATAATGGGGTGGGGAAACCAACCCATTACTTCTCTGAGCCTCACTGGAATGCATTTTATAGATCATGGCCATTAAAAAAAATAATCTAATGGAAAATACTGTGACACTTGTGGTACTTCATTGAAAAGATGTTATTCCTTGTAGTCACTTGAAAAAGTCCTAGTTTTTAAATGGGTTTTCAGTGATTGAACCTTTTTATGTGTCCCTTTTGCAGTATTAAAATATAATTTTGTATGAAAATACATGATACAAGCTGAATTTTCTCCAGTCTTTCCAATGCACTTGCACAAGTCAAGTTCACAGCTTTTATGTCAATTTCTTCTTTCAAATACATGACTTTTTAATTGATGCATATCCCTTTTATTCATTTTGCTGTGACTGAGCCAATATGTCTGGCTGGAAAATAATTTTCTAATTACTGTGGAATCCCCTTTCCATGTACAGCATTTCCAGAAACACATTAGTGAATTTCTGTGTGTTCATATCCAATCCTTCTTTAGGCAATGCTAAACACTATTTCTACATTGGTAACCTGGAAACAGTCTTTTAATTAAATGAAGAATTCCTAGCTCATATATCTGTCCTTGTTATTGAAGGATTCTATTGTTAAGCTTGAAGGAGCAGCTAGTTACAGGTTCTGTGGGAATGTCTCCTAGCTTGTAAAAAAATCATCCATAAATAGCAAAGAGACAGTGATCTCACTTGTTCCATAATCCACAGGAAAAAAAGTCAAATCTGCTTTAATTCCATTTAAACATACCTAGAACGCAATTGGTGGTTATGCAAAGTTTTGGAAAAATATCAAACAGCTGAACCGTTTTTTATAACCAAATTTGGCAGTCACCAGAAGGATTATTTGAGATGTTTCAGATTAAAGAATCTCTTTAAAATCTACCATGTGTAGAACATTTTAAGGAGTGGACCTGTTCACTGTAAAGTACACTTTATATTGTCTATCAGTAGCCAGTGGAGCAAGGTGACTCCAGCTTTTATCACATTAAGGAAAGTAATGAATACATTGGTTACATGAGGTCATTCTTTAACTTTTAAATTATATTAAGGCTACCATGCACTGTCTGACATATTATGTGCCATGCAGGTGTTAAATTAGCTGCTACAGACTTCACAACAAAAGAAATAGATATAGAGAATGATTCAATTCTATTTTCTTTATTAAATTCACTGCATTTGATTGTTAAAGGTATATCTAAGTCTCCCTGTTTTACCTTGTTCTAATCTAACACATGCTGGACATATCAGACACACACATTACATTATACACATAAAGATTTATTTTATTTAAAAATAAAACTTTTTTTTTTCACACCCCCAGAGCTGCTTACATAGATAGGCACAGTTTACCTACCAATAGAAACACTGCATTTGGGTACAGATTTTAACCCATTACTAACCTTCAACCCAGAATGCAGAGATGCACACAGCAATGTCTGACTCCTATTGCCAGGTAAAAAAACATCCCATGATACTATGGTACACAAACTGGCTTTACAAATTGATACAATATATTAGTTGACTGTGATTGGCCAAAACCAATTATGAATTTTATGCTAATTTTAAAGGTATTTCAAGGACCACTAAAGTTACCATATGTTACCAAGGGTGAATAATCATGTGGAAAATCTGTTTACATTTTTAACATTGATCAAGAATTGACTTCAATTTTGTCATTTAAGTTTAGCCATTGAAGTCCTCCCACAAGAAGCTGCATAAATAATGAGGTTGGAGTCTATAATTGTTAAACATTGTATTAGGGATTTACACTATATTCTATATTTACAAGTATATTTACAAGTGAAGTATGCTTGCATAGTGGTAAGCAACCCGTTTTTTCAATGCTAAGTCATGTGTTCGATTCCTCTGCCTTCTACTTGTTTTTTTATTTTTAATAATGTTGTCTTACTCCAAGCTGTATAGGCTCGAAAGCCTACTACCAATTAAGCATATTAGGTGATGTGCATCTCTGTAATGAGAAGGGGTGTGGTCTAATGACATCAACACCCTATATCAGGTGTGCATAATTATTAGGCAACTTCCTTTCCTTTGGCAAAATGGGTCAAAAGAAGGACTTGACAGGCTCAGAAAAGTCAAAAATAGTGAGATATTTTGCAGAGGGATGCAGCACTCTTAAAATTGCAAAGCTTCTGAAGCGTGATCATCGAACAATCAAGCATTTCATTCAAAATAGTCAACAGGGTCGCAAGAAGCGTGTGGAAAAACCGAGGCGCAAAATAACTGCCCATGAACTGAGAAAAGTCAAGCGTGCAGCTGCCACGATGCCACTTGCCACCAGTTTGGCCATATTTCAGAGCTGCAACATCACTGGAGTGCCCAAAAGCACAAGGTGTGCAATACTCAGAGACATGGCCAAGGTAAGAAAGGCTGAAAGACGACCACCACTGAACAAGACACACAAGCTGAAACGTCAAGACTGGGCCAAGAAATATCTCAAGACTGATTTTTCTAAGGTTTTATGGACTGATGAAATGAGAGTGAGTCTTGATGGGCCAGATGGATGGTGTCACAACCTACAATGATGATGGAGTATAGAGGATCCTAGTCCTCTTTTCTCCTGTAGGTTTTAGACCTAAGATTTGGGTGACTCAGACCAATGGACCTTCCTTGTGGATGCAAGAGCATAAGTCCCAGCTTTTGGTAGTGTGCCTGGGAAGAACCTGGCATGGAGTCAGAAACGATCTCCTCTGCCAGCATATGCCCTTGGGTCAATAATACACCTGCACACAAAGTCTTGATGAAAATTATCAACAACTTCTTTATTTTTACACAAGTATTTAAACAACTCACAACAACAGTACCGGGAGTGGCTACCCCTTTGTCCAACCCTTATCTTCCTCTTGGCCAATGGGGTAATCTCCACAGTAACTTGATTACCTCTAGCCAATGGACTAGAGGTAAGCTCTGGGAACTTCCAGACCCCTCCCCTGGGCCGCCCACTAGGTGTGGCTAACAGAGTCATTTGGACGCTGGCAGTTAAGAGAGACACATCTCTTTGCTATGGCCCAGGCCCCTGGATCTGGGCTAGGGAGACCCCAGAGGCCCCCTGGATAGATGGTGCCCCTATGTCTGGTGGGAGCCTATTGTTCCTGACTTAAGTATGTGTACTTAAAGGATTAAACTTGGTGGCCAGCTGGGGTCCTTCTCCTGTTGCAAGATGTATGTGGCAATGTATCCAGCATGACTACCCCATACTATCCTATACATATGTGTACATATTCCACACACTGTCAGTCTATTTAAGTACAAGCGTAAAAGCGCACCACACATAAAACCACCTAATGTCCTCATAGTATATGGGATTGGGGCAGGGTTTCCACATCAATCCATCTCATGCATTATGATGACTTTTATTGATGGTGATGGGAACCCTGCTCATTTCCTTAGACAATAATCATAATAATATAACAGTATAACCGTATAACAGTATAACAGGGGGTCTGGGAGCCCCAAACCCCCAGGTATCGTCTCTTGTGTCAACAGCCTGTGACAGACATCTGTCCAAGTCCCAGATGACTGCCAAGTGAGCCATGACAGATGGGCCCGTGGCTGGATTGGTAAAGGGCAGAGAGGTCCAGTCCGACTCAGACGCCAGCAAGGTGGAGGTGGAGTACAGGTTTGGGCTGGTATCATCAAAGATGAGCTTGTGGGGCCTTTTCGGGTTGAGGATGGAGTCAAGCTCAACTCCCAGTCCTACTGCCAGTTCCTGGAAGACACCTTCTTCAAGCAGTGGTACAGGAAGAAGTCTGCATCCTTCAAGAAAAACATGATTTTCATGCAGGACAATGCTCCATCACACGCGTCCAAGTACTCCACAGCGTGGCTGGCAAGAAAGGGTATAAAAGAAGAAAATCTAATGACATGGCCTCCTTGTTCACCTGATCTGAACCCCATTTTGAACCTGTGGTCCATCATCAAATGTGAGATTTACAAGGAGGGAAAACAGTACACCTCTCTGAACAGTGTCTGGGAGGCTGTGGTTGCTGCTGCACGCAATGTTGATGGTGAACAGATCAAAACACTAACAGAATCCATGGATGGCAGGCTTTTGAGTGTCCTTGCAAAGAAAGGTGGCTATATTGGTCACTGATTTGTTTTTGTTTTGTTTTTGAATGTCAGAAATGTATATTTGTGAATGTTGAGATGTTATATTGGTTTCACTGGTTAAAAATAAATAATTTTAATGGGTATATATTTGTTTTTGTTTTTTAAGTTGCCTAATAATTATGCACAGTAATAGTCACCTGCACACACAGATATCCCCCTAAAATAGCTAAAACTAAAAACAAACTAAAAACTACTTCCAAAAATATTCAGCTTTGATATTAATGAGTTTTTGGGGTTCATTGAGAACATGGTTGTTGTTCAATAATAAAATTAATCCTCAAAAATACAACTTGCCTAATAATTCTGCACTCCCTGTATATATATATATATATATATATATATATATGTATATATATATATATATATATATATATATATATATATATATATATATATATATACACCTTATATATTCTAACCCCCCGTGTCTCTCTAACCCCCCCCGTGTCTCTCGAACACCCCTATGTCTCTCTAACCCCCCGTGTCTCTTTCCCTCCCCCCTCCTCATCCGCAATGCCCCCTCCTCATTCTAAACCCCCCTAAATACCTCCCCCTCTCCCTTTCCCCTCACTTATCTGGTTCTGCTCTGGCCTCCGCTACCTTCTTGACCCGACGCGCATTTGACGTCACGTCACTAGCAAATACCACATGCCAGCACCCGGTATATGCTAATAACGTGACGTCACATGCGCGCCAAGTCATTAGCATATATCTTTTCAATTGCAAATTAAACTAATTTTAAAGATATTAAAATTCAATAAACAGAAATTATCTTTAACCATCTTTTTCTCAAAAATATATTTAATTTCTTTATCTAAAATCCTGATTTGTTCACAGACTAGGATTCAGTGGGCATATTTCCTATTTTGTGTGTGTATATATATATATATACATATATATATATATATTTTTTTTTTTTTAATCTATGGTGGACAAAAGAGCGATATTGCTCTTTTGCCCACCATATAGTAAATTATTTTTGTGGTGAATTAGCTACTCATAAGATCCACAACAGCTGTAAGTGGATAGGATTCTCAGCTTGTGTATAATCCAACCTTGGCTTTGCATAAAAGCTGTGTTGGCATAAGCTTAAAGGAAGCCATGTTTGAAATTGGCTATGGAATGAAGAGTGAGGCATTTGTGGGCACATTTGCATGTCCCTGCTCAGCTTCCCAGAATGCAGTGTAATAACTGTTTTTCTCGTAGTTCTGAGCTGGAAGAAGGTTTTTAAACTTGTTTTAGACATTCAAATGTGAACACAGATGTACTATTTATATACTATATATATATACATACATATATGCCAGTTCTGAAAATAAATAATAATTAGAACCTGTAATTATTGTTCTAACATTTACTATCCACATCATTCTTAGGTGCATTATCTCTGCTCCCTTTGTGTGTCCATCCAAAGTGGCACATCACTTTACTTCTGCTAGATGAAGCAAGGGCACTTGAAATGTACACAGTATGCGTTATTCCAACGAGATGCAAGTAAGTACACTTGAAATCAGACAGCCTGCTACAATCTTGGTAGGAAAAAAAGTTTATATAAAGCATCGGACTCACTATCCAATTGAGCATTGTTGGTTACTGGAGCCCGTAATGTAGCCTGTAAACTAATTTGCTATTCAATTGGCATCTTTTAGCTACCCGCAAATGATCTACAGGTAACAGGCTGAAAATCCCTGCGGTTGCCACATCATAACTTCCAACCCATTTAAGCCTTTGATCCTTCAAGTCCACAACAGTTACAATCGCTAGAATCAAAAATCGCTATTCAATTGCTACAATTCCTCTACCCTGCACATGTTTTCACACCCGTAAATGGCAAATGTAGAAGAAAATTCTACGGGTACCAAATTGCACTTACAGGGGGGTTAAAAACCTGTCCGTAGCACTGTAAAGGCAATCAAAACCAATACTGGGCTTTAAAAGATGGGGAAAGTGATGAAAGACATTAAAAGTAATTGCACAACAAGCTTGAAAATCTGCATAAAAAAAAAAAAAAAAATGTTAAGGTTTCATTTCCGTATTATATCAATCTCAAGATTCAATGAGTTAATACATATTAGGCCACCCACATGGACTGGAACAGTATCGCCATTCATTTTTATTATTTTGTACATTGCAGAATTGTGAGTCTGATCGCATTTCGGACCTATAAATGCTAATTGATTTGCGTTTAACCTCCATGTTTTAATGATGTCATAATGACGTTCTATTGACTGTTTCCAATTCGGTAGTTACGGCCTTGGTCATTGATCATGACCATGCTCTGAAATGCTATATACGATTGCATGGTTTACGGTTTGGGCTTTTGGCCCATAAATTGCGGGCTTATTCAATTGAGTTGATCTGTAATTGTAGCAGATTTCAAGCCTACAGGCTTACAGCCTGTATAATGTAATCTGCAGGCTTGCAATTGAACAAGGCCCGCTGTTTGTTTATTATTGTAATCCTACTATCAGCTTTCTCCTACCCTGGCCTTAACCTGTTTATGGATATTGTCTTGCCTGACCATTTCCCTGATCTTGTCGTTAGCCCTGGTGATTTGCCTGATTTGTTATATCCCTTCTCTGCCTCCAGCTGTGATCTTGTAAAGCCTTTACCTGCACCTGCTGCCAGCCCAGACCATGTGCCTGATTTTAGATTAGCCTTGTCTGCCACCAGCCCTGACCATTTGCTGAAAGATTTTGCATAAACCTTGACGACTGTCCACCCTAAACATATGCCTGATTTTTAATACCCCTGGTCAATTTCCAGCCCAAGTCATTTGCCTAATCTTGGATATCCCTTGCATTATTCCATATCATCCTCCAACCCAAACCATTTGCCTAGGTCCATATTCTTTTCTACTACATATACTCAGTCCTGTTTTTGAAATATAAGGTTGTTACTCACACTTCAGACACCAAATGATTTTATGCACAGCAACCTATCTTACACCTAAGTGCTGAAACATGTATTTAGTGTTAGAGGAGTTTATTTATCATGCAGAAGTTTCCTGAAAGCAGTGTTATAACAGATTATAAATGTACCACCGACTAGCACAGCTTTATTATGTAGGTGATAAATGCATTCCCTCTTCACAGTAACAGCTACATTGTATTATATGTACAGTGCTTTGCAAAGGTTAGCACCATCCATCTTTCCCTCAACTCCCTCAAATGCCTGTTCACAAACTCAAAACGTGCCATTTTGTTTTTTGCTGTAGGTAATGGCTTTCTTCTGGCCACTCTGCCATAAAGCCCAACTCTATGGAGCGTACGGCTTATTGTCGTCCTATGTACAGATACTCCAGTCTCTGCTGTGGAACTCTGCAGCTCCTCCAGGGTTACCTTGTGTCTCTGCTGCCTCTCTGATTAATGCCCTCCTTGCCCGGTCCGTGAGTTTTGTTGGGCAGCCGTCTCTTGGCAGGTTTGCTGTTGTGCCATGTTCTTTCCATTTGGTTATGATAGATTTGATGGTGCTCCTGGGGATCATCAAATATTTGGATATATTTTTATAACCTAACCCTGACTTGTACTTCTCAACAACATTGTCCCTTACTTGTTTGGAGAGTTCCTTGGTCTTCATGGCAGTGTTTGGTTAGTGGTGCCTCTTGCTTAGGTGTTGCAGCCTCTGGGGCCTTTCAAAAAAGTGTGTATATGTAATGACTGATCATGTGACAGATTGCATACAGGTGGACATCATTTCACTAATTATATGACTTCTGAAGGCAATTGGTTGCACCAGAGCTTTTTATGGGCTTCATAACAAAGGGGGTGAATAAACACGCACATACCAATTTTCAGTTTTCAATTTCTCAAAAATAGTTTTATGTATATATTTTACTCATTTCGCTTCACCAACTTAGACTATTGTGTTCTGATCCATCACATAAAATCAGATTAATAAAACATTGAACCTAAGGCTGTAATGTAACAAAATAGATAAAAAGTCAAGCGGGTGAATACTTTTGCAAGGCACTGTACATTGTAATTACAATGGGAAAAAACAGCTTAGTGTTCTACAGCAGAGACCTACAGTATTCCACGACTATAGGTCTGCAAAGGATCAAAACACATCTCACACTGATATGTTTTTTTGATGGTTTAAATGTTTTAAACTATTTGTACACTGAAAGACTTATACATTCAATGCTTTCCAGAACAAGGGATACTGTAAAAGGTTTGATTTCTTGCTAATATGGATTAACATATTTCTTAGAATTTTGTTCCAGACTTATTCCTAATAATTACATTAAGAAGCAACAGGGGTCCTCTGTTATATAATTTTTGCACACTACAAAAAAAATGCAGCTTATAGAAGTTGCAAACTTCTCTCTGACTTTATAACTAAAAATTGATTTAGGTAAGCATGCCCATTACCTTCTTATCTTCACTACAAACTTGAAACAACACTATCTATTCTGGTTCTCCTACCTCATTCCCCTTATAAATTGCTATTCATCAAGCAGTCTCCTCACCTTATGCCTCTGCAACCCCTCTTAGATTGGCTCCCGCAAAAAAAAATCCTGTAAAGTTTACTCACTCGAACCAGGTGGATTTTGGCCATAGCTCTTTAGCTCTAATGTGTGCTCGCCGCCTGCTTAAAGAATATTAGCTAACCTTCTCTTCTCTGGCTGTTTTAATAGCCAATCAGAGAAGGGTAACACTCAATTGAAACCTTATTCAGATTAGCTAATATTTCAGCCTACTGGATTAAGGGAAAATTCAGCCCTATGATTGGTTAAAGGAGAGCCAATCGGAAAGCACAGATTTCAATCCACGCATTCTAATTGGCTAGGCTTTTAACCAAATATAAATGCTGCAGGAACAATTCAAAAACCCATTCTAACTGGCTGAAATATGATCGACAAATATTTGACCAAACTAGGTCATAAAAATAGTATATTTTCAGTAGTTCTTTTTTAATTTCTTGTATTTAGTTTATCTATCGGGGGAGTTTTAGGAGCCATGGGTGGGGGGGGGGGGGGGCCTGGGTGTCCATAAACTTGTAGTAGGGTGCCTTAAGGGGGCCATAGGGACACCCCTTGGAATAGGGCCAGGCTTAGTATACCATGGGACACCACAGGGACAACTATAGAATGGGATTAGGTTTAGTATCACATGAGCGTCCACGGTATACTGTGGGATACTCGGGTTCATAGGGGGTAGTTGGTATTGAAAGGAGATCCTGGGGGAAGCATTATTGTGTAGGATTTGACCAATCAAACCTCAAATCCTACACAATTAAGATGTTAGCACCCTCATAGTGTTTAATTTGAAGGTGCCCATTATTATTATGCTTTATTTGTAAAGAGCCAACATATTCTATACAGGGATTAAGCACAAGGCAAAAAAACAATGTTAACACATTGTAAAAGAGGGTACGGTCTTTGAGCCCATAGGCTTTTTAACATTTCAAGCACTGGAGAGAGATGGGATAGAAACCAGGGCCCTCATTCAATTGCAATTTGATCAATTGAATAGGGCTCTAAATAAGCACATAACATATTTTTTTAAAGACGTTTTTAGTTTGTAAACATCTATCCAAAAACAAGGTTTTCACTAACTAAAACCTTATTTAAAAAAAATATGTTATGTGCTTATTTAGAGCCCTATTCAATTGGCCAAATCGCAATTGAATGAGGGACCAGTTATGGGAAATGCAGTCTGGGCTTATGATGACAATTACTCTATATTGCCATTTTCTTTAGTAGCCTTCTTCTTGCAGCTTCTATTTGAATCCTTAAAAATTAATGAGCATGGCATTAAGTGGTAATAAGAGCACTGGCATTTGTAACTGCCACATCTCCAGTGTGAAGACATAACCTTCCTTCCTGTATTAGATGTCTCCTCCTGGCTCAGGAAGTCAATCACTTGAAAGTAAAGTGGTAGACTGTTCAGCAACATAATTGCATATAAAAGTAATAAATTAGACACTCTGCATGTTGCTTATTTTCTAGTATAGTTCTTCAAATATGATTTTTTTTTAAATTTATGAGCAAAGTGGTATTTTACTCCTGCACGGACCATGATCAGGCAAAGTGTTAGACCTTTAGCTTAGTATGTAATAATAATGTATACGACCCTTTTAAACATTAAACAATTCAGATGTAACTTTTACTTTCAACATCTTAAGTGCAAGAGAAGCTAAAAACAGTTCATGTTGAAGTTCCCTTGGCAGGGAAGAGATAAGTCAACTGACTAGACCAATGTCTGTCATTGCTTGGAACCATACAGGGAGCAATGATATGTATCACAAATAAGCACTGAAAACCCAACTAGAAGCACTACTGCAATATTACAGATTAATATGAAAACCATATCTCATGACATAGAGAGGATGGGAGCCAAAGAAGACGGTGAGTGCGGCGCTGCTGGCAGGGTTGCATCCAGGTAAGAGACACAGGGGAGGGAGAGGAGGGGCAAAGGAGACTCAGCTCTCATTGTCAGGCACACAATGTGCACAACACTTTGAAAATGTACAACTTTAACGCCTGCCATTTTTTTCAACCCCGTAACTCTGAAGCCGTCGAAAAACCACCAAAAAATTACAATTACTTAAAAAATTAACTTACAACCTCGCACACAGCACAGGGGGAGAGGCAGGGAGCCAGCGAGTGAGTGAGGAGCTCATTGTGAGGCACGCAATGAGCGCCGAAGGCGCCTATCACGAGGCCCTATAGCTAGTTTTATATAACAACAAGCGACCTGCCCATCAAAAATGACAGCAATAAAATTTGAAGCCTGGCAATGCTGTTTGCCACACAATGCGAGGCTCTCCACCCTCTAACATGCGGGCCTCAGCACTCATTGCGAGCCTCCCCACCCCCTAATTTCCTGTCCTCGCAATGAGCGACTTCAGGCTTGAAAAAAAATTAGGGCTTTACGGACACCATTTTTCCCCCACGCTTAGCGGTTGTGAGACCTCACAAAAAATCCAATTAAATAGCAAATTAGCTTGCAACCGCACTTACAAACTCCCTGCCTCTCCCCCTCTGCTGTGTGTGAGATTGTGAGTTAATGGTCTAATTACTTGGCGTATTTTGGCGGTCTCCCAACGGCTTCCAATTTATGGGCTTTGAAAAACAATGTCGGCCGTTAAACCAGTAATTTTTTTGAAGCCTGTAACTCGTAAGGTGTTCGAAGCCTCTCCTCCCCCTCTACGTTACAGGCCTCGCGATGAGCTCATTGCAGCCCCTCAAAGCAAGTCACATACACTATGCGCGATGAGCGCCTTTGGTGCTCATCGCAAGCCCTGCAACTAGCGCCTGGAACTCATTGTAGCCCCCGTCAAACCCGTAACATTTTAGTCTTGCATTGAGCGCCCATTGCACATGCGCAAGCCCATAACTTTTAACATAGCATGGCCGACAAATCATAATTATGACAACTATATATGTGATTATCTTAACTCATATGTCTGTCAGTGTGCCTTTAAAAATATTGTAAAATAAAAAGAGAACTTCAACTGAAGACACAAAAGGGCATTACTTAACAACAGATCTGATATATTAAAAGTGTAAGAAAAAATGTGATAGGTTACCATTTCTTTATATAAGCAGGCAAATGTAGCACATGCGGAGACTCATGTTAATCACATTCTTCACCTAGAATAATTATTTTACTATGCAATCACATATATAGTTGTGAGCAGGCGAGCCAGCCAGAGCCGTTGCTCACGCTTGCGGGCTCGCGAAGTGAGGGCCTCAGTTGCTGGCATTGAAGGCGCTCCATGCCAGCAACTGCGGCCCTCGCGAAGGTGCTCCATGCCAGCAACTGCGACCCTCGCAAACTTTACGTTGTAAGGCAACAAACACAACACAGCAACTGCGACCCTCGCAAACTTTACGTCGCAACGCAAACAACATACGAGACACATTACCACTCATTACGACCTCGCAAAAATCGGCCGCAACTCGCGAACATAATTTTTTTTTAAAACACAATAAATACACACAACACATACATAAAAAGCTTACCTACGGCAAGAGGGAGCATCCATTACCTCAAAAAAGCAACTTACACCTTCATTTAACTCAAAAGAGTTTAGACACTAAAAAATTCTCTAAGCGAGAGAAAAAATGGTTGCCGAACAAAACAAAAACGAGGCTACAGCACTCTAAACACGCAAAACACCACAAGAAACTCGCAAAACACCACAAAAGACCTACGGATATTCCTTTAAGACGCATACCACACATTACCCGCCATTTTACGACAATGCGGAAGTACACAACTACGCTAACGGTTTGGTCTCGCGCACGCACACTATTACACTGCACATATTCACCACGCTTACACAGCAGCTCCACACCACTCCAGCAACATCAAAACAGATTGCAGCTCTTCAACACAATGCTTCAAAATAGGTAAAGTATATTCATTTATTAATGTATTATAGATTTCATTATTACACACCAAACAGCATTAGCTACCTTACAATTTCATTGCCGTCATTTTTTGACGGGCAATTCTCTAGTATTATTATATTAAGAACAGTGCTTTGGTTTGCTAGCAAGAAACAGCTATTAAGGCTAAGTATTTTAACATTTTCTCATGCATAAATTATACTGTTAACTTGCAAAAACACCCTTTAAGAAGTGGGCTACCCATAGAATGACTGACTGGATGGAACACTTTCAACAGATTATCATGTGGTCTTGTACACCAATGTCACTTAAGGAATGATCAAACCAAATATTTTGTGGACAATGTAATCTGGTAAAGCAGCCAATAATTTGCTATCCCACGATTTAGAGACAGATTATAAAATACTTTTATTTTTAATGATGAATCGGATTGTTCTTGTGACTGCTTTCTATTAAAGTATTCCAAGTAGTTCCCTGGGGAACCATTTTGGGCTTTACAAGTACATAGTTTGAGAACTGCCATTTTCATGTCATATGACAAGCCCTAGATTAGCTACAGAACATATTATAAGACATCGGACAAGGGAATGGTACATCATGATGTGTATGATACTTCATGTAAAACATATTGGAAGAATATCAGAATGTGTCAGTTACTACAATAGTAATACCAGACCCTTGTTTGTTTTTTGCATGAGGAGCTTTGTATATTATGAGGGTACTGAGGGGGAGAACCTGAAATAGAAGAATACAAATGTGAGTGGGTTTGGATGATGTGATGAAGGTCACAATGTAGCACACCCTCCCCTGACTGGTTTGAATTCACCCACTGTGTGGATCCTTTCATTTAATTTGTATGCTGTTGCTCAGGAGGGTGAGATGGTGTAATTCAGAAATTCATTAAAGCACCAGGGCCACACAAAACTATTAAATGGATATGTAAGCGAGCTGGATTATGAATGCATCTGATAGAGGAGAATTAGTAGTGTATGAAAACATGTGTTATATATAAAAGTTCAGTTTACTTACAAAGTTATTTGCACAAAAGTCAAATCCAGCTGTTCACACCCACAGGACGCTTACATAAGCCAGGTACACACAGGAAATACTGAAGGGTACATATTTTGACCTTTCTGATACAGAGCACAGGAAGTAATTGTTGCAGTTCTTGTACTGAGCACATGCCAGAAGCCACTGAGGTGAGGAATGATGCAATGTATTAGCCGGATTCTGAATTTGAATGTTATGCTAATTCAGGTGGAATCTTCTAGGGGCGTACACGTTCAAATGCAAATGCCAAAAAAACACAGGACATTTTGCTAACTTCAAGCTAAGCTAATTAATGTTTAATTTTCGGATATTTTCATGCAAATCTTTTTTTTCATACACTACTAATTCTCCTCTATCAGATGCATTCGTAATTCAGCTCACTTACATATACCTTTAACTAAATTTAAAAAATAAAATAAAATCTAACCTGAAGATTCATAAGAATATCAGTTGAAATGGATGCACTATACCGAATAAGGCGAACAATGTCTCACCTTGAAAATAGATCTGTGTTACTTCTGCCAGACTATACAGAGAAATAAATAATTCTTAATCAATTAGTTGGAGAGGTTGCTTGAAAACCTATTGTTTAATATGACCGTGAGAACAGAACATTAACACCCAGTGCTTCAGGCTGCAAAACTTTGATTAAAAGCTCATTCAAAGCAGGTACTCATTATACCTGCAAAATGTACAGAACAGTAGATTGTTATAGAAAAAGAACCACTTTACAATCTGGCGTTTGCATATGTTATAAACCCTCTAACCTCAGGTTTATCTCATGTTCAGTATATCGCTATGTCCATCCACCCAAATGTTTAAACACGCTCATTAAATGTGTGTGTGGAATATTTGTTATCACTATTTCTGTAGAATATGCTGATAGAATTTATTTCCTACTAATTTCAAAGCAAGAACTTTTGTTTTGATATCTACTTTGCTAGTTTACTAAATGAATATATATATATATATATATATATATATATATATATATATATATATATATATATATATATATATTTTTTTTTTTTTTTTAAGATTGCTTTCATAGTGCCTCTCTGATCTCCTCCAAACTATATTCATTAAAGGAGATCAGGTCATGACCAAATTTGTTATGGTTAGAAGAAAGGTTATGGAAAAAGATTCCACTACAAATATAGCAATAAAACAAAACCCATTTTGAGCTCAACTACATGTCCCAGACACCACAGTGAGACATGCAAATGAAGGCTGCATGCAACACTTTGTATAGGCATACTATAATAAGGCTGCCTTGACACATAACATGTACTATACTGTAGTTTTTGAAGCCATCTTGCACTATTTTCAATTCATCAGCTTGATTTTTCTAAGTAATTTTGTGTGAAGCAGAAGTGAAAAGAATGGTGGGTGGAAAGTGTAAAAACTGCAAATGTAGAAAAATTAGGAAGCCAGACTTTCCCTTGTCATAAGTTATATGTAGATGCTTGGGAAGGTCTTGACTTGGACCAGTGCACCATTAAGAGCTTTCCATTTCAACATGGAGACATCATGAGAACCAAGTTGCTACTTACAATCAGACTGCCAGATAAGATACAAGGGCAAAATTGTGTATTGTATGGAACAAATGACACAATAGATGAAAGCAGGAGGTTGGAATATGGAGGAGTCAGAGAAGATTCACCATGGTTGGTTAAGGATCAACTTTTAAAGATCCTTATAAATACCTTAAAGGCATATCTAAGTTTTGTGGATTATGAATGTATCGGATAGAGGAGAATCAATAGTGTATGCAAGCATTTTTTTGCATGAACAAAATACCAAAATAAACATTTACAAACTCATGCTGATGTTTCCTAAATATGTTCAGTTTGCAAGTAGCAGCTTTTGTTAGTGGGCACCACTGAAAATCCCTGCTAAGATTAGCATAAAATTCATAATTTATTTTGGTCAAATAGGAGAAAGCAGAAGTTAGCTGAAACATTTGTATCAAACTGGGGTTACTGTGTTGCAAAGCAGCTTGGGATATGTACATTGCCTTGCAAAAGTATTCACCCCCTTTGACTTTTTATCTATTTTGTTACATTACAGCCTTAAATTCAATGTTTTGTTAATCTGAATTTTATGTAATGGATCAGAACACAATAGTCTAAGTTGGTGAGGTGAAATGAGAAATATATATACATAAAATTATTTTCTAGAAATAGGAAACAGAAATTTTTTTACCAAACATTTAAAACCCAGGAAACTTATATATATACCTTCAACAATAAATATGTATTTAATTTATTAATTAATTATTATTTTAATAAGTTGCTCCCTCCAACTTTTTCAAAAGATGTTGTATTGTCGCACAGTGTAATTTACTTCAGATAACTGGTAGTAACCATTCAATATGTTTTTTCCTATCCATTCTCCCCACAAAAAAATAAGAAGTAGCCATGCCATGTAAATATTATGAAGCATACATGTTTTCCATTCTCTAGTGTGAACAAATAATCCACATCAAATACAAGTGTGGGACACATTTTTTTAACCTACTTACTTACATTATTTCTAAACATGACGTTGCCATAGTTTCCTCGACTTTTAAATTTAATGATTTTCTGAACATATTCTGCAACTCAAATTTTTATTTTTGTTGTCTAGTCATTGTTGTGTCAGACTCTCTGTGACCATATGGACCGCAGCATTTTTTTTTTTTTTAGTATATTATGATTAAATTATATTGTTATTTTACAATGTTTGCATGTATATTGTTAACCATTACAAGTTATGAAAGGTGCAATATTAACATGGTCCTTTACAGAAAAAGGACCGTTTCATCATTCACTTGAATGGCATCCATTTTTTGGGTACTGTCAAGTTTTGAGTGGAACAGTGATGCCTCTAATCCGGAAAGTACACTGATGATGAACAACATAGATTGTGGGTACCTTTGTTGGAGCATCATCTGCAAATGTCTAAGAGAATCAATTCTATAGAGTTGATAAAAAAAAAAACAGAAAACAAACTTTTGCATTCACTTTCATTTTATTAGTGATTTTTTTCTCCTTTTTTACAATAAATCTCTTTGCACTTTATAATTGGATCATATCTATAACTTTTTACATGTGAAATTTATAATATGCTATATTTTTCTTTACAACCAAATAAGAAAAATAAGTATTAACCCAATAACAAAAAAAATTAAAACCTGTTTTTAAAACACTTAAAGAAAAAAAAAATCAGAAAAGCAAAAGTTAAGTACAGTGTGTTTTGTTTACATAATAAATTGTATATATTAGGCACATTTTGTTAGCATACCATTAAGCCAGTAATGTATTATTTAATGATAATAGTCACATCAAAGCACCTGATGCTTCATATACATTATTGAACAGTCATTTCATTTTGAATTATGTACTGTGAGCAGCCACTTTGTGACTGGCTCTGTAAATCATTGTAAATACCGATTTAAAGGCAGAACAAGGCATACATTACCAGCATTTCAGTGCAAGAATTCAATACCTAGCTATCTTATGAGATAAAGAAGACAGGATGTGATTTGCTATCAAGCTCTAGAAATCAGCAATGCCAACTACAGGCCTCCTAATTATGAATATGCAAAAAAGCAGCATTCCTCGCTAAATATTGTGTTTCAGTAACTTATCCCAAAATGGATCTGAAGAAAAACTAAACAAAAAAGTTGTTCTCTTCTACTGCAAGAAGAGATAGATACAGATGAAATATGAATTCCACATCATTATCTCACACACCCATAACAATAACAGGAGAAAGTGTACACAATTTAATCTGGCTGTGAAAATAAGCATACAATTAGCTACTGCTGTTTTACAAGTACTCCATGTAAAAAGAACTGGGCCGCTAGATAACACACTTCCAAGAAGTTAGCTCAGCTACATATGGTTGCTCAATTAACTGTGCATTCAGGTTGCTACACACCAAAATAAATTTGTAGCACAGCCCTGAATTTGATCCATCTGCTGCCAAAAGGAATGGGTTATACAGAGTTTTGCCTAAGTACTGAACATCCAAGCCAATTGCTGTGCCATATAGGAAGCATCTAAATGAACTTTTCTTCTCAGAGAACTAATTTGGTGTTTCTATGCAGTCAGAAGAATGTGTACATATACCCATGTTTGTTTCACACAAGAGACTAATTGCAAATCACTGACAGAATGTGATGACCTCAGACCATTTTTATACAAGGCGTGAAAACCCACAGAGAATCCTATTCCACATCACAATACCAGTCAGCTATGATGCATGTCTTCATTTTCACTAAAAGCCTAAGCGCAATAAATAGACATAGTGTATAAACCTGCATAATTTTCCATTTGGGCTTGAGTGGGTGATTTTATTCTAAGTGCAGAAAGGATGAAAGTATCCAGGAAACACAATGCTACTGCTCTCAACTGCCATGTGTTGATCTATTCAAGCATCTCTTCAAATCCTTGGCACAGTGAGGTTCCAAACGTTATGAACATAAGGAGAATATTTCTAGGAATATTCCCATCTGCTCTTGATAAAGCAAGGAAATGTCTTTCTGCACTTTGTGGTAATGAATGCTTTGAACCATCATTAAACAGATTTACCCAAGCAACCAGTAATATAAAAAAAAAATACATATGTATATGCACACAGCGACCCTTTCTTATCTATGTTGACATGGTAGGTGGGGTGATAGATATACTGGAGTCATCTCTTAATGATACATTATACTATAGAAACCTAAAGAAATTTGTCCAGCTGCAAGTAATTATGGACTGTAATATTAATTGACTTTCTCTTTGATATCATCCAGTGTATAATCCATTTAGAAGCAATAATAAGCACTTGCATGAGCAGTCCCTGCAAAATATTGTTATGTTGAAACTACAATATAAAGACTCATTCTTCATTTCCAAGCTATTTTATCATCATACATGCATTTATGAGTAGGAGAATGGAAGCCATGTTAAAAGTATACATAAACCTTCAATTAAAAACAAAAACTATTTTCTGGAGTGCATAAGAAAACACAGAAGAAAAGAACCACTATTGAAGTCATGAAGATGTTTCTTAATAGGTTACTTCAACAAAAAAAGGCTTATTTAAAATAAACCATGAATGACTATTTCTAATGTACAGACTATTTTTTATAAAGGAACAATATCCGATATAATCTTCTGTTCACATAAATACATAACATGTATCTTGATGTACAATCGTCAAAGCTGCCAATATCATGTATGGATTGATTTTATTTAAAAACATACTATTGTGTAAGCAGACTATTCCTTCATTGTCTGATCAACTGATACTGACTAATAGATCACAAAGCTTTCCATTTGCTTTCTATTTGATGATCCTTTACAACCGACTGCAAGATATCCAAATGCATGTGTACTAATAAGTGGGTGTAGATTCTTGGGTACACTTGTCCAAAGTGCTGCTCTTTCACAGGGCTTCATTTAAAGTGAAGTGAGGATCCACAAAGCATGCTGCGTCAGCTTGGACGTCAACTTGATTCTAGGCTGAACACATTCATTCGTTTATAAGTCACACATTGCAGGCACTCGTTGACTTGTTTGGATAGTTGATAGCGAAGCTTATAGCAGCAATGTTCTTCAGTGCCTATAAAACAGGACAGTGCAAAATATGCATAGCAGATAAATATTGATGCAGTCATTAAGTATTGTAGAACATCAGAAATATCAATAAGAATTCTATAAATATTTAATGCAATACATTGTAGTGATCCTATACACACACATATTAGATATAATATAAAACATCAATGATGGATAACTGGCTGCACCTGAAGTTCTATAAATCGTTATCTGTGAAGATTAATTAGAGGACAACTGTACGATCAAAATACAGACTTAAAATTGAAGAACATTCATAGATATACTTTATTTATAATGTTAAAACTGTATAGTAATAGTAGTTATATATTAAAGTCCTTTTTTTTTTTTTATATAGGTTTCTGTCCGACATGCTTTTGTATAATTAGGGGCGGCAGCTGTAGTAGGCTTCTTGCTGTGTGCTCTGGTGCATGACTGGTGTAGATCAGACCTCAGATCTACACCAGTCAGGCGCTAAAGCACACAAAGTAACAAAATAAAGTGTTGTCATGTTTATGATTGCAGAATTGGTTTATTTTTTACATTTACCCTACAAATTTCAATATTTGGTTTATGTTCCTCTATACAGTACATATACTATTTAATGATTCAATTTCAATTATTACTGCACTTTTTTTGATCACGGGTAATTACGGATTACAAACAAATGCAAATAAATATAATTTTCTGCCTAATTTCTAAAAAGTGGAAATCCTTAAACCCCTCAAGGCCCTTAAAGAATAGTTTCTGATAAAGTTCAAAAAGCAAGAAAAAATAATAATAATAATAATAATATGGAGAGAACACTTACCTGTGCTGTGTACTGAGAGATTTGCTCGTCAGTGGTTAGGGTTATCAGAAAATCCTGCAAACAACCCAACTCCTGAGATAAAAAAAGAACGTTTTTATTCAACTGTTGACAAAACAAAAGCTCTCCCTATGCCTGAATCCTTGAAATGTAAATCCTATTTAAACTCACATGGCCTTTCACATAAGTTTGAGAGTTTAAGTGTGTGTTAAATATCTCAGATTTGTCTTCCCTTTCAAGCTGTTTTTTTCTTATATACAAAAGAGAAAATAAATAGTTTGTATTTGCCACTGTTTTATTATTCAATATTATCAAGTGCTAACACTGCATAAATAAGGAGAATTGCACGATCTAAATAAAAAAAAGAATTAGTCAAAAATATTTTTCACATTAATGCCTGAAACTGTTAGATTGTGTTTTATTATCAAATATATTAATGCTATTTAATTGAGCTTGATACATTTATTAACATTCGCATTAAAGCTATGGATTAAGAATTAGATTTGCAACACAAGAGCAGATGATCAGGCATATTTATCTGATGGGGGTGAGAGTTCACTCCAATCCCCCCCCACTAAAAAGCAAATAAATGTTAAATTAAAAGAAAAAAGAAAAGAAATATAAATACACCGCCATTATAATTGTTCTTGGAAAAAATATATCCTTATCCATTCTGGGGGTCTTTGTTAATGTTATGAAAAAGCAGATTTCAGCTAAGATGTACTTTTGTGAGTAGGATATGTTGAATTCTGGATGTGTTCTTTTGTTTGAAATATACTTTTATAAGTGTATTATGCTGTTATGGGAACCTCAAATCAGGATAAGCATGATGTGTGTATTATATAATTGCTTGTGCCAGTTTTCTGCCTATATTGGTCATTAATAAAAGTACATTTCTACATATCTGGTATCAACCACAGTTTTAATTATTAGCATAACTTTTAAAGATAGGATATATTTTCGTAAAAAAACAAATAAAAATGAAAAAAACATTTTCTTTCTATGGCATACATTACATTATATATTTTAAATGTTAGATACAATACAAATAAACATACCATTTGACAGCTAAACTGTAGTTGAGAAAAAAAAAATCTTAAAATTGTGTCATGCATCTGGAGTACTACAAAGTTCCCAAGCCCCGGGCACTCTAAGGGTTAAGCTTGTGAGTGTCTGAAGTGGCATTACTATAGTATTACTGGTTTTAGACTTTACAGGTGAATTTACCCTTGTATGCATCTGATAAACAACACACAACAATGCAAGACATTTTTCACAACAAAACTAATAAATTTATTAGATATTAGACTTATGCAAAACTGAGGCTTCAATGATATCAAATACAGCCAAAACATACAATGAACAATAAAGACCAATTTATGCACAAAAAGCATATACAAACTATGGAAATGCTTGATTTTGCAGAAATTTTAAGAGATGTGGTTCATATAATTTGTATATTGCTTCCTCTGTATTATAATACAAGTTTAATGATTACTTTATACTTACGTTTGCCCGGTTCTCTGCGACGAAAAAGAGCTCAGTGAGTGCTCTGTGCAAGGGGAGGAGGACTCCTAAACTGGTTGAGTCCTGACAAGATGTACTCTCCATCTGGGTGAAAACTGGCCAGAGTGGCTTCAATAGCGTGAGGTCACAATCCCTAATTGAAGATAAAATTAACACAGGGCCTGTAACAAATCATCATTAAACCCTGTCTCAGCACACTCACTATGAATCTTACTCAAAAATGTTGAACTAGCAAATGGAAAAAGCTGCAATATGTTACAGCAAGAAACCAGAAGTTTGCCCCATTCTCCTGACATCACCCGTTTCATTTCTCAATCTTCTTAAAAGCATATCTAAGTTTCCTGGATAATGAATGCATCTGACCGATGAGAATCAGTAGGGTATGCAAACATTTGTTTGCATGAAAAAATAGCAAGATAAACATTTACAAACTCACCCTGATGTTTGCTAAATCTTTTCAGTTTGCAAGTGGAGGCTTTTGTTCGATGACACCCCTGAAAATCCCTGCTAAGATTAGTTTAACATTCATAATTGTTTTGGCCAATCAGGAGAAAGCAGAGGTTAGCTGATACATTTGTATCATACTCTGGGGTTCCTGTGATGCAAAACAGCCTTGGATATGTAGTTTCTCTCTTTATCATTGTGCCCCAAATCAGCTGTGAGCTCAGACCCCAACCATCCATGTGTTTCCTTTTTGCAGCAAATACTTCCATTGAAAGGTCAAACTCTGTACTTGGCTGCTTTCCTGTGTGTACTTGGTTATGTAAGTTTCCTGTGGGTGTGCAAAACTGGAATTTACTTTCCTGCCTATAACTCTAAGTACACTGAACTTATCTATAGAGCTTATTTTTCTGATAATAACGGCCTGTTGCTTACCAAACATTTGAAACCCAGGAAACTTATATATACATTTAACCAAGTTCTTTCTCATTTTAGGCCTCTATCTATTCTGTCATTCTATGTGCAACACTTTCCCCCTCTTCTTTTCTTCATCCCTCATTGTGCGCTTCCTCCTTTCGCACATCCTCATCATGCTCCTCCCTTTCCCTCTTGCACAGCCACCTTTTGCTTATCCCCACCCCATTTCTTCCACTTTATACTAAAAAGGATGTAATATCTTACAGGCAATGTTACATTTTAAACACCTCAGCCAAATGCCATTTTCATACCTAACAGGACTTAGTTGTAATATCTTCAATAGTAAGTGGATTGCCTTTAGTCTCTGGTGACCAGTCTGCCGACACGCCACACCGACCTGCCAATCCCAGATGCTTGACAGAGGAAGATGAGGAACAACTCTTTGATCACTGAGCATTTGCTTTAATATTTCAAAACCTTAAAGATAAATTTTAACAAGAATTATTTTGTGTATATAAATATACAAAAACTATATATAGATCCAGCCCATAACACAAAGTTCTACATGGCTGGATTAATCCACTCCACAGTATTTCTACAGAATGTCCAAAACTGAATAAGATTCCTGAAAACAATTATTGCTTAATAAAATATTTCAACATTTACGAGGCATCACATCAGTGCAAGGTAATGACAGTGTTAAAAGTATATTTTAAGTAACCAGACAGATGTGCAAAAGCACTTTAAAAACAAAGATGTCAGGTACACAAGAGCTTATGACTTTAACATTTTAGGAAACACAGGCACATTAACGAAGCACGTATTAAATGATAAATACAAAGCACAATTTTTAATATTAATTATTGTGTTTAAAACATGTCTTCAAACACTGCAAATGTTTTCACACAATAAAAAAAATGCTTTTAATTCCTCTGCAATGCAGTTTTGAAGCAGTGACTCCTATCCTGCAAACTGATTTGGGGAGAGGCAGACACTGGAACAGTCAAATTACAGAGCTCATCAGAAGTATCATTTAGGACGCACTAAGCATGACGCGAAAAATTGTAAGAGGGAGATCCTGGCAATTTGCAGAAGCTGTACAAAAAGGAAGTATGTTTTCTCTTTTTTACTTTTTGCAATACTTATTGTTTGTTAGAAACCCTTTAAAGATATTTACAGCCTACTCTTTTAATTAGATCATAAACAATTTGGGGACTACATGCCCTTTAAGTAAAAGGTGGGCACATAAATCAAACATTCTAAGTTCAAGAAAAATGTTAAAGTTAAAAAAATATATCATTAAATGGCTGAAAACTATTAAGTAATACAACAGAACAAGATTCCTATCTGTAAATATTTTAAAGAAGTATTTTTTGACAAAGGAATTTCAGGTTCATATCACAGTAACAGGAGTACAAGCTTCAGGAATGAGTGTACAAATATATGAGAAGGCCACATCCTGCTGGATTTCTCTAAAACCCAAACTTCATATATTATATTATGCAAGTATATTAGCCTGCCCACAGTACTTAAATGGACATTGAGAAGTCGCACGTATTGTATAATCTGCAGCTATAGGTACTAACAAGCACTTTTTCAATTGCATTTTACAGTAAACTTGTATTAAAAGTTTGTATTTTTTTTACCAGCCAGTCTGTTTTTCTGACCCAATAACAAGTCAATGGTGTTATCAGTGTAATTACAGCCTATTGTTTTTAGTCTAAAGCCATCTGACAGTAATAAAAACCAAGTACATGCAGAGCCCATAGTGTAATTCTCCTGATTCACCCAATTACTCCTCAGGGTCAGTACATGCACATTCTTCTTAATGACAAATGAAATTAGACCAAAAATAATACAGCATAGCTTCAGTGAGTAATTATCAATTATGAGCAATGATTCCACAGATAATACCAGTTGATCAGACACCCAAAATTAGTTGATGAAGATTTGTAAGTTTAATGTCATTATATAAACAATAAAAAATAATGGCAAGGGAGCTCAGCAATTAATGGATCTAGGCTTCAACTAACCAGTCTGAAATCTTCCTCTGTGTCCTGCAGCCACAGTGAACTTGTATCCCCATTCTGTACAACTCATGTCGGATATAAACCGATAGAATAATGTGTCTCCTGTATGACAGAAAAGATTCCTTATTAATCAACACATTTCTTTTAACATTTCTTTTCTTTAACAATAAATGTGTGTATATATATATATATATATATATATATATATATATATATATATATATATATATATATATATATATATATATATATATTTATTGTTTTTTTTTTTTTTTTTTTATATATATAACTTCGTTAATTTACAATAAATGGCATGTAGATAAAAATGTATAAGATGCTAAATATCATACTTGTGGCATAAGTAAACAAAAAGTGAAACACAGTAAAAAATAAATAAAAACTATTCATAAATAAACTTAAATAAATAAATAAATGTGGGGTATTTTATGTTTTTTTTATATCTATATGGCTCAGTTGGTCAATAGTTCTCAAGCATTTTTCCCCTGACCACCTTAAGTTTGTTCACTATCTTTGTAAACCAGGCAATAATTTTATTGACAGTTTTTTAAAATCGATTGCACTATGCTACAATATATTTAAGGATAGCATTTGTAGTAATTAAATGAAATTTATTAAGTGGATACATTTTGTTTACACTTGTTATTAATTTGGCTTCATAGTTTTCTCGCAATAGCAGTAGTTTCAGGGATTACTTGATTGTAGTCCTCTGACCCCTGGTGGCCTATAAACTTCAGTTTAAGAACCACAACCCTAGTTAACCTTTTGTAAATTAACAAGATCTGGTAAAGACCTTTGATACTTCATGAACAATATTATAAGAGCGCTGCTTCCACAAAGCTGCTAACAAACACTCAAAAGTAACCTTAGGTTTTCAAGAACTATCTACAGTATTAGGAAGTTTTCAATCGTCTGTCTTCCAAAACGTATCACCTTTTTAGGACCAATATGTTAAAACCATGTTTTCCTTACAAAGGCTGTATTTATGCCCTTGAATTTCACATTGAATTCCATATATATTTTTTTTTTTTACATCTATGAAACAG